>JAREIL010000023.1:0-495692 GCA_030142105.1 Fusarium sp. FL617 | reverse complement strand
AACCCTAACCCTAACCCTAACCCTAACCCTAACCCTAACCCTAACCCTAACCCTAACCCTAACCCTAACCCTAACCCTAACCCTAACCCTAACCATCTGGATGCCACGCTGGGCTAGACGGCCAAGGTCTCGCATCTTGGGCCGGAAAGCTACATTGCCTTCCAAGATCGTATGACACTTATTAATAACGATACGGTTAAGCTAAGCTTGCGACTGTAGTGTATCTAGGTAACCCTGAAAGTGCTTCATAAATAAGGTCTCTAGCGTCACAAAGACGAGCCTAGCATAGCCAACTATCTGATCAGATCGCCACTATGCCGTGGGGATATTTATTTGCTGCATACAGCTAAAAAGGTCCCCTTGGAGAGCAACTAACGGGACAACAATAATTATCACACCGGTGGGGCAACTAGCAACTAGCAGCTAGAAAAGTAGACTCTTGCCGCCGCTGGTGGGCAAGACGGCTACTATAGGACTCTAATTATGCATAATAGCAGTCAGAACCTTATGCTGGCCTGGTTTAAAGACGGAAGGTTAGTTAAATAGCCTATCTAGCTTGGGAGCTATATTAATTCTTCGTAGTTACTTCCAGCGGCTAATCTGAAGCTGCTGGAATTGCTCAAAGTTAAGATAAGTACCTGCCCTTTTGGATCTTTTACGCAAAGGCGTGACTGCTATACTGTGCAAGGCAGAGAGGAAGCCTAGAAGATGATGCCATTTTTGGCTGAGTCGATAGAAGCTCTCGCGACGTTGGTGTGTCTCAAAGTGGGCTTCTTGGATTCCTCGACCATAGACTATAGCAGAGGTCTGGGCTGAATAGCCAGTCTGCTAGTTCAGGATGGTGTCTTACTCGCCGATATCTTCCTGATCAGATGCTTCGCTGTCGCTATTATTATCTGCGGCCTCGGCAAAGAGGCCCTGGCTTGTGATAGCTGCGTCTCGGATAAACCGATGACCGATGGCCACGGAGATATGTCTCTAGGCACTAATACCGAGCGAGTCTATCCCGATCAGAGCACCCTATTGCTTTAAGATGCGCGTCATTCGCACTAGCGTGAACCTCTTAACTGAAGGACTGATATATGCGTCGTTGGGATATAATATAACCTCGGCTATATCACGCCTATTATTATTGCTCTATTGAGGTTGCGGATCTAAGTTAACAGGGAAGTATAGACTAGATCGAATAATATTAAGCATCTGATTGGTTACTCTACTCTGCTGGGCCAAGAAGCCATTTTTATTTTTTGTTAAGCCTATTATCTTTAGTAGGAAGGGTGATAAAGTCTATATTTGATCCAAGTTGGCCGGCAGGTTAGATAGAGCCCCTTCGCAGAAAGGTATAACAAGCCAGAGGTAGTAAATTAATAGCATTCCTACCTCGTGAGGAAGAAAACAATGGATGACTTTAAGCCTCTGGGACTGTAAGAGGTTCTTATAGATACCGATGACGATTATGACGAGACCTCGGTTAATAAGGATATTACGGAGGCCACTTATAGCAGTATTGCGGTGTCGTATCGTAAGGATCTCTGTGGATCGAGCTGGAAGGCCAGCAGATAGATAAATAAGAAAGAGTAAGTGCTCAAGTAACTAATCAACTAGTTCCAGATAGCCAGAGAGTGCTGTGATATTAGGCGGAGAGCTTGCCGTCGTTATATTAGAATACCACCTAGCTCGAAGCTCGGGGTTATTCCAGATTAAAGAAATAAGCCAGATCTTAGACTTTTTGCTAGCCGCTTTATAGAGACTATCGGCTATAGAATAGCTAAGTGCATCGTTATTTATATTATCCTGCAGCTTACTCCACGATATAGCTAGAATAGTAGCTGGCTGTTCGTTAGTGGTAGAGTAGCTTTTCTGAAAAAGAAGATCCTGAAATAAGAGTCTTCTGGCAGCAGTGAGAGCGGACTATAGTAGCTGTGCTAGATTAGGAAGTAGCAGTCTGATTCCTTTATATAAGAGGTTAAGGCTATCCCAGCTGATAAAACCGACGGCTGCTATATTGCTTTTGGCGGCTATTTTATAGCTACGAAGTCGTAAGATATATTGCATCGGCGTAGCTTCGGCCCCGGGGGTGCTACTAAGCATGCATTAAGAGGTACGACACTCCACTAGCCTCAAGATACCTAGTGCATTAAGCTCGGCTTCCTCGGTGCTATGGCTACTAGTAATCGCTGCTTTAATAGCATTCCATCTAATCAAATGGGCCTCTCTTAGTATAAATAAACGAGAGATAGATATAAGTCTAGATAGCTACGGCGTGAAAGCGTTATATTAATGCCACGACTTATCGGGAGCGATGCTAAGGATGGAAAGGAAGGAGACTATAATGCTTTCGTGTTTATAGTCTTTAGTCTGCTAACGAAGAAGAGTCATAAACAGCCTTAAAGTCTGCTGCTTTAGGTCTTCTAATAGCTGGGTAAGTTTCCGATCAGATAATTATCCATATATAACCTTCCACTGCTCTTCCAAATTATCGCTAACCTCCATCAGGTCTTTATAAGCCTTCCATTACTAACGGTTAACTTTAAATAGTGGTCTATCGATTAGATCTTCGAGAGCAAAACACCAAAGAGTATAAATAATAAGTCGCTTAGCGGTATTTGCGTATCTCCGCTTAGTCTCTTACTTATAGCGGAAATTAAATAGCTTCCTGCTGGCTATATTAAGGTTATATCTTGCAACCTCGAATCTCACGCTAAAAGGGACCTCTTATCGGTAGATCAGGCCTTAGGCTTCCTATACTAGCTGGTTAAGTACTTTAAAGACCATAAGATAAATAAAATCATTAGTTTCCTCCAATATTACGGAACTTAGATCTAAGTCAAGAGAGATAAGCCCACATAGAAATTCCTTTCGATCAATAAAGTCCTGGAGGTATGTTATATAGCCGACCCGGTTAAGCCAAGGGGAAGGCTGCGTAAATTAATCCGGCTGCTCCATCATATTGGCATCTTTCTGACCGATTAATAATCAATTCTTAAAGAAGTCCTTAATAGCAACTTCCTAATCAGATAGTTCCATCGGTCTAGCTTCCAGGTTAACCTCGAAATACTTACTGCGATATTAACTTAGAAAGAGGCGCTGATAATATACTCCGGACCGGAAGTATAGACTTAAGGCATATGTGTCTATGCCTTTAGCTGGTCTTCCTCTCTTACTCTGCGATATGGAGATATAGTGGGATTTTCGAAGGTGCCGGTTTATTTCCTTTGGCGTATAGATAATCTTATAGCAAGATAGCTCAATTATACATTTAAGACCATTCGGCAAAGCTTCTCCAAGCTCGGGAATAGGTAGACCTAGAGGTATTAGATATAGCAGTAAATCAAGGTCTCTCTTATTGCGGATATGATCTAAGGGTTATGCCTAGTACATAACAGACTTAATCTCTTCGCCTTATAGAGATATATTATGCGGGAATTAATGTAAATAACTCTTGAGATTATTTCCAAGTACTCCCACTCGGCAAGTCTTACATATAATAATACGCAAAGAAGGAATATAAGTAATTTAATCTATAGTAAAGAGTATAAGATATCTTTTATGCTGCAGATTACCTAATTAGATAGTTCTTTATTTACTTAACTAAAACAGAAGGATAAGATATAAGATCAAAATAAATAAATAAATAAGAGCGCCCCTTACTAAATAGTAATTAAATTCCCAAACCCTATTATTTGCTTATTTCTATACCTTACTTAATTAGAGTTGCAAAGCTAGATTAAGTCAGTAAGGTCCTTTTCGTTAATTGGCTAGCTAGAAATTCCAAGCTAAAGCTATTAGGTCAGTAAGATCCTTTTTATTAGTTAGCTGGATGGAGACTTAAAGCTAAAGTGAAAATGGCAAAGTTTATACTAGGGTTAACCACAATAAAAATCAAGGAATTCTCAGGGTTAGTTAAATATCTTAAGAACCATAATAGATATGCGTGCAAGGGTAGCTTAGAGTATCTAATCAAATCCTTTCATAACATATATCCTAGTTTAAAGCTGGTCCGACCACGGGAAGTATATTTTCTCAAAAAGGTAATCTAGATGCTCTGAAAAAAGTAATCTACTCTAGCATATATTAGCGCCACGCTAAACTCCCATACAAATAAAAGGTGATCAAGCTTAATCACCATTACAATGAGTGGTAGGGAAGACATATGCTGAAGCTATCGACGGTGGCCTTGTCGAAGCTGTGGGCGTAATTCGCTACTTTGCTGGTTAGACGGATACGATTTTTGGCCAGACTATCAGCACCACCAGTCAGAAGTTCGCCTATACACTCCGTCAACCTATTGGAGTTGTGGCACAGGTCATCCCTTGAAACTACCCTTTATGCATGGCTACGGTAAGTGTTACTGTCTACTCATTTGTTCTTCACAACTCGACTAACATACCATTAGTGGAAGCTCGGTCCTGCGCTATCCTATGGCAACACAGTGGTTATCAAGGCAGCTGAACAAACACCACTCAGCATCCTCCTTTTAGCCCAAATTATCAAAGAGGCTGGATTTCCGGCAGGCGTTGTCACCGTGCTCAACGGCCCTGGTAGGGAGACTGGCTCAGCCCTGGTATCTCATCGTTTGGTAGATAAGGTCGCCTTCACTGGCTCAACTGCCACTGGTGCAAAGATCATGGGTACAGCGTCGGAAATTCTTAAGAATGTTACCCCTGAAACTGTTGGCAAGCCCCACTTGCTGGTCTTTGACGATGCAGATATTGAACAGGCCGTCAACTGGTCACATTTCGGCATCATGTCCAACCAGGGCCAGATATGCACTGCAATTTCTCGACTTCTGGTACAAGAGGGCATCTACGATGACTTTGTTCAGAAGTTTATCCAAAGGGTCAATTCCACCAGTGTTGTCGGTAATCAGTGGGACAAGGGAGCATACCAAGGTCCACAAATCTCCAAGGCTCAATATGACCGTGTTCTCGACTACATCGACATCGGAATCACGGAGGGGGCGAAACTTGCACTCGGAGGCCAACCAACAAAGGTTGGTAAGGGTAAGGGCTTCTTCATCCAACCAACAGTATTCACAGACGTGAAGCCTTCAACCCGAATCTATCGCGAGGAAGTCTTTGGACCAGTGGTAGTCATCACTAAGTTCAAAACCGAAGACGAGGCAGTAGACATGGCGAACGATACTACTTATGGTCTCGGCTCAGCTGTCTTTACAACGGACTCGGAGAGAGTACACCGAGTATCAACTGAGATCGAAGCTGGCATGGTGTGGGTCAATATTGGCCACGATTGTGATCCCCGGGTACCTTTTGGTGGTGTCAAGCAAAGCGGCATTAGACGCGAGCTAGGTGAGGCCGGACTTGAGGCGTATTCGCAGATCAAGGCCGTTCATTTGAACATGGGCAACAAGCTATGAGCGAGATGAATTGGGTTTCCGGCATGCATTTGTATATTGTTTCGGCCGGGGAAAATCTAGACTTACAAAGGTTATGTAGATTAAGAAAGTCTAATATGTGCTGATACTCCTGCTTCTACTTCGTCCCAGGAAAGGTTTACTTGAAAGTGTTGAGGTCGGTTCTACCTCTAAATATCGTTCAACTCGAAGTTAAAGCTCAAAGTCTATGAAGCACAGCGTAAGCATGCACTATCAAGACTATTAAGAATGTCTACACGTAGCGTATGCCAATGACATATAAGCATCATAAGAAGTCACACAACAAGGTGGCCATTCCTGGGCAACCATAGCAAATCAGGAGATAAACACTAATTAATGAGTAAAAGCGAGCTCAAAACAGTTTCCGAGCTCGTGGCTGAAAATGTTTCAAGTCACACAGCGGTCCAAACCCATGTCGTCGGCATTCAACACAAGTGGTGACCCTCGCAAATGGCCTTCTTGGAGGTGTTGAACCTCTGTTCATCCCGCCTGGTACCTGATGTGCACTCGGGCAGCTCACAAAAGTGCATGTTACTTTTTTGACCTTGGCACATAGCGACATAACTACGTACCCATGTAGCTACGTACTTCATAAGCACTCCGACCGAGACGGGCATACTATGAGTATCGTTTTTCTATCTTTTGTCCCCTCCGCGACGGCTTGTGACTCTCGGTCTTAATCTATGTGACGGGGTAATCTTCGAAGGGATGCTTTTACCTCTGTCATAAGACAAGGTGTTTTCACACCTGAAGCATACTACCGTACATCAGTCTTGGTCAAGTGCCCACTGGGCGGGTACTACTTAACTAACTGGCAATACGAATCTCAGCATGTCTATCCAACACGGCGGGTCCAGCCGAGCCAATCGAACCAACGTGGGTCGCTATCAGATTATTTACCAGATCTCTAAATTTCTTCCTTACTCGCGATGGCGCACTCGGGCACCGGTCTCAACATCCCCATCGGAGAATGCGGTTCAAGCGTTGACAAGGTTTAGACAAAGATACGTTCTTTATGCGTTCAACGTCGTGACAATGAAAGAATGTGTACCGAGTGGAGTCAGACGTTGGTGAAAATTCTTATACTCTCACTATGTAAACAAGGTTCACATCAATGAATGTGTCCCCTTCTTGTTAAATTAGACCATAGCAACCAAGACAACACAATTGTCATCACAGCTACATCCTCAACGCGGAGCGACCTCCCTACCAACTATCCTCTTCACTGACAAGATTTTCTTTCTCAACTTTGAAGTAAAATAACGCCGTATATCCAGGCAGTAAAATTGACATTATACAAATAATAAAATTTTGTCTTATCTATAAGAAGCGTCTTTGGAGCCAGGCTAACTCAATTCATTATTTCTTCCACCCTATCTCAGACTAACATAACACTGACACGCACACACACACACACAACATGGGTCTCTCTAAGAACAAGAATAAAGGCGCCATCTCCGATAGCTCCGACATCGAGAAGGAGCTTGACACCAAAGAGATCAAGCCGGGTGCTGGCCACTGGATTTGCGTCGCTGGAGCTTTCTTGTTCCTCATGTCTACATTTGGTAAGCCTTATCGTTCTTATACTTGGCCAAGGAATAGCGTCTAACAAGATGTTTCTAGGATTCATGAGCTGTCTTGGTGCAATTCAATCTTATCTCCTCGAACACCAGCTGAAGGGCCAGGGTATCATGAAGGTCGGATGGATCCTAGGACTCAACCTTTTGCTTACACTCTCGTTCAGCTGGCCGATCAGCTTGAAGGCAGACAAATTTAGTCCTATCACCCTTGGTGTGTTCGGGGCAATTTTCTCAGCGGTTACACCTCTACTTCTTGCCCAGTGCAAGGAGTACTGGCATTTTATGCTTTGCCTCGGTATCTTTGCAAGTATCGGTACCAGCGTCGGTGCTATCAATGCGCTTGGCCTTGTCGGCAAGCTTTTCCCACCCAGTGGACGTGGTCTAGCGATGGGTGTCACTGTCTCCGGCACATCCTTTGGAGGTGTCGTATTCACTCTAATACTGCGAGCTACCTTCGAGAAATATGGATGGCCTTGGTCCATGAGAATTGTCGCTCTGCTCATCGCATGCTTTACGATTCTGGGCTTGCTCTGTTGGTACCCTCTCCGCCGACTCCTCCCACTCATTGAAGAAGAGGCTAGTGACGAGGAGTCTGAGGCTTCTGTTGGCTTCACGTCACCGACCTTTATCATCACTACATTTGGCCTCTGTTTGGTCGAGTTCGTCCTCTATTGTACCAATGGCCATTTGCCGGGTATCGCGAAGGATGCGGGCTTCACTACCGGGAACCAGTTCCATTTATTGGTTATGCTGAATGGTTTCTCCTGCTTGGGCCGTATCATCAGTGGACCCCTTGGTGACACGCTTGGCCCGTACAATACCATTACCGGTTTTATGTTGGTGATGATTGCTTTGGCCGCGACCCTCTTTAAACCATCCGAGACGACAAAGATGTGGATCTTTGCTGCACTATGGGGGTACTGTTCTGGTGCATTTGCTGTGCTCTCGCCATGTAGGCTCCTCTTAACTCCTAACTAGCAAATTTATACTGACATATTACAGTATGCACTGGAAAGCTATGCAGGACTCAAGATGTCACAAAATATTTCGGTAGGTTGATCATTTATTCCACTCCTGACTCACCCAATACTGACCCTGGTCGTAGGATTCACGAGCGTGTGTGTGGGTATCACGTTGTTTGCAGCTTGTCCAACATCTGGTCCACTCTTAAAGAAGTTTGGCACTCAGAAACTAGCATATTTCTGCATCGGTTTGCTCGGATTAGCAGCTATTTGCTTCACTGTAGCTAAAAAGTTCCTTTCCAAAAGTTGGGGTGGAATCTGCAAAAAGCTATGAAGAGTTACGATTCAGCATTATAATGCCAGTCTAAGGTTTAAGCTAATGGTTGATAGCGTGCGCAAGAGCACACGGAAATGGGAAAGTGTTTTGTCAACCGTTTCAAACGTGATTGTTGAGATTCGGAATAAACGTTCTTCCGATCCTGTGATGTGCCAGCAACCATGTAGATAGTCACTTCGTCCGTCACGGATACAACACCTAGACCTTCAATCAATCAATTCAACTTCGTGTTTCAACAATTATAGCCGTAGACAAGATAGATGTTAGATTCGTTGTTAGTAGCGATCCAGAATCCCAAGAGCCACTCTTCTCTCTCCATGACAGTACCAGACATTCTTGATCTAGTGCAAGGGTTAAGATCTTCCGAGACATTAAGTTTTGACCTTTAGCCCCCGGTGAGAAAAGAGTCAAAGTGGTGTAGATAAGAAAATGTAAGACAATCGACTGAGCATTATATTGAGAACTATTAAGGAGTTGAATCTTTGACAGACGTCTTCTTGCCCAGTGTAATAGTGACCAGAGGGGGCTATCTGATATGCACAATCAAGCCTTATACTGAACCGCGTTGCATAAGTCGGTACACGTATTAAACAAATATGTCTTGTGGATTCCAGAGCCCGAGCAGGGTATAACAATTCGCGTCATTAGATCAATCACGGATTTAGTGCCTTGGAGTAGGTAAACCAACATACAACTTGTCTGTAAATGGTAAGGGAGACCTTATTTAGATTCTTGCTACTTGAGTGCTTACCATTTTTTCCTTTAGAAGTCACACGTTGCGTGACACTGTGGCTTAAGTGGCTGAGATAGTTGAAACCCAGGAATTAACACAGATATCCTACGCAAAAGTTTAGGGACAGATGATAATTTGGCTGGAAAGTGTCCAGACCTACCATAATCTATAAGTATATACGATAGTTAATACAATAAAAGATTTATTATATTCTACGTTTTAAGTCTAAGTTAGCTTTCCGCTAATTATTAAAATAGAATTGCTGTCGGAGTATAAACTGTATAATCGAGGGGTTTCTCACGCTAAACTTAAAAATTTACTGCTTACATAATGTCAAGCTAAACTGTCTCTTAAATCTCAATTCATCGGCCCTAGTAATCTCCACCATCTCTCACAACATCAACAGCTTTGATGTCTCTGAAAGATGGCGTGTTCTGTTTGCCATGAACGGAAGGTAAGCATACTAATATGTTAACTCCATTTCGTTTTCTAAAGCCGCCCTAGGTCAAATGTGACCGACAAACGACGGGTAATAGCTCATGCACCAACTGCAGGATAGCGGGGTTTGATTGCAGGTGAATGACAGCTTCCGGGAGCATCCCGTATTTACTGATGTTATGCAGGCCATATCGTAGGAAAAGGAAACGGAACTTCTCTCCAGCTATCGGACTTGATTCTATCGCTACCAGAACGCCTCGTTATTCCCACGTCGTGGGTTTCAGTGACGACCACCTAGCCGACTTGCAGCCAGCAGATTCAGATGTCCCTGAACAAGAAGTCAGTCCTCAGAGAACGAATGAAACGGATCAGGCATACGTAGGTCGTACTGACATACTGGGCGATGTATCATTCGACGAATCACTTGTCCAAGGGCAAGGTCAGCGCCCAGGTCCCCCACCCGGCTCATCCATTGCCGACTCCGAGGTCCTCACCATTCACAAAGCCTTTGACCTACCGTCACCGGTTGATAGAGATGAACTGGTGCAGAACTTCATGGAATCGTGCTGGCCATGGACACCAGTAGTGGACATGGCTTGGTTAGCTGATGATGATGGCCAGCCGGTGTCGTTGTTGCTGTTGCAAGCTATCTTGGTGGCTGGCAGCCGAGTCGCAACGGAAAAGGCTTGGCCTGCTTCTGAAACGTATTTCCAAAAGGCAAAAGCCCTTTTCTTCTACCAACACGAAGCCAACCCGATCATTGCCGTCGTGACAGCCATTGTTCTACAATGGTGGTCACCCATGGGTCCAGAACAAGTCTCGCAGAGTAACAGTGGTTTTTGGCTGCACATCGCGACAGGCCTCGCTTATCAGCTTGGCCTACATAAGGAACCGTCCACAGGGCCACTCAGTGCCTTGAGACGAAGAATATGGTGGTCACTTGTGGTACGTTCAGCCTTCATACGCTTTGACTTTTATGCGACTTACAATTGGTTGCAGTGTAGGGACATCCTTATATCCGTCGGTGTTGGAAGACCTAGAACTATCAACCTGGACGACAGCGACGTCTTACCTCCTACAGCCGAAGACTTTCACACGGCAGACACTGGCGCCCGGCTCTTTGTTGCTTATGTGAGCATTTGTCAAATTCTAGGCGACGTTGTGCAGAGCCGTCGACGCCGCTCGTTGTCGAGAACTGAGAAGCAGACATTTGAAGCCCGTCTTTACCAATGGGTCCGCGAACTTCAACCAGACTTGTGCCTTTTTGAGGGTACAGATGTCAAAGTACTCAGGCCATACGACGTGGGGTCACGCCAGCTTCACGTAGTGTACTTTGTAGTCGTCATCATTCTCGCTAGCTCGGAGACTTCCAAGGCCCCATCGACCGCCTCGCTCGTAGCAGCGTCGTTCATTGCCGGTATCCATGCTGAGTTTGCCTCGCATGACGACGTGCGTCGACTGGGCCCGATCTTCGCATTTCACGTATTGACAGCTGCACTGTCATTACTTAAAGGGTTCAAGTATTCTTTATTAGCTAGTTGTGCGAAACAGGACTTCACAAAAATATACCGAGTCCTGCAGCGGCTTGCGGAGAAATGGGGCTCGGCACGGGGCTTATTGACCCCCTTATCTACGGCTAGACGTGAGGCTGAGGCACATTTCACACTAGACTCGATGCCGCCGATTATGAGCGATAGTATGAGACCGCTCTTTCGTGAGTGTGGTCATTCAACTCTGTGTCCTATCTGGGACCTGTTTTGGCCCACAGTGGAAGTGCCTGCTACCGACACTCTGGCAAGTCAAGAGCACGTTGCTCCCATTGAAACAACTTCATTGGCATTGGAGCCTGCGTTTCCCATGGACAACGAGACCTCTTGGGATACATTCATGGAAGAATACCCCATCAGCTTTGAAGGCTTTTCCTCCGTGGATCAGTACTGGAATGAACTCATGGGTTCATAGCGTTTCTAGAGAGCATACATGCGGGACCTAGACCCTCGTTATTATCAACTATTTGTGGTCACTTGAGTAGTTACTGAATTGAGGTATCTACTCTTGCTGCTGATTTTTTATCTCTTGGTTCAACGATGTCCCAAACTGCAATTGTGAGATGCCACAAAAACAGCAAAATATGTATGTTGAGGCATGGTCCTGAGTCTCTGATTCTCAAGTTTTCCTTCATTAAGTCTATCAACACCAACTATCTACAGGAACAGCATTTGTGGAGTACCGTCCAACATTCCCAGATGCGGCACTACAATCGCGCCCGCTTCCTCCAGCGCAAGTGCTTTGGCTTCAGCTCCCTGCTCGCTTGGCGATAGGAGAGCTCCGGCATGACCCATGTCCTTGCCTGCGGGCACTCTTTTACCTGAGACGATACTAATGATAGGCTTGGGGTTGACTGTGGTTTTTCTATATCGTCTAATGACGTTCGCAGCATCGAGTTCCGAGGTTACTCCAATCTCGCCAATGAGAATGATAGCTTCACTTTGATCGTGCGTAAGAAGAGTGTCAAGAGCCTCTTGCATTGTCGTTCCAGGCATCATATCTCCACCTAAGCCGATGACCAGACTCTGTCCTGGCCCAGCCCTAGCAGTTGCACCGCTTGCTTCGTAGATCATAGTACTGCTCCTTGAAACAATACCAACTGTGCCCTGTGTGCATTGCTCGATAGGGATGATTCCGATTCGACATTTTCCGGGGGTCATAATGCCAGGACAGTTTGGACCGACCAATCGTGATGCTTTCTGGGCTCTCAGCATTTCGCGGACCCGAAGCATGTCATGAACTGGAATGTACTCTGCTATGGCCACAATCAAAGGCATTTCAGCTTCAACTGCCTCCTCGATGGCGTGAAAAGTACTAGTTGCAGGCACGTGCAGGAATGTTGCATCAACCTGAGACGCCTTAACTGCCTGTGAGTTCTCTGTTACTGCCCTGCGAGGAAATCCGAGGGATGATATAGGGTTATACTTCAGACACTGTATTAAAAACAGCTAGGCCAAGATGGCTACGGCCACCTTTTCCTGGTGTTACATCACCAACAACGTTGGTTCCATCAGCTATCGCGGCTTGTGCATTCCTAGCAGCCTGCTGCTGGTGTTAGCTTTCTACTTAGGTCAGGAACAGGTAACAACTATAAAAGCACCACAGACCGCTTTGCCGGTAAACCCTTGATAAAGTACTCGTGTGTTTTCACTTTTAAGAAGGTTTTCGAGGTTGTTAGACGTATGGTGGTACAAGCGCTGATTCCAGCGAACACATCGTGCCACCCAAGGTGCCGTAACTACAGATCTTGCTGCCCAAAAATTCATGACCGGCATTTTGATGTTGCAGACAAGCCTAGATAGTCTTCAACTGCTTATTATCCCTCTTATAATATGTTCTTTATGCTAACTATTAATCTTGTTGGTCAGGTCACGACACAATTACTCTCGCTCAATGGCGCCGAAGATCGCCGGCATCCACCAAGAATCGCCGAGATTCACCGAGAAATTCCACAAATCATCTCATCGCAAGTCGGGATTGGAGTTGAGGCATGCGTTCCCAATTGTCTATTTTATATGTTAATCGTCATGGCCAAGCTGGAAAGCACACTGAGGTCCTCTAGTTCCATCGTTCTGATTGGTTCTTTCTTCAGCTTTCGTAATCCAGGTTCATCAAAACCTTAGATCATCTCAGCTCCTTCATAACAGAATGTCGTATCTCCTGAAGAAGCTAGTCCTGACATCCTCAGGACGATTCGGCTTGTTACTGAGAAACCATCCCAGGGCTATTCCACTCAAATCTGTTCATCAATATTTTCATCAAAGGCGACAACTGAGTATCCACGAATACCAAGCTCAAAATCTACTCAGAGAAGTATAGAATTTCCTCAGATTTAGAGATAAACAACTAACACATAATAAGGCAGGAGTGCCGGTCCCACGAGGCGAGATGATTGCTAGCATAGAGGATGTTGTGGCTGCTACTCACAAAGTGGGTAAGTAATGCGTTCACTGGCTGTACGAATATTTTTCGTTTCCTGCTAATGTTTGTCGCTGAAGGTCTGCCGTCCTTCATCAAGTCCCAAGTAGTTGCAGGAGGCCGGGGTAAGGGCATATTCGACACAGGACTCAAGAGTGAGGTTCAGGTTGTCCAGACGTGAGTGGCCAGGGCTACAATTAGCACAACAAAGAGCCTCGTGAAACTAACTCGTTTGGGACGGATGAAGCATCTTCTATATCTTCTCGGATGCTCGGTCATAGACTCAAGACCAAACAGACCAAACAAGATGAACTTCTCGCAGAGAAGTTATATATGACCGATAAAATCGCGATTGAGCGAGAGTTTTATCTTGCAATTGCCACAGATCGCAACCGACGTCGCCCGGCAATCATTGTGTCACGAAATGGTGGAATGGAAATTGAGTTAGCAGCTAAGATTGACCCCAAGAGTGTCACAAGGGTACAACTGGATTATGCCACCGGCATTGATTCAGCAGCCTGCTCCAAAGTCATAGAGACTCTTGGTCTTGACACCTCGGCTCAGAAAGACAAGATACAAGATCTTCTGACGAATATGTACCGACTCTTCAAAGCCCGCGACGCGACTCTTCTTGAGATCAACCCATTGGTTATAACAGCAACAGGGGAGCTCGTTTGCCTAGACTCGAAGTTCAGTTTCGATGAAGTGGCTAGGTCTCGACAGCCGAATATCTTTGTGTTGGAGGAAAAGACAGCTCGTTGTGCGAGAGAATCTGAAGCAAAGAGACTGGAGTTTTCCTACGTCAGGTCGGATGGCAACATCGGTAACATCATCAATGGAGCGGAACTAGCGATGGCTACCATGGATGCCATCGGCTATTACGGTGGAAGATGCTCCAACTTTCTGGATGCTGGTGGGAAAGCAACGAAGCAAACTATGATTGATGCGTTCAGGATCGTTCTGGGAGACGACCGTGTCAAGGTCGTTTTCATCAACATTTATGGAGGTATGTTCATGTCAAGCTTCATAAGCCCGCCTATACTCTAACTAAGATTCGCGCCCGCAGGAATCATCCACGGGGATATAGTCGCTTCATCTATCATCAACGCAGCAGAAGACCTGGGGCCCTTTTGCGTTCCTAAAGTGGTACGACTACAAGGAACCAGAGCCGAGATTGGGCAGGAAATGGTAAGTCGCTGTATTTATCGCAGTGTTTCTGATACTTTAAAGGCTGATTAGTCACGTATAGCTCGCACAATGTGGCCTGAACATTCACTCTGTCAGCGACTTCACCGAGGCGGTCACACTGGCAGTGGAATTAGCTTCAAAATAAGTAGATCTAGCACAGTTTCCTCCGACTCTCAGTGTGTAAGATTAATAAGATATTCCAAGAAATGAGATGAGGTCCTTGATGTCGCGAGAACATGTTTTCTTTGATGGGATTGGAAGTCTCAAAGGATGGTTTAGGATTTCCTTGATATCCTCTTCTTTGCGTCCAGATTTACACCCTCAGATGATAGTAAGCCCTAGCTTCCAGAAGATCCCCGAGCGACGAAGTTAATCACTCTATGTCTTGAATGATGAGTGCGAGCTAAGATCCAATTTACTTCAGAGAATTACCTGATAACCACGACATCAACTTTGATTGCGAGTACATGGAGGATGCAGTGATAAACAGTCGAAGGGGACGTTGTTAGGAAGAATTCTCAAGTATTTTATATAATAGTAATCTATGCTGGAATTTGTTTTTCGATGTCCAGTATTGAATTTTTAGTTAGAGTTGCTTAGAAGAAGCCCTGGATGCCTGTGATAGCTCGGCCAAGAATCAAGGCATGGATGTCGCTTTGACCCTCGTAAGTTTGTGTTACGAACAGATTGGCGACGTGGCGGCCAATGTGATACTCGTCGCTAGCAGCATTACCTCCGAAGACTTCCTGCAGATTGCGGGTATTGACCAAAGCACGATCGCAGTTTTGCCTCTTTATCATAGAGACCATCTCTGGCGTAGCCAATTCTTGATCCTTGAGCCGTCCAACTTGGTAGGCGGCTTGTAGACCAAAGGCAATATCAGTTGACGCGTCGGCAAGCTTCTTCTGGATGAGTTGATACTTTGCGAGAGGATTGTTGAACTGTTTGCGCTCAAGTGCATAACTGCGAGCCCGGTCAAGAGCATCCTCTAGCGCACCCATAACACCCCATGCGATGCCGTAACGTGCGGAGTTGAGGCAGCTGAAGGGTCCACGAAGACCTTTAATGTTTGGAAGCATGTTCTCAGCAGGCACGGCACAGTTCTCCAGATGGATCATGCCTGTAATTGAGGCACGCAGGCCATTCTTGTTCTTGAGAGCAGGAGTCTCGAGTGTTCCCGACTCACACTGGTCCCTCTCAACCACAAAGCCCCGGATCTTGTCATCAAGCTTGGCCCATACGACCAGAATATCGGCGATGGGTGAATTGGTGATCCATGTCTTACTTCCATTGAGGAGATAATATCCATTCTTGGTAGGATGTGGCTTTGCTGTGGTCTCCAGTGATCCGGGATCAGATCCATGATTGGGCTCTGTCAGACCAAAGCAGCCAATCAGCTCTCCCTGGGCGAGCCTAGGTAACCATCTCTCCTTCTGTTCCTCTGAACCATGTTCAGCAATAGGGCCCATTACCAGAGAGCTTTGCACTGACATGCCTGAGCGATAGCCGGAGTCTACCCTCTCAACTTCGCGTGTAATAAGTCCTGAGGCGACGCTGCTAACGCCTGAGCATCCGTAACCTTTAATTGTTGCGCCGAGCAGGCCGAGCTCGCCCATCTCTCTTAAGATCTTTTTGTCGTAGTGCTCATCTCGGTACGCATCAAGAACACGAGGGAGTAGCTGTTCTTGGCAGTACGATCGAGTTGTTTCTTGGATAGCAACCTCGTCATCAGTCAGAAGGCTCTGCAGATTGAGAGGGTCTTCCCATTGATACTTGGGCCCTGTAGAAAGATGCCGAGCGCCCACAGTGCAGCGTTGGGCCAGGTTAAGGGCGAAAGGTCTCGTGAGCATTCGAAAAGACATTTCTAAAGATGGTGGAATAAAAGAATGTTTTTTTTTTGGAGGATAAGAGAGTCGAAGAAAAAATTGTTCAAGGAAAAAAGATTACCGGACAGGCAGAAATGCAACTCTTAATATATTAGGAATTTGCCAAAACGGCCGAGAATCGCCGAGAAATCCCGACGAAGTCCGGGATAGTTATGATTACCGGAAATAACGCGCTAATGAAAACCTCGCTGGTATTGATGTATTTGTGTGTTAATGTCTAAATGTTTCGACTCAAGACCACTGGGATTTCTAGATCTGGCGTGGCAACCCTGCTGCTGCTGTTCAATCTACCGAAGAGTGGATGTACGAATATTATCTCTGGGAAATAAACGCGATTGATAAAACCCGCCCGGTACATGAGTGAGAGTCTAACAAACGGCATATTTAGGCCCGTCCCTTATCAGTAGCTTCCGTAGCCTTCCTCCGTCAATGTCCTGCTTCGCTTAGATCTGTTCCAGTCTGGTTGTGCTCCTCTCCAAGGCTGCTTTGGCGGAAGCATAGGCTGGGGAAAGAGGCGTCCCAACATCAACAATGGTACCAACGTTGAGGATGAGGGTGGGTTCGTTGACTGCCAGTCTTGGCATTAGGGCGCCTGTAAGGAAGATAAAAAAGGTGCCATCTATGGCGATATTGTCTTCAAGTTCTACAGAAGTGTAAGCCTCAATGAGGTCAAATTCATGGCCTGAATGCGTCATTGAGCCTTCGGTGTTTACGAGAATTTTCAACGTCACATCATCTACCTGCTTAGTACTTTGCCGGATGTTTTCCGCTGAAGGATATTTGGCATTGACTATGGCCGCGCGAAATTCTCGTTCCGGATATTTAGCCTGCAGCTCCGCTTCTACTTGAGCAAGCTTCACTGGATTACGGCCATGAAGGACGACATTGAACCCATGCAACGCTGACGCTGCGGGTGAATACCTTGCCAATCCCGTCACTAGCTCCGGTAACCAATGCCCAAGGTGCTGAACCATACATAGTCTTAAGGTATCGTGGTAAATATGATGGGCGAAGATACGTCCATAGGACAGATGAAACTTTGTGGGTGGTGCAGAGAAGTGTGCATGCCCCGACAGTTGTCAGTACGGTGCCAGCGGCGGTTACCATTGTCAAGAGTTGGGAAGTGAGAAGTGGTCTGCAGATACAAAAAGCTCTGAATTTTCCCAAACGTTGCGTTGTTTGAGGACTAAACTACTACCCGCCCTGGTATATAGAGCATTTTACCGCATCATGGATGCTCACATAAGAAGACCTTTTTTTTTTTTTTTGGTAAGGGGATGGGAGAATTCTCAACGTTACAGTGCGCGGCTGTACCTTGTTTGCGCGATATGATACCTAACTAGGTACTTAAGTTGAATGCCAATTATCGCCTGGGTTACATTATGTTACCCAGGGACCGCCTTGACCACCACCTGACACTAATGTATCGGTATATCACCTCCGCGTCTTCTCAATCTGTCTGATTCCGGTGACTCGCCGCGAAAGTCCGAATTGATATGATTATGCTGATACAGGGATAAGATGGGCCGGAAGATTTAGTTCACTTTGCAGTGTTAATGCCACACACAGCAGTATTACAAAAACAAGATCTCCGTAGGTCGGTCACTGAGATTATCCAGATGTCCCAAATTTCCTTGAGCTAGAAGCAGAAACCTCAAATTGGAGGACCCTTCCAACCGTTGGTTGTAAGGGCTTCGGACAAACTCCAGTCTTGAGGTGGTATTGCCCGTTGATGTATTGACCTACCAATCCATAAAAGATGTCTATAAAATCCAACCAGTGAAGCGTTTAGTGAAACTCAACTTCAGACTCATAAAGACACTTGTCTGCTTCAAAGTAGGCAGCCAGGACTTTCGTGTCGAATGGGTTGTTATTTACTATGTCATGAGCTAAGTTTGGATCGATCACAGCAATCTGGGTGAATACAACGGTGCGTAATTTCAGTCCAATCTGATAAGTCCTGGTGGCAGTATCTACTCATGAGATTCGGAACGCCCTGTGGGTCTTCTAGCCATCTTATAAATGGCTCAGGGTGTTTTAGGCCCTCCAAAAGTCAATTATAGCCGCATTAAATCCAGATGACCCAATAGCATCATGTCAAATCATCCGTGAGGAGGGCAATAACTCCACAGGGCGTTCCGAATCTCATAAGTAGATACGGTGCTTGATACCAAGAAGGTCGCGTTTTTAAAAATCTTGTCTATATTAAATATTGCTTGCTTCTTGGGGAAATTAAATGCTATTAAAAATGTGCTTATCTGCTAAATATCTGTCAAAAGTATTTGTTCGCTTTGGGAAGGCGATGGATTGCGTATCCGAGCTTTCTGTGGTATCTGAGGTGATGATATTTTGGGAAAAGTCTGCACTTGGATACTCGGATCAGCGGTGGGCTTGCGGCTTTTGTCTTACAGTAACTCCCTCAGTTCTGACCGTAATAACGTACTGCAATCAGCCTAGTATAGTTTCTTCATGCTATGACTATGCTAAGGCTGCTTTAAAGCTAAAGTCTTTGTAACTTGTGTGTCCGTTATGACGCTTCTGCTGTACCGGTACACAACACTCCACGAGTCATGGCGAACTGGAGTATCGTTTGCCTTTGACCGAACCCAGCTCTTAACAGAAAAGAATGAGGGACATAAGGAATTTCTGTGCCGCATGTTATCACGTATGATATATCTATTAGTCGATCCGTTCAACCTGCTTAGAAACACTGTTAAGTTATCAATGATTGTTTCTGTCATTTATTATGCAACGCAATAGCTATCGCGGTACACCGCGGATATCTAGCTTTGCCGTTTTTAGCTCCCGACTGGGACCCTCCCAGATGATGACGAGGAGGGTTATAATGATGTTGATGGTTTTGGGGTTACGCTTGAGTTTTTCCTGCGGTCGCCACCCCACTGGGAGGGTTACCCTTTTTTTTCTTTTTTTATGCGTGAATTTCTTTATTGTTAATTTCTTGACAGTTGAAATAACCAAATTATATAGTTTTCTTGATAATTGGATCATCTCTTCTTATTTATTTTTGCCCTCTGGCCTCGTATGATAGATACTTGAACTTTTGTCTCACCGCGGAGTTAATTGCCGCGCGACCATCCCGTATCCCGGGATCGGCCCGCTCCTCGGGACTTCACATCAAGCCGGGGCATCCGGAAAAACTGGGCCATTCGAGATACCGACCATATATACTCTTGGTAGCCACTTGCAAATCCTTACCTACGGACTAGGCTCGCATCCTTTTGATCAACCTCTTTCAAACGACAAGTTTTGCCTATCAAAGAGTCAAGATGTCATCATTTATCGGACAACGGTTGAAATCAAGATGGAAATCGCTCGGCATCGACAGAAAGATGCTAACGCTAATGTTCAAGTAAGCTCGCGAAGTTCTGCACTAAAGGTGTCTTGAAAAGTCCCTGGACTGATACAACAGCATAGGGGCTCGATCCCGGTAGCAGTGTCGTTGGCGTTCTATCAAAGTACTCCCGTGTCAGAAACATTTACTTCACTCGGGTTCCTAGTAGCCATCATTGCGGTTGTCACAGTAAACGTGTTACCGCGTGCTAAACTGATCGAGTTGACTTTTGGAATATGCTGCTTGACTGCCATAGCCATCCCACTATCGATGTTGGCTACGTGGTCGGGTTTGCAAGCCCGTTTCCACACTGATCCGGACGGCTTGCATGCGTATAATTCGTCGCAGAGTGGTGAGAAAAAGTCGTTCAAATCCAACTAATTCCATGCTGACAGAATTCAGCAATCACCGGTGTCTGGCTCTTCTTCCATATCTGGGTGAGTAACAGCATTCAAGCAAGATTCCCGGCGCTCCTGATTCCCACAATATTGTACAACATCTTCATGATCGTGCAATTTACCTCTTGCTCGCTCTTCACCAGCTGGAAACAATGCTGGGATCTGATATACCTTACGGTTCGTTGTTACTACGCCGGTATCGCCATATCCTTTGTATCCGGACTCCTCTTTTATCCCACAACCTGCCGGACAGAGATCTTTGAGGTTCAAGAGAAATACATCCTTTCCACACAACGAGCTTTGAACGAAACCATCGATTATCTGACCCAATTATCAACAACTCGTACATTTCCATCGATTTCGGGGCAAATTGCAGAACAGATTGACAGCAATGATGGCACCGATACGCAAGGGCGACGTGACCAAGCCGACAAGACTTTGAAACAGCAGGTATCTAGCGTCAAAGAGCTATACACCAAGATGCATCAGGAGCTGGTCATGGCAAAGCGCGAGATCGCTTGGGGAAAGCTCCGTACTCAAGATCTGGATGCTATCAGCGACTTATGTCGACGTATCCTCATGCCAGTGTGAGTACTCCTGAGTCTGTAATGTCTTTGGATAAGCTAATTCTTTTTTTTAGTGGCGGCATGTCCCACTTCCCTGATATTCTCAAGCACATCGAAGAAAACGGAGGTTGGGCTCCCTTTAATACTCAAGCGAAAGCGAAACGAGAGGAGGACCCTGCGAACAAGGCTCAAAGGCTTGAATACTATGAAACGATATGGCAGAATGCAATTGGCTGCCTGATTGAGCCTGCATCTGACTTAGTCAAGGCTGTCAACGATGGGCTTGAACATGCCGGTTTGCAACTTGAAATCATTCCCAGACCAGGAGCTCAGGGTCTTATACATCGAATGCTTGGCGCCAAAGGCAACAAACCAGTCGACACCGAATCGAAAGTTGACGGAATAGAGCCTGGAAACCCTTCTTTCTCGAAGGTGCTTGAGGAAAAGCTGAATAACTTCTCCAGGGACAGAGTTTCCTCCTTGAACGCATGGGTTGGGAATGAGTGTCTTACTCCAGATCTGGATACTGACTTGCATAAATCCAACAAAGGCGGTGCCGACGAGCATCTAAATTCGGGTATTCTTGACAGGGATCGGCAGCAGCTCTATCTTCTCCTGTACATGCAACAAATGGTAGGTCAAATAAGGATTCCTGGTGGCACTTACCAAGCTTTTAACTGATACCATGTAGTTATACTCTACCGGGATAGCCGTCCTTGAACTATGCAAGTTTACCGACGAATTAGTCGCTCAAGGCGTAATGTCTCGAAATCGACTAATCGTCCCCTCCCTCCGCAGAGTGTATAAATGGCTGCTTAGCATCTTCGACACGGCCGACCAGGCTCTAGCAGATGACGACCGACCGGGCTCAAAGAAGGAGGCGACGCTGGTATTTGGACAGTCTACTCGACAAACGCGAAACATCGAACATCTTCCGCCCAAGAATGCTTATGAAAGATTTGGGGTTAAAATCCAAAGATTTCAAGGATTTCTCAAGGGACCCGAGTTCAGTTTTGGTTTCCGATCAGCGTGCGCGACCATGTCATGTGCTATCATCGCGTATATTGAACCAACACAGAAGCTATTCACGCACTATCGCCTAATCTGGTCCGTCATCATTGCAGCAATTGGAGCGAACATGTCTGCCGGGCAATCTGGAGTTTCATATATTCTTCGGATTCTCGGCTCGTTTGCGGCTTTGATCATCTGCTATCTGGTTTGGTACATCCCAGACGGTCACACAGCGTAAGACTCCCCAAGCCAAATTTCTGAGGCACAACTAACCCTTGAATAGAGGCGTCATTGTTTTCATGTGGTTTGCCGCTTTCCTCCAGATGTACTTTCTACTCAGGTGGCCGCGCTACATCATCGGATGGTTAGTCGTCTTCATTACCGAAGTCCTCTCAATCGGCTACGAGACCCAAGTCAACAAGATAGGCGTCGAAAAAGCAACTTCAGCAGGTGTCATTTACTACAAGCCTTATTCGGTTGTTGCCGTACGCGTTGCTTGCGTCTTGTGGGGAACCTGCGCTTCCATATTCTTCACTTACCTGCCATATCCCATCACAGCTCGAGGTATCCTACGAAAGAATATGGCGGCCGTTATGCACCTGGTCGGTAATTACCACACGGTAGTACACACAACCTTGAAGGCTCGACTTCGCGGGACAGAGGGGGATATGGCTGACAAGGGGAGCCGAGGTCACTTGCTCTCGCGAACACGCAGAGCAATGTTCAACAAAACAATGGTGTTGAACTCAGCAGTCAAGCACAACGTCTACCTCCAGAAATACGAGCCTACGCTGGGGGGTAAATTCCCCGTGGCGATTTTTTCCGATATTCTCTCAGAACTTGGAATGTAGGTTGGAGTTGGACTACTGCAATGATTATATGCGTCATAGCTAACACCCAGAGTAGGCTACTAGATTACATCGCTCTCCTGTCGTATTCCACTCAAGCATGGTCGTTGCACGGGCCTCACTCGCAATACTACCATACCTCATCGCGCACACGACAGTGGATGGAGGATCTTGCTAACCTCCTAACCTCGACTAATGTGCTAGACGAGAGGATCACTGTGGTTCTGTATCAACTTTCAGGTGCGGTTGCAACTGGCCATCCACTTTCGAGAAAGATTGAGCCCGGAAAGTCGTACCAGCTGTCGCAGAGACTGGGACAGCTTGACCCTGCAATTCTGGATGTCGGACATATCCAGGACCTTGGTTATTCGACGTACACTGTTGTTGAAATGATTTCTAACATGATTAACCACCGAGTGAATAGCCTTACTCAAAGTATTGAAAACCTGGTTGGTATCACGTATTTCGACGTTGACAAGATGTATTCCATGGAGGATGAGCAGGTTGAGTCATAGGTAGCATAGGTAGTTGTCATACGTGTCTTGAGTTTAGAATATTAAAAATACTCAAGCAACGACTTATTAATATAGAGATTTCCTGCAATGCCAGGTACCAAACTGGGTCGTCCAGATTTCCGAGCCCCCTGTCGTTATCTGGTTCCTATCGGATCTGCAACTTCGGGCTTTCCCATTTTCATACTCAAAGCGCTCCAACCCCGGGCTTTGTGTTCTTACATCCGGCTCTATTCCCAGTTGTCATGGAAGTGGGGATCACGACCGGGACGGTGGAAGTTTGCTAGCTTTACTATTTCCCGTGGCACTCGGATTTAGCCGTTCAGAACTCAACTTGTCCTGCTACACTAAAATAATAGAGAACAAGTTTGTGTAAATCATGCGTACGGTATGATTTAGAACACCAATGTAAAGCTCTGGGTATTATGCTTTTCAAACAATGAGTAGAACTTGACTTATTTCATCATAGCCGTCTATCTACGCACCAAGTCACCACACTCAGCCACATTTGTGGCTCACAAGATAACACTATTTCCTACATCTTTCAAGCTGACGCCACAATGTCGTCGGCTCGCGGACTTGTCACCGTTGAGGCCTCTGAGCTGATTGAGAAGATCAATGAGATTATTGCGCGTGACGGTGGAGTCATTGTTGCCAGCTTCCTCTCTTCAAATCTCTTACAAGAGTGTTTGCAAGCAAGTAAAGCTTCCCAACCATCTCAAATGGGGACCTTTGCGTAACAATTTAGCAATCAAACTTTATTTCGTTGGCCGGAAGCTATACACTTCTGATGCTACCCACAAAGAACTCGGAAAGGATTTTTTCTCGCCTGGCTCACAACCTGTTTATGTATTTAACCATAATCATAGGGTGGCATGCACCCCAAGCTAACAAGTTTGCAGGGCCTTTTGGGTAAATTGCTAGAACAGATGACCAAGATGCTCCGGTCACCGGTCTGGAATGGCATCATGAAGCGATTCTTGAGGTTTGTGCTATTACTGCTCCGGCTGTATGACGGCTTATGTCACATGATTGCAGCGACGAATTCTCCTCGTACACCGGTGATAAGTTTGTTCCTCAGTAGAGCGGCTACATGTTAAACACAACAACAGCAATTCGTCTGGTTCCAGGGGCAAAAGCTCTGCCCTTGCACAGGGTAGGATCGCCCACTCCTCATCTGGCATAGTCTTAACTAACATTTCCTCCATCTGATAGGGCCAAATGGCCTACCAAATTCACCCTAATCCAGCAAAGCCTCTCTTTACCGTCATGGCTAGCTGTCTGATTGCAGCATCAAAGACTACAGTTAAGAACGGTGCTACCCGTGTCATCCCTGGTACCCGTTTTTGGGGAACTGATCGCGCTCCCAAGCTGGAGGAAGCTGTTCATGCTGAGGTGGAGCCAGGGTCCGCTCTATTTATCCTTGGCAGTATGTCCGTTCTCCTAGCGATCTCTTATATGGCTATGTGGTTGACTTATCGTGTAGCCTGCTTCCATGCTGGTTCCGCCAACATGTGCGACCTCGACGATCCCGATGCCTTCCGCACTCTTTTCGCTGTCTTTGGGTGAGTGAAGGTAAGAGGGGCACACTCTTTTGCTGACTTAAGTAGCTCTCTGCTATAGGGGCATTGGCGGGACCACTCGCTAGCGGCTCGCTCCCAGAGGTAATGCTTATGATGAGACAAACATAAAACCCCAGTTTTTGGATAACTAATAACCAATATGAGAAATAGGGACTTTATGCATCGGCGGAGAGCTTGTTCGAGCACGTGATCAAGCTGAATAATCTGGAGTCCATCCAAGCCATACCATGTTGTTCATGTATTTTATTCGCTCACCAGTTGGAACCCCAGTCTGGTACTGGCTCATATCATGCTGCAGAGTATCACAATACTGACTCTTGTCAGGTTACTGTCCAGACTCGCTCTTCGACAGTGCACCGAGTTGGGGCTGCATCGGAACATGCCCTGAGCCATGTTCAACTCGGATATCTTGAAGGCGCAGATCAGGAGACGCGTGTTCTGGCGCTGTTATAATCTGGATCGAGCTATATCTGTTACATTAGGGCGTCCCCAAGGTATTACCGATAACGACATTGATGTCGAGGTAGGAAAACTTGGTCCAGAAGCACCAGTCTTACAGAACAGCAACTAGTTTCCTCTTGACATCGATGATGAAAATCTAACCCAAACTGGTGTAATTTGTGAACCAAGGAGGTATTGAATAGACAGTAGTAGCACCACTATGTCAGCCGCGATTCATACTATCCGTCTGTGGCGGATCTGGGCAAAGGTATAGAGTTCTATATATCCTCAAGTGAGTGAGTAAAGTAATGAGATCCCGTCAGCCATGATTGAAGGCTTCAAGGAAGATCTTGATGAGTGGCTCATACAGTTACCAGCCCAGCTTCCCTCGAACGAGGAACATAATAATGCTTTTGGTTCCCGAGAGTCGTTTAAAATGATGTACCACCATTCTATTCTGCTTCTACATGCATCACATTCATCTACAGTCTGTGGTCGAGCCCCGAGACAAGGAATGGTTTCAGATTAGACGATGTCTCCAACATTTGTATGGCGTGTATTGTCGTTCTGTCCATACCAGCCGAAAAATGGGCAAGTGCGATTCCTTACCGGGATGCGTTTGATATGCTCACCAGGGCAACTATGGCTATACTTGTTGAGACCACCACGAATTCTAAGGACCCTTCTTTTCCTGTTCTAGTCTCGTCGGCGAGCAATCAGTTCTCCCACTATTTCGCCCATTTGGCCGAAGTCGGGATTAGTACATCTGTTGAGGACACATCTGTTGAGGACCTCTTGACAACAATGTTGAGCTCTTAATAAATCAGTGGTGCGAAACCAATTAGTAACATTACTTTTTTTCGTAGAAAGAAACCTATCTTTTAGATGTATGACTATGGTCTCTATCTGTTGAAGTATTGAGTAAGGGTTTTTATCTATAAGCGGGACTAACATGGTGAATGGACTCTCATGACCTCTCCACTATTGTTCAGATCTCAGCTACCCCTTCCGATACAGTAACACACCGAATTGGGGCTCAGCCGCCGGTGGCTAGTGTTGGGCCAGTAAGTAGCCATGTATATCCCTGCTGTTCCCGGTCATTTTTCTGGATTTCTATCGGTTAACAGCTAGTGTACTATCTTCCTACCAATCCAGATATCTCTCATGTTTTAGTATGTCTTCTGTGCATTGGGGAAACCTAGGAACGTATCGACGACGTCATTAAACCAGCCATCGCTGCTGACTTCACCCACACTTGCTTGCTACAGTAACCATCCCGGTAGTCTGGTTTGAAAGATAAATCACCCAAGGCATTCAAGGATTAGTTCATAGGTTATCGCGAAAACCGAAAGCCGACCTCAATCTTAACTTGGGTGATCTCGATTGATGCTGATACAACTTTTGAAAGGTTTTTCGAGCCACAGCTATGGCGATTGTATCGGGAGTGTCGGACATACCGGGAAAACCGCTCATCTCGCGGTTGTCGGTTATCTCGGTGCGACGACGTGTGATGTCAGGCAAGGTAGAATTAAAAATGTTGTATTAATATATCTAATATAACTTTATCTTGCTTATATTAATACTTATATTTAGAGAAATAAAAATAATTTATACTACTTAAGACTGCTAGTAAGGATTATATAATTTATTTTAACTGTTAAAATCTTATTTTATATACTTTAATACTAAGATCTAGGGTAGGTGCTATTTTCATCTCACCCGGTGGTGTTTACCGGGAGTCACCGGCATTGAAAAAAGTGTGTGTCACGTCACGTCCCGACGCGTTAAGAAACAAGTCGCACGTGACATTCAAACTCAACTAGCCGAGCTCAGGCCGAGAGTTTACCCGATGGTTCCGCCACGTGTCCAACAAAGAAAAATCTCGCATTGAGCGATATCATTTTGCAGCACCGGAGTCTAGTCTATTTTGGGAAAACTGGCTTACGAGCCGTTGTTCGACGGATCTCTCATTAGTCAGGTCGAGTTTCGCAACCTTTATTCAGTAGAATCCGCGGAGATACAACAGAGTTCCACCGGAGAAGTGGAAATCACTCGAGTTAAGTCCCCCGAGCTCGAATCTATTCCGGGATCCAGGCCCTGTAGACGGAGGTTTTAGAAACAGTAGTAACGAAGACCAGCATCACTAATAATGTATATATTCGACCGGGTACTCAGGCGTAAAATTTGTACCGCAGCACAATATCTTGACTTACATCATATTTTAACTACTTAATATTAACCATGCCGTTGACACCTTTTCAAATTGACATCGTCAAGTCAACAGCGCCTGTATTAAAGGTCCATGGAGAGACAATTACATCCCTTTTCTACAAGAACCTGATCGGCACATACCCCCAGCTGCGCAACATCTTCAACCTCAGCCATCAAAATGACGGCGCCCAAGCAAAGGCTCTAGCCGGCGCTGTACTCGCCTATGCCACCCACATTGATAACCCTCAGGTTCTATTGTCTACTATTGAGCGTATTGCCCAGAGACATGTTAGCCTGGGTGTCTCAGAGGACCAATACGCCCTCGTCGGCGAGCAACTCATCAAAGCTATCGGACAAGTGCTAGGAGATGCTCTGACTGACGACATTGCCGATGCTTGGACAGCTGCATACGGTCAGCTAGCTGACATCTTCATCAACCGTGAGAAGCAACTGTACCAGGAAGCTGGCGAGTGGGACGGCTGGAGAAAGTTCAAGATCTTCAAGCGTGAGAAGGAGGCCGACTATATCACCAGCTTTTACCTTGTTCCCTCTGATGGCGAGATGCCCCTGCCAGAATTCCAGCCTGGCCAGTACGTCAGTCTTCGTATCAGCGTTCCGGAACTCGGAGGCATTTTCCAATGCCGCCAGTACAGCATGAGCAAAGCGCCCAATGGCGATTACTACCGAGTGAGCATCAAGAAGGAAAGCTTCACTTTGGAAAACAAGGACGAGCCTTTACCCGGTACCGTGTCCAATCTTCTTCACAACCACTACCAGGTCGACGATGAGGTTGAGATGACGTATCCTCGTGGTGAATTCTGGCTCAATATCGAGGACGCTACAAAGGCCGATGCGCCTCTCGTCTTGATCTCGGCGGGAGTTGGTGTCACCCCCCTCATGTCAATGCTGGAGTCTGTGTTGGGCTCACCGCGCTCTAAAATGACCGAGAGGCCAATTGTGTGGCTACACGCAGCTCGAAACACTAAGCAGATGGCATTTGGCGAGCAAGTTCGGAGTGTGTTGAAGAAGAACGAGAATGTCGAGACAGTCATCTTTCTCAAGAACGTGGAGCCCAGCGATAAGAAGGGTGAAGATTATGATATCGAGGGAAGACTAGATCTTGATATTTTCCGTGAGACGAAGGAGGAAATTTTGGAGAATGACAAAGCTCAATTCTTCATCTGTGGTCCTGCACCGTGGATGGTGGCTACGAGAGACAAGCTCCAAAGCATGGGGGTTGCTCATGGCCAGATCAACATGGAGCTTTTCGGAACCGGAAGTATCAACCAGGAATAAAGGGTTATCAAAGATGTATGATCATAGAGCGATAGACATGTATAGACTGTACGATTGGAGAACCTCGTTTTAGAGACGCAAAGCATAAATTACATAGAAAGCCGCTATTCCCTGATTTCGACCTGCGTGAATGACTAGATGGACGACTGAAGCAGTTCTCGACGAATATACTCAAGTTCGAAAAATCACCTTTTGGATTTTAGATTGATTAAATAGCTCATAGCCTTGCACCGCTTCGGACAGCGGAAGGATGTTGTCAAAAAGAAAGCTGACGAGGTTAACACAATCGATCCGCCAGGATATACCTTCTGATCCTGACTCAGATCAAAGAAGGCACTTAGAGTAGAGGGATATACCTCAGAGTATGTTGGACTTGCTCCAAGACTTCCATCGCCTCGTGAAAAATGCTTCTCACAGGCAACGTCCCATCTGTAGGCGAACGTTTTTGCTGGCCATTGTTAGGCTGACTATGCTTGGAGCAGAGAGATGGAACTCACTTGTAAGCCTCGGTTCCCGACCATGGAATCTGCACATCGTCAGTACTCTACCGTTGAAGACGTGGTAAAGATAGAATACCTCAGCGTTATGAACGCCAATACTGCTAATAGAACCAAAAGAACGAACCAAGTCGAACGCTGTTCGAAGTGCTGGTGACAGACCGACGACTTCTACCACTATGTCAGCCCCGCGACCGCCAGTAACTGACTTCACACGGTCTATCATTCCATGCTTATCGCGCATAAAATCGAGAGGTTCAGCTCCTAGCTTCCCTGCCTGATCGAGCCTGGCCTGGACGCTATCCACAGCAAAAAGATGCTTTGGTTTAAGAGCAGCTGCAGCAACGATGGCGCACAGCCCGACAGGACCACATCCTATCACCACAATAGTCGAATCCTCCAAGTCAAGTTTCGGCATCATCTCTACCGCGCTCTTGACGCCAAAGTACCCAGTTGGAAAAATGTCGGCCATAAGAATTAGGGCTTGATCGGGTATGCCGACTGGGGCTTTTAGGATGGTCCCATCCGCGAAAGGGACACGGACATATTCAGCCTGTGCTCCGTCCAGATGAGGGGAGCCGAGAGCCTGACTGTTGATGCATCTCGCCGAGCCACCGTTGTGACAATAGTAGCATTGACCACTGTCGTGATATATCAGTACAAGTCCAGACTATAGTCAGAGAGACCATGGGAAAGAACGAATAAGATGGTAATCAAGCCTCAATAGGGTTGGAGAGACAGTGGCAGAGGAAAGTTTGTTTCCTACCAAGAAGCAGTAAAAGGCGAAACAACCTTATCGCCAATCTTGACGGACTGCACAGCAGAGCCCAGAGCGATAATTCAACCCGTAAACTCATGACCCATAATAAAGCCAGGGTCTGTCGGCTCAAGTCATCGATAGAGATGCAGCTCTCTGAGCTATTGTTAGTATTTGACTGTTGACGTGTAGAGATGTAAGTAAAGATGAACGATCCGCACAATGCAGTCAAATTGACCTTAATAATGACATCTTGTGAACTTTGGACTATTCGGAGTTAGGCACGTCCAATGCAGGGTTAGTGATTTGGGTAGTTCATATACCTTGTGGCTTGGGTCTATCTTGTACAGAAATCTTGAATGGCCCGTCAAAGACGACAGCCTTCATTAGTTCTGAGGTCGACATTCTAATGAAAGGTCGGTACAATTGAAAATTTACTAATTTAGGCTGGATAAAAACAGCGATGATTCTAAGATTGGTTTCTTCTAATAGGTTATATAGGCAGTCTACCTAGTTAGCTAACTCTCTCTTTCCAATTCGGAACTTTTGATCCACTTCCGCGGAAGATGCCTTAACAATTTTTCGTCTCGTCTGTCCAATCGCAAGCAGTATGGCTGGCTCACGTGAGCGGTGTACCCAGTTCCATAAGGGCGATGCCGTCCATGTGAGACCCGCTCCCTTAAGCTCTGTCGATATAATTGGTCAGTTCTGGAGAGTCGCGTACCATTCACGTGCCTGAAGCTCTTATTCATTCTCCGTGGAGATTCTTCTCTTCCCATCAACGAACGTCACCATGGATTCAGCATTAGGGACTCAATTACGCCGAAGCCGACAAGCCTGTGAACCCTGTCGATAAGTCCATGACTGAACAAAGACGAAACCTTCACCAACACTTGGATGTAGCCGAAAGAAATCCAAATGCACCAGAGAGCGACCTATCTGTTCGTTTTGCGAGCGACTCAATCTGCCGTGTGAGTATGCCTTAAGAGGCAGCCTAACACGCGATAAGATTTTCCGACCACAAAAAAGCTAAAGGTCGGTTTTTCTTTAGATAGCTACAGCTATCTTGTTCTCATTATTGTCACAGGACGTCTACAAAGGACAGAGTTCAAACACTCGAATCGCAGGCTGCCGCCCTGTCCGAGTTGCTCAGGTGCGCCGTGATTTTAACGCTGATCAATTCTCTAGATACTAACTGGTCTTTCAGTCCATCAAATGATTGCCAAGATGTTCGAGCCAGTGCGCAAACACAGTCATCAGCTTGCACAATAAGTCAAACTGGAGGCTCCTCTCTAGCCATGGATGCAGACTCAAACGAGCATGCCAGGATGACCTTTTCAGAAAACCAGTAACAGCTACCGAGATTCATCTTCAATAGACATCAATCTGATTTGCTTCATAGGCCCTACCCTCCTCAGAATGTTTTGGATCACTTCATACTAGTGTATGGCACAACAGTCCACCTGCAGCCTCTTCCTTTGTTTGAGCTTGATAGCCTAGGCGCAAAGCTGCAGAATGCTCCTCAATATTTTGTCCACAGCTTTCTAGCCCTCATGCTTGAGTTCTCTACACATTCTTTCTACCGTAAGAGCCACTCAGAAGCCGTCAGGTTTTACAGCCGTTCAGCAGCAGCTACTACACAGCGCCTTGCTGCTGAGGGAAAACCTCGAGTAGAACTCATCCAGGCTTTATGCATGTTAGCACTAAGAGATATCGCAGGTAAAATTAAATACAGAAAACTCTTAGACCCCCTACTTACATTCTGTAGTAAGCGAGCTATCCCGGGCTTGGATGTCGGCACAGCGGCTCGGCTAGAGACCATTCGCAGGCTGCGACAGCAAGATGTTACCGATACCGAGAGCCAGGACATAGAAAATAGATGTTATTGGAGCACCTATATGATCGAGTCCATCTTCTTTCCCTACATGCCCCGGGCCCCAGAGTCTGATCCGGCCTGCAAACATCCGCCCAGCCCAGAACCCCCACCGCCAATACCCCTAGACACGAGCGATGCCAATGCTTTGGACTTTGATAATGCCGTGGGCGCGATAAACGACTTGGGCATCAATACACATGCTGGAAGGATGATTGCGGTTTGGAACCAAGTCGCCTGTCACCTTCATGAGATTGGAGTGGGAAAAGTTCAGATACCTTGGCTGCCAGAGTCGACATACTCCAAGCTTAATCTCTCCCTCTTCGAGTACGAGGCTCAATTCCATTACAAACACTTGATGAGAAGCTTATTTCCTTTCAAAAGGCAGCTGGATGAGATACTGGCTTACCGTCAATACTGGAACCCCTGGCTAACAACGCATGTAATACTGCATGCGTCCCTTGCGTTACTTAACCACCCTTTCATCCATCTCGTTGCTTTACGTCGAAATAAAGGCATAAGACAATCTGGACTGTTCCTACAACAGGTCGTGGATCAGGCCTTATTTCACTCTGGGTGGGTGTTTTGGCTCATTGGCATATTTGAAGACTTGTCCGTTGAGATATCTAACCCTCTGATTGGGTTGGCTGTCGCAGCAACGTCTACCATCCCATGGCTTTACCAATTTGTTAAGAATGTCAAGGTTGCTCGAAAAGCTAGTCAAAGTCTAGCAAAGGAACAGAGGTTACTCGAGCGTTTATCGCAAACTTGGCCGTGTGTGTCTCAAAAGGTACGCAGAGGTAGCCGCCCTAGGATGTGCGTCGACTATTGTTAATGAAAACATCCAGCTCGAAAGTCTCAACCGGCTGCAGTCACTTGTCATGGGAACTCGGACCGAAGTAGGCGGCACCGACACAACGATCAGCTTTCCCCCTTCTATGATATGGGAGCTTCTTGATCCCATCATTCATGACGCTGCATTATCCAGTGATAGTCGAAAATCGCCTTCAGAAAGCCAACCGCACGTGAGCATACATGTCACCACGGACTTTCTACACCCTTTGGCTGATGATGATGTCGAACCGACTTTGGGTCAGATCAACTGGGAAGACAGCCTCATGTATGGGAGTGACTTTCTCCCGGATATGTACCCTGCACCTCTTGTGCCTTTCGACTTCAACGACCTTTAGACTGTATTTGCAGATTCCATTCCTCTGTCCTCAATCTGTGTAACTACTGTATATACTTCAATGAACTTGTCGTTCTCGCAACTCCCTCCTATTATGAACTGACTCGTCTCCTACAGCACGCTGTGATTTACAGCACCTTCCCTTGGCCTTGGTACAGAGTTGCTCAAAGTATTTCATCGCTTCTATTGGATGAGCCAGGAAGGGCAATTTCCGCATACTGCCAACATCTTTGCCATAATAGAGCAGATATATGATTCGCCGTCTGTACCTATACTGCATCTCTTATTGGTCTAGCCCTTCGGCACCTTCCTGATCCCCACAGCCCTACACCCTGCTAGTCAGCCACGATTGGCCCTTTGCTTGCGTCGCATAAGTTGCAAGGATTTCGGACAATTGAACTTCTCCGCTTAAATAAGAGGTGTTAGCAGACATAAGCACTAGTGCGGCACTGTTGGAATCTTACAGTATAATAAGCACAAGCACTGCGACTTTTCTGTATATAAGTGTCTTAAGTCGATCTTTCACCGTTGAGCTTTGAAGCAAGATTTATCCTGAACTCATATCATTATGGGCCTAGCAAAGCCGGTGATCGTCTTTGTTCCAGGTGCATTCCTAGGAGCTGGACCATATGCCTCATTCTCAAAAACACTTCGCGCAAAGGAATACACCGTAGAGGTAGTTTCACTTCCAAGTGCTGGCGACTTGTCCTCGAAGACCACGCTGTCGCCCGAGTGGAAAAGTCTGGCGAGTAAAACGGTTGAATCCGACGTTCAAGCAATTCATGATGCGTTGGCGTCTTACTTTGAGCAGGGCGAGCGTGTCTTGATAGTCGGACATAGCTATGGTAGTATTCCAGCGATGTTGAGCATCCAAGGTCAGACACTCGACGAACGGACAGCCAAAAGTCTTCAGGGAGGAATAGTGGGTTACATCAACATCGCTGGATTCACGTTCGGAGCCCGTGGCAAGAATACCATGGGTACTGAAGATGACCCCCCACCAATGCCATATCATCATTTCCAGGTGTGTTTCTTCTACATTGTCGCCACGAGCAAGGTGACCCCAGCTAATTCGCTCAACAGAACGGAATAGTGACTCTACAAGAAGCGGCCAAGCCGATCTTCTTCAGTGACCTTTCTCCCGAAGAGCAGGATGCAATCTGGTCAACATTCCCCAAACATCAGAGCTGGGCGTGTTTCCTATGTCGGCCAACCTTTATCGATGCAGATGTCAAGATCCCCAAAGCCTATATCAAGACCGAGCGCGACGAGTGTGTGTTTCCAGCCTGGCAAAACGGATTTGTTATGGCTGGGCAGTTTGACGTGGTGGTTTCATTATCAACGGGGCATTGTCCTATGGTCAGCGCCCCCGAGGAACTGGCGCGAGTCATTGATGGTTTCGCCAATCAATTCTAGGTATAGATTACTGAACTAGGATCTATTGAAAACCTTTCTGTTCGGGTATCTGCAATGTTGGTCCGCGTTCCTTATTTATTCGCTGTGAATCCTGCAAGCCAATGTGTGACGGTCTTGTTACTCGTGCGTAGACGATATTGTAAAACTCTTAAGAAAGGTTAATAAGTACAATCCAGCTACATAGAAGATTCCACTATAGCGGCCAGGGGCCAATGCACGGGGTAAAGTCAAATTACTGGTAGTAATGGGATTAGGGATGCAATCTTATCCGTCTGTAAACTAATGAGTCTGTAGATGATAAGACATAAGCTCGTTCTGACGTATTCATAAGGAAAGACTGTAAAGTTGTGACCCCAACTCTGCAATCACTTCCATTACCTGTTTCGCCAGCCCACCTGGTTGTAAACTCTAATGTTACCTCGATACCGGTATCACCCCTTGCGGAAAGAATTATGCCTCAATGGTCGCTTCTCTGTAACATTTCCAGGGCCGCTCCATAAATGATTTGGGAGCTATAATGGGTATGAATGTTTACGTGACTAATGATCACATATTAAGTTAATTGCATATCTGTTTCCTATTGAGCCAGTATTATTTTTCTGCTATGAGATATCAATTGGCTCTAGACTTTATACCAAGACCTAGTAGCCGTCAACAGCGTTAATTTAACTTCCCGCATAGGTATATTCTACCGATCCTTACATCTTAGTAATCAGGTTACATGGTCTTAGATAGGAATATAGCTAAATCAAGCTAGCATTTCCGCTACTAGTCTATTAGCTAACAGCAGGAGTGATAAGGGGATTATCCAGGATATAGATACTTGATCCACAAATCAAATACACAGATCTGTTGGTTCAACTCAGCTCTATCTACTTTTGGAAGGAGGGCACGCGAGCACATGATACAGCTCGGCGATCAACGGAACTTTTGTTTTCTTGGCGAGAGATAACGGACAAAGCAGTCCGTGTACATAAATATGACTATTGCTGCTCAATTGAATTCCTCTTTTTTTCTTCTTCCTTGTCTTGATTGCTTTAGTGTATGGTTGACAAGGTGATTTGACAGAATCTCCATTGAGTGCCAAAACGTCGAGCCGTAGCTTCAATCAGACAATAACCGGTAAAAAATGCGCCTGTCGTCGATTCTTGCCGGGGCGGCTTTGCTTTTGGTTCCATCCTCACAAGCCCTCAATATCCTGCTTAACAATGACGATGGATTTGGTTCGGCAAACTTGCGCGAGCTCTATCGCATCTTCAAGGAAAATGGGCACAACGGTAAATTACCCCTCCTCTCTATACCTTATCTAGCAAGTGCTGACATGACCACTAACTAGTTTGGCTTGTTGCTCCTGCGACAAAACAGAGCGGCCAGGGTGGAGCCTCTGACTTTACGGCTGAGGGTAACTTGACTGCAGCATCGCAGTATGACTTAATTCCTGCTGGAGCACCTTCGGTATGTTGTCTTGAGCATAGTCGCACAGACTGTCATCTGACGTGCTTGTGTTAGGTCGGAAGCGATCCCAAAGATAGTCAGATCTGGTACTACAATGGTACACCTGCGGCGTGCACATTTGTTGCGCTAGACTACGTGCTCCCCAAGTTTGCCGACTTCAAGGTCCCTGATTTGGTCGTCACGGGCCCCAACTACGGCACTAACTTGGGTGGTTTCGTGTGGACACTATCGGGAACTGCTGGAGCTGCGTAAGTGTTCTCTTTTCATGCGACTCATTACAAAACTCTGACAGCGAGACCATTACAGATATGCTGCCACACATCGTGGTATCCCTGCCATTGCCATATCTGCAAGCAACAAAGAAGTTCCGTATTTTGAGCTGACCAACCGAACAAACCCTGCGACCTGGGCTGCCGAGGTCTCTGCCAAGTTTGTTGAGCAATTCATTGATACAGCGCCCAAGAATGGTCCTCTTCTGCCGATAGGTTATGGTGTCAGCCTCAATCTTCCTGTTTTAACCGCCGATGACCACGAGCCAGATTTTGTTCAGACTAGGTTCACTGGAAACGCGCATGTCAACGAAGCTGTGCTTGACCCCAAGCAAGGAACGTTCACTTGGGCGAACATCAAGCCGTATGCTGCCGGTGTGAATGCTTGCATCAATGGCGATTGCTCACTACCTGGTGAGACCTATGTCGTGGAAAATGGTAAAGCTTCTGTGTCTTTCTACACGGTTGACTACACTGCACCTAGCACTGGCTACACGCGGTCTCTTATCGGCCGGGTTGCATCAATCATCTCAGATGCTTAAATGGAGGTTGTGCAAGTTCCGGTGTAATGCCTCAATAGATACTTTTGCCTCACGTACCTTAGTATTAGTCATCATGAAAAATAAACACTTGTGGGTACACCAACTACTTTTATCTCTCAAACTCTTCAACCTCCAACTATCGATCGTCAAAGCCAACATGTCAGCCAAAAATACCACCAACAATGCTGCAACGGGCCTACCAGCCAATGTTCAGATCTTTGCGCCGAAAAATGCCTTGGCGGTCAACGCTCTGCTCGCTGGGCGCATCTTCACACGGCTTGTAGCAAGCGCAAGCACCAAGCAAACACAGCTTGCAACAGCCATCAAGCAGTTCTCCAGAACAGATGAAAGCTTCTGTCTGATTCACCGCAATGCTGTGCTTATCTTTGATGGTGGCTTGGACGACAAGCAGGGCGACCAACTAGAGGATGTCCACCATGAGCATTTCAGACAGGTGTGTCTGGCCCTCAAGGAATATGATATCGGTTTGGATGTGGCAGGATGCATCCACGATGCAACCGATTCTCTGGGTGCTGGTTTTCAGCTTGATAAGTTGAGCGACAAATCTGCACTGGTAATCGATCTTGTGGAGGAAGAAGAGGACAGTGATGATGAGAGTTAAAGCGCTTAGTCTTGACCCAAGACCCTAAGGAAAGATCTGAACCGACAAAAGAACCAAGATATTTATTCAGTTCAAGTTCTAAGACTTGCTCTCGCTCAAGATACTAGGATATCGCTATAGCGCTTGACGGGCCGGCCACCCCGCCCAGCACATTGAGTGGCAAGCTTACAAACATGAAAGTCCGTCTACCCCTCTCACGACAAGTTTTGGCCAATCGCTCAAGTTAAAAGTCTCACCTGTCGATATGCCTTACCTACCAAGAAAAACCTCATGCATCCTCCCAATGCTATTTAATAGCATGTGAGCTGGCGTCGACTCCGCAAGATGACCGCGTTGGTCTATGAGCAAGAGAGTCTTGATCATGCTTCCCGTCGGGCTGTGGCCTGAGAGGACATGTGTCAAGACTGAGGGCACAATCAAAAGCGTGGAAAATGGGCAAATGTACACATGAATTGAAACACACCAAACATGTTGAAGTAAATAAAGTTCATACTGATTTTCGATACCACCTCTAACTCCATTCCGGTTTATCAGAGCCCAGTGGCTTAGGCGTAAGATCCCAACCAACCTTCGCACCTTCAATCGTAGCGCTATGCTTGATAGATGTCATGTTTCCAAATCCTGTTTCTCTGGTCTCATAGTACGATTCAGGCACATCTTCGGGGCTTTTGAAAGTCTCTGACCTCGAAGCCGCTTGCACCGGGATACTGACCCAAGCTTCTTAAATACTTCATTATGCCTGCCAGGGATACATCCACTCTCCAGGAGCCACCTTCAACAGCACGATGGTAGACAGCAGTCATCACACCAACCGCAAGCATATAGCCACCTCCATGATCAAGAGCCTGACAAGGTGTTGGGCGCGCCGCTTCGCCTTGTCCCGCATGTTCAGCTTCCGAGATGTTCATGCCAGAACAGGTTTGGACCAACGAATCGAAGCCTCGACGACCAGACCATGGACCAACCGGTCCAAAAGTTGACATGTTCGCCACTATGATGTTGGGGTTGAGTTTAACCAGTTCCTCTTGTGACAAGCCGTATGAAGCAAGGCTGCCCGGTCGAAAACCCTGGACGAAAACGTCGCAATCCTTGAGTAGTAGAAGAAGTTGTTTTTTACCTTCTGCGCTGTGGATATCAATATGGACAGTTCGTTTTCCCCGTCCAAATTCTCGGTCAATTTCTGGTAAATCAGGCAAGCTAGGAGATGTTACCCAGATAACTTCAGCGCCATGGGCTGCAAGAGTCTTTCCGCAAAGAGGTGCGGCAATAACTCGACTCAATTCAACCACGCGCAGTCCTTCAAGGCATTTGGCGTTCCCACTTTTCATTCTCGCTGGTAGTCCCGATGGAGATGATGCCGAAAACTGCTTTATGCCGACTGGGAAATTGCTGATTGCCTTGGACTGGGGAAGTCTGTCCCATTGACGGTATGAGCGTAACGCATAAACAGCTAGCTTTCCCTCCGCAGTGGCACAGTTCTCCAGATCAATGCTAGCCCAATCCGCTGTCTTTTCAGACACCTGGTTCCTGGTGGAATCGACATTCAAACCGAGCAGCTGAAGTGTACCCTTGGCATGATTTGGGAACGAGTCATGGATTCGTACGAAGCCATCCGATGTCTTGTGTAATCCACCTATCGATCCCCAAGAAGAAGATGCAGGATTATCAGCTAGTGTATACAGCCTTTCCGACTTGAACTCTACGACTGCGTGCTCGAGTGGTACTGTGACCGTGGGAACCATACTCTTGTTGCGTAAAGCATGTATCTGTGCAGCTGTCAAAGCAGACAAGGCTATAGAAGCCTGTGCAAGAATACCGATCTTGTAGGATGATGGGAGAGATGGGCCTTTTTTGCCTGGGAGCCTGACGGATGCTAGGGCAGCAATGGGTAAATGTAGACCCGTCCAAACCTCCTCTAGGACGTCTCGAGATGTAAAGGTCTCTCGGCCGACGCTATTAATGGCGCGATGGTTGTCGTGAATGCCAGATGTATCAGACTTTTTAGTATCAGCAGCAGCCAAGCTTGTATAATTGGTCTGCTTGGCTTCCGGTATGACCACGCCCAGAAGAGGCGCATGTTGTTGGGTGCCAAGTGTATCACGCTCTCCAATACTGCCTTGAGCCCAAGGCCTTCTAATCGTGCACTTCCAGGCTAGAGCAGGGTCGAAATACATGTTCGTCAAGATATCCGCATCTTCGACCCGAAACGATTTCTTTATCGTATCGTTTCCAAGCTTGTCTGCTGCCTTGACACGCTTGTATACCGAGGTATCATCAAACATGACATCAAATGTGATCTCGAACGGTCCAGAGTTCTTGGATCGAACAATTCGCGCAAGTTGGCTCAATGGGGCTTCTCCACTGGGGACTTTCTTGGTTGTCAACGGAGTAAGTCCTCCAGCGTCCAACTCTTGGGCCTTTTCAATCGACAGCTCGGGAGGAGACTTGGAGAAATCCTTTCCCGACGCGATTGAGTGGTAGTGGATAGGAAACAGTGTAGTCTCCTCGCCAGGATCCAAGTCCACCAGATGGTAAAGACTGAACTTGAAGACAGCGCCCGCATCTTGCTCATGTGGTGAGAGGGGACTGGCCAAGTTTCCCGTTGTCGCCATCTGACCTGGATATGCGAAATGCAAGATGGAGGCCCGAACATTGTTGGCAATTGTGTGTGACAGCTCCGCCGTTGGTGCAACGACTTCGCCGAGAACTGCAATCTCATGAGGTTTAGCTACCTCTGGTTCCAGAGGACCCATAACTCCATTCTTTCCATACACGTGGTAGATAAGTCTGCATTGCTCAGATTGATCGAGTTCCGGAAATAGGTTGTGCGAGTACTGGCGTACACGTTCGAGGAAGTCGTCGATCTGGCCGACGAGAATTGGATCTCTGATACCACCAATGAAGATAGTTCGAAATCCCAGATGAGTGACACCTTCGAGTTTGATCTGGTAAGACGTCTCAATGAACTCGGCATTAGATACTCGACAGGTCTTCTCGTTAATCTGCTCATACTTGGCATTGTCAAGATTGAGCACACCGCCAGGACCGGGTAGTCGATCAGGGCGAGTCTTTTCGTACAAGGTATGCGCGGCGACTGAGAGGGGTGTACATTGCTCAGCTGGTGATAGTGGTGTGAGGTCGAAAGAGTCCTTTCTTAATGTGGCAATCATTGAGCGACCTTTGGGAACTGCACAAATGCCGCCGCACTCCATGATCTTACCCATATGCCATGCGACACTGGGAAGGACACCATGAAAGATGGAGAAGGCAGCAAATGGAGCAGGATCATAGGATCTACCACCCAGGATGATGTCCGAGTCTTCTTCCAGGGCTTTGGTGTATCTAGTGAGTTAGTTTAGCCCTACCAAGAAGTTTCTATTACATACGGTTCAGCGCCCATTTGAGCAACGACATCTACCGCTGTGTCGACTGCTTCTGGGAGCAATCGTTCAACGGGACCACAAGGGCTCACACGCGAGTGCTTTATCCTGCTTTTGATGAACTCTTTGTCTATACCAGCCTCGATGGTAGCCACTTTGAAAGAGTAACCTTCGCGGTCGGCAATCTCGGTAACAAGCTCAAGCATCTCGGCAACATGTTTGTTACTACCATCGCCACCGACAGATCCGATAAGGACCTTGATTTTGTGATGAAAGGCAGCGGCAAGGATTGGTTCCAGGTCACGCACATACGAGCCTCGACCGCACGTCATCTTGCCCATACCCAGTTTGTAAGGGCCACCATCAGTTGAACCACTATCAACAATGATGGCAGTGGGTCGATACCGGGTCACCCCGTACCAGAAGTGATCTGAGTTGTACCCATAACCAAGCATGGCATTTGGAGTGAGGATGTTGAACTCAATAGAGTCATGGTCATCGGGGGTCGATGCTGGCGACATATTTGGGGTATAATGATGAAATGATGCCTTCAAAGGAGGTAGAAAGATGCTTGAGGGTATACGAGTCATTTAATTTCAGGCAATTCAACCCGTCAGAACCGAGAGTCAAGAGTCGATGAGCTCCTATGTGCCATTTAAATTCTTACGTTGTAATATGAATTGATGTCACTTGTGTTGCTCGATTGCTCATCCCCGCGTTTGATGTCATGCACTGATCGGCATCTTCCGTCGGCGGAAAATCCAAATGACTAATCAATACTGCCCAGCACTCTCTCAGCATCAAATACCGACGAACTGATATGAGAACTTTTGCGACTCTCTTTTGATAAAGAGCTATTTCCCCGTTGGGAGATTCTACAACGGTTGCAACACAAACGTCTTGTTGGCCAATCTGGGTCATGAAATCGTGCGAACTTTGCTGCTTGCTGCATGTGTTGCCACGGTTTTGAGTTTGAGTCTGTGATGGCAGCATAAGAGACGACATAGGAGGCATATAAGAAGTGATCTGAATTAAATGCCGGAGGATATTGCTGATGTTGGAGACGCTCATCCTATGTATCGCTACGTTCTGTGAGAACACGAAGCAAAATGGGCTCATCAGTGGCTTGGCTTGGCTTGAGTACTCTGGATTAGGTTCATAGGACAATGCTACTTAATTTGAGACTACTATTTAACAACAGCTCTTATTTGACCAATTGTCTCTCAAACTGCAACGACTAGGATCTGAGAGATCTGATAATTCTGACGTGGATCACGGGATATGCCGAGCACTAGCCTACATTCCAATCTCGGGACAGCCCCACAGCGTAATGTGGGCATGAATGTCTAAGCGTGGCGAGTTTCGAACTGCCGCTAGCATCGGAATAGATCCATTTCTCGGTACTAAATTGGATGTTATTCAAAGTTTGACGTGGTGATGCCACAGCAGACGCGTGGCAGGCGCATGGCTTACACAAAGATCAAGGGAAAGAATGTGAATAAGAAGAACTACAAATACTACAATCGAAGCCTTCACTTTTGCAGCTGAGATCAACTTCACCCTTCAAGCATTCACTCTTTCATAAACTTTCTCTTCTGTTTGATCAATCAAGTCATCCACCATGCGCAATTCCTTCATCGTCAGCACGACGGCGATAGCTGCTCTGGCGTCTACAGCACTCGCCGACTCCCTTACCCAACTATGCACTGCCTCCAAGTTGAAGGCCGCTTTGCCCTCCAACGGAACTCTTCTTGGAATTGACATGATTCCGTCTTCCATCACGGCTTCCACGGCTGTTTATAATGCCAGCGCTAGTGCAGGACGTGGTCCTATGCGCCGCGATACGGAGACTTACGACTATTGTAACGTCACCGTTGCATACACTCACGGCACCAAGGGAGACAAGGTCATCCTCAAGTATGCCTTTCCTGACCCTTCTGACTTCAAGAAGCGTTTCTACGTTGCTGGTGGCGGTGGCTATTCCCTCAACACGGACACCACTGGTGGACTCAAGTATGGTGCTGTTGCAGGCGCCACCGATGGAGGATACGATGCCTTCAACTACAGTCTCGACGAGAAGTTCCTTCTGGGCAACGGATCCATCAACTGGGATGCCACTTACATGTTTTCCTACCAGGCTCTCGGTGAGATGACTCAAATCGGAAAGTATATCACCAAGGGACTTTATGACATGTCCACCTCAAGCAAGGTCTATACCTACTATGAAGGCTGCTCCGACGGTGGAAGAGAGGGCATGAGTCAAGTTCAGCGATGGGGCGATGAATACGACGGCGTCATTGCTGGTGCGCCCGCTTTCCGTTTTGCGCAACAGCAAGTCCTTCACGTCTATCCTGCCGCTGTAGAGCACACTCTGGATTATTACCCTCCTCCTTGCGAACTCAAGAAGATCGTCAACGCCACCATCGACGCCTGCGACGGTCTCGACGGAAGAAAAGACGGCGTCATCTCCCGAACAGACCTCTGCAAGTTGCATTTCAACCTCAAGTCTCTCATTGGCAAACAGTACTACTGTGCGGCTGAGTCAAGCTCTTCTCTCGGTTTTGGCTTCAGCAAGAGACAAGCCCCGGGTAGCCAGATGAGTGACACTCCCGAGCAGAATGGCACCATCAGTGCTAAAGGCGTTGCTGTTGCTCAAGCTATCTACGATGGCGTATTTAACAGCAAGAAGGAACGGGCTTATCTGTCTTGGCAGGTCGGTTCTGAGCTTTCTGACGGCGAGCCCACTTACGACAACGAGACCGAAAAGTGGACTCTCAACATTCCATCTACAGGTGGTATGTATGTTGCAAAGTTCATTGAGCTGCTTGACCTCGACAACCTTGACAACCTCGATAATGTCACCTATGACACCCTTGTCCAGTGGATGGATACTGGTCTAGTTCGCTACTACGACAGTCTCCAGACGACTCACCCCGACCTCACCAGTTTCAAGAAGGCTGGAGGCAAGCTTCTTCACTACCATGGCGAGTCCGATCCCAGTGTCCCCGCTGGCTCTTCCGTCCACTACTGGCAGTCTGTCCGTTCTATCATGTACCCAGACTCGTCCGACGCTGAGGCTCAGAAGGCCCTTTCCGAATGGTACCAGTTCTACCTTGTTCCCGGTGCTGCCCACTGTGGTACCAACTCCCTCCAGCCTGGCCCTTATCCCCAGAACAACATGAACATTATGATTGATTGGGTAGAGAGTGGAAAGCAACCATCAAGACTCAATGCCACTGTTTCTTCCGGAGACTACAAGGGAGAGACTCAGATGTTGTGCCAGTGGCCCAAGCGACCCCTTTGGACTAATGACAAGACCTTCAAGTGCGTTGACGATAAGAAGTCTATTGAAAGCTGGACTTACGATTTCAACGCCTTCAAGGTTCCTGTCTTCTAATTCTCGTATTCGGTGTACGATAGTTTCGGGATCAAGGCGACTTAGCAATCAAGATGGATGACAACCGCGAAACTACTTTATTTGACAAGTTGTCGATAGATCTATGAGAGACAGTTTTGGGTAGTAGATATTTAGCTAGAGAGTAGTGTTTTAGTTTAGTTGTATTTATAACTTCAAGTCTTCCTGTGGCATAACATCTTCGCAGAAGTACGCGATGCCTTAGTGGATATAAGTGAGATCAGTTTTTTCTATACGTATATCCTCGATCTACCTGAAAAGCGATTGAATAGGGATCTATATCTTCATATGCAGCCTCCTAGGAGTAGGGTAGAGATTACCTCCCTGACTCAGATTCAGGTGTAGCCCCCTTTCGACTTGATGTACTCACCGACTCGAGTGACAGGTCTTCATAGCGCTTCACAAGCTTGGCCAAATGAGCGGTTCTTGGGTCCTCGTTTATCTTGATGATGGGAACTGGGTATTGAGACTGGTTGTACTGTGCTATCAAATCCGGGTCGCCGCTTTCGTGCTCTTTCACGTAGGTCGATAAAAGATCCTTGTCGTGATGACGCATCCGACTTCGTAACATATGATAGACCACTGCAGGCATATAGCTGTGCTTGCCTTGATCATGTAGGCCTTTAGCACAGGCAACCAGAGTTGCCCGATAATGCTCGATATCGCGGGAGTCAGGGTTAGACTCAAGAGTGTCTATTGTTCTATTGCCGACAAGCAAAAGAGACAGCACCAAAAAGGAATCGTATGCCTGATAGTTGTGTCGCTGATGGTATAGCCGAACCAGAGTCTCAATGTTATTATGAGCACGAATAACCGTCACGCGGTCAACGGCTCCAATAGGTGAGTTAGAAGGGTTAACTTGAGATTGGATCAGGGCAATGAGAGTGCTATGGTACTCCATATGGATCCTGAGATGCATGGGTAATATGAGATTCTTGCTGCTGAGAACTTCGGGGAGCTGGTTGAACCAATTGTCCAGTTTTGAGCGGAAGCTGTTGAGCGTTTTTGGAGAAGGGTTCTCGTCAAGGCCTTTTCCTTTGAAAAGTGCCGACGCTACTTCGTGCATGAGAGATCGTAGATCCATTGTTGCTTTGACAACGTGGCCAAAATGGGTTGGGACCGGTGTGTCGCTGAGCGGATAACGAACCCATATCTCTCCATACCATGAAGGGTCTGCCATGATATCTGGCAAGGGTATCTCTGGGGGTTCCTTAATGAGTGGTTCCTGGCGGAGATAGAAGCTCTGCATAGCGTCCCAAGTGTAGAGACACCAAGCAGTAAATGTTCTGGCACGCTGCATCTTCCGACTATTGATACGGGAGTCGACTTTGAAGAGATTCATATCATGAGCCATAGCCACGGCTTGAAGCATATATGACTTGCCAATTTTATCCATGGTATCAGAATCGGAAATGGTGTTGAGTATTATGGCCGCTTGGATTGCTGTGAGACTGCTCTGACCGCACTGTAATTCCCAAAGCCTTTTAGCCTCGGCGAGGAATCGGTACGTCAGATTATGGGGATTCCAGAATTGTGCACGTTCCCGTAAGCCCATATACGTATGGCACCCAGCGGCAAGTAGCGTATTGACCAAGAGAGGGGAGCAGAAGCGGTCCTGTCGCCCACTGGCCATATCTTCAAGAAAGTAATCTTTGTGGAAGCCTAGAAAGATAGGATATTGGTGCATGAAATATGAGTTTAGAAGCTTGGAGAGAAGCTGGTCTTCCTGAATGACACTGGTCCATTTTGATGCTTTCAGATTCCACAGATGGGGGTCAGTGATGACGGAGGCAGGGTAAGGAATCGTATAAGGGCGGCGGTCAAGCACTGCTCCCGCCTTGTTGGATCGAAACGAGGGAGGATTTGACCCAATTACCAAAGCTTCGAGATACGGATTTCGCATAGAGCTGAGGTACTCTGGTATTTGGGATAGGTAAGGGAACTGATATTGTCTTTGCGTCTCGGGCACGAGTGCCATCTGCATGATCAGATTTCCATCTCTAATAAGACGGACTAAACTGGCCACATCTTCGCCGGCTCGTACTCTGCGAAGGATGTTGATGCTTTCATCTTCTTTCATAGTCTGTATCAGGTGGAAGAGTTCCTGATACGAAGTTTGCGTCTGTGTGTTTTGCCGTAGCCATGTACTAAGCGAAGGCAGTATTGTCGCTGGTGCGCTTCCGTGGGGATTGGATGCTGACGATTGTAAATTCGGACTTTGTGTGGGGATCTGAGATTTTGCGTCCACAAGAGGCTGAGATAGTGACAAGGTGCCTTGATCGAGGCCGTTTACAATAACCGCTGGGCTTACACCCCTCCGAAGTTCCTTCAAAATAGCCCCAGCCCCAGCATCATGAATTGAGGCAAGGGCACGAAAAAGCTTAGACATGGCATCATGTGACGCTTGAAGATTCTGCAGTTCTTGTTCGGAGTTTGAGTGTATACGTTTCAGAGCAGAAACCCTTGTCTCATAGGGCTCAGTAGCGTAGACGCACTCTTGCTTCCGTTTCAGGCAGGAGGAACAGCATGGCCGAACGCCATCGCACTGCAGATCCCAAAGAGGGCTATGTCAATCACTATTCATTACCTTACGAGTACATGGTGCCTACCTTAGCCTTGCGCTTGCTACACGTGTCACAGGCCACAAGGACCGTTCGCCGTTTTCTCGTGCGCTGCAACGCAATTGGAGCTCGGGCTTCTGGGCCTTCTGCAGGCCTCTCGTTGGCCGGGGCAAGGGGTCTGAGAGTACGCGGTGTCTGTTGTGCCATCATGATTGACTCACCACCAGACTAGATCTCGATGTGCGCTAAGCGTCGATGCACAAGTTGAACAAAGAACAAGAGAGCGCTTGGCTCAAGATTTAAAATCCAGCCCTGAACCACTTGTTGACTTGGATATGCAAGGGGTAAGCATTTATGCACATATTAGTTAAAGAAGTGATGTTGGTTAGTACATCTCGAGTCCCGAAAGTCCGCGGATAAAGTCCGCAACACCTGATTGGTTGGAAGGCCGGGTTTATTCCCTTGGGTTTAAGCCAATCAAACTCCATCTTTTCCGTCCACGCTTCGGAGAAGGTCAGCTTATCTTGAAGTAAGGTACCTTTAGTAGAAAAGTCTCAGTTGTTATCGCGAGGGATTTATTGGTCAGTTCATCCGGTTTTGCCTCTAATACTTTGAATACAGGACCAAATAAGCGATAAAGGGAGTAGACTAGTCAGGGTGAATCATAGTAATATTATTTTAACTTCAATACTCTCTTTCTCGTTTCCAACAACTTGTATACCCATTACTACTCCGTCATTGACATCTCGATAGGTCCAGGCGTCTCGACCGCAGGTATGGTCTGGTTGTCTGCTCCGTTCCCCTCCGTTGTTTGAGACCCTGCAGTCTGATACCAGTTTGTCTCGGGATCTCCTAGACATTCTCCGACAGTAACCGCTGGGTGACAAAAGTGTGAGAGGAAATCTTCGCTGGATTGAAAGGAAAGGAAACTCACCCTTTCTTCCGCTTCGCCGAGTTGCTTGAATAATTTGTGGGAGTATATTCTCGACAGTATTGAGGTGGACGTCATGCATGAGAACAATGGATCCGCCAGTGTTCAGGCCATCGTTGTAAGCTTCTAGAGAGGGCTCGATGTCACCAATTGTTTGGTGGAGCCAATCGTTTGTGTCAATATCAGCAGTGATGACTTTGAAGCCCAGTTGACCCAGAACTCGAAGAGTCCGGTCGCTGAAGCTAAAATAGGGAGGACGCATGTAGACAGGATACTTGCCGAGAATATTGGAAAACTCATTGCTTAGCAACGACATCTGCTGTTCGACCTCGAAATCATCCAAATCTGCAAGGTTAGGGTGACCATAGCTTGCTGGTGTCAGCTGAACGCCTCCATGAGCGGCTGAGCCACGGTAACAACATACGTATGCGAGGCAACCTGATGCCCTTCATCGACCATTCTGATGACAGTGGATTGATAGTCCGCAATGTTCCCGATATTGACTCCGTTGAGGAAAAATGTGGCTTGGAATCCAGCCGAAGCAAGTTGATCGAGCACCGACTCGGTGTACATGTAAGGACCATCATCAAAAGTCAGTGCGACAGTTCCTTCTTGAGTGCAGCTGTAGATGGCGATGCCGGCCGAAACTTGTCGCTTGTTCAAATGTGCAGGGATTGACAGGCCAACAGCGACATGCGCCAGGGAAGCCAGCACGACGAGACCCCGCATCTTGAGTTTTCGGCGAAGGGAATAATTAACAAATTTCTGAATGAACGTGATGATCTCGGATTCGGTCTGACGACAAGCTTTCATATAAACTGTTTGTTTCCTTTATGGACCGACGATTCTATCGGCCGAATTGGCCCAACAACCCATGCTCGTCATTGAGCATGCAAGGGGAAAGGTTAAAAAGACTGATCCAACAAGGTTTACGTGTTTCCAGAGCGACATGATCACCTCGGAGCTTTTTTAAGCTAATGGCTGTTGTGGCTTGAAACAGTCTGCAATAGAGTTGAACGCTATCGGCGCCATCTCAGATAAGCTGGTGTTCCCCCTCTTGGCTTGACAAAGTTGCTTCAGACCTCTCATGATTCTATTCTTGTGTATGCGTTGCCTGGTCGCAACCCGCAGCCTTGAAGAGCCATCATATCATGCGTTAAAAGTTTCTCTATGGGACTTGATCGGCGTTGTTCGACTTCATCTTGTTGGGTGGGGTACAGGGCCACGCCATTATAGAACCGACGGCCGGCTCAACAGCAATTGCCAAGCAATTGCAGCGGGTCTCAAGCAGTTGTTTATCTCGCAAATCAACAATTGACCGGCCAATTGTAGATTCAGTGATCGTAATAAAATAGGCGTTGCTCAATGCTCAATCGGAATTAAAAAAAAATGGGAAATTAAGACAAGAAAGATCTTATTACTAAGCTTGGAAATGGCGTACACTCATGTTGGCTGCAATTGTCAGTTCAAAGAGCTGTTATTTACCAAAGCGTTCACGACGACGGAATCAATCGTTACAAACATTGGCGAAACTTCATCTCGACTTCTACTGTCATAGATACATGGTAACCTCATAATCTCTCGATATTCTTGACTTCTCCGCAAAACTACAAATGCTGCAGCCGCTCGGCTACGTGTCAGCACGATTGGCGAACCACAGGCTGTGCAGGTTTTTTGATATTTTCTTGCTGGTACACCATAAGGCCATCCATTAATCTCCTGTCCGCCACCTGGGATTTTGAGTTCGGTTTAGACCAGCGATCTGTGTGCAAAGACAGTCTCGTTCAAATGACGTCACTACAGCTCTAGGGTAGGCTGTCAAGGTCTAGGTCTTTCTTCCATTGATAGACCGCAAATTATTTTCCAATGTATTGCAACAACAAAAATCCCTTGATCTCTTTTATCGTACCGAAGTGTCATGAAGTGAGGCTTGTTGAAAGAGATTGATAAAGACACCCTGAGATAGATTTTTAAGTAATAGCATGAGTTCTCCTTGGCACTTAATGTGAGGTATTCACAAACAAGTCTACTGAAATGAAAGAAAAATGGCGAGTCAGGTAAAAGGGCTCGTAACTTGTTTCCTTTTGTTACCGCTACGAAGCTACAAAACGGGGTTTAGACCTTCAGGCGGGGTAATTAGCAAGGAACGGACCCTTTTTGGATACAACTCCGATGATCAGCATTTTCATCTCGTTTCTGACTCCATCAACAACGCTGCAAGGGCGGGGGGACAGAATAGTCTATTTCGCTAGTCTGAAAATGACTGTGTCCCTCCGGTGCGGAGAATGTCGGTGCATCATGGCCCGACTTTCCCTGATTCTCTGCCGACCTATTTATTTCCTCCGAGAGCCACATCCCTTCTGATCTTCTTTGCTTCAATCTTCCACTACGAAAACCGTGCCAACTCATACGATCGTGTCTCCGTAGAAATGCGCCTACTTAGACTAGGCCCTTTGGGCCTCATCACACTGGCTGGAACGGCTATGTCTACGTCATATGTCAACTCTCTATCCGAAAATGCCAAAGAACTCCTTACCGAGAGCATGGATTGGATGGACACCTACTACGACTCCAAAGCCGGGTACCTGTATGATTTCAGCGGTGCAGCGGCTCTAAGACACGAGACACGAAGTTCAGTGTGGTACGCCTTTGGACTCTTGACTCGAAATGAGGGCAAGGATGCTGCAGAAGCCGAGAAGATTATTAAGAACGTTATTCGCGGCCAGTATAAGGACCCTGCCGATGAATGGTCAGTTTGATGTTGTTGATGTCTGGACAATGGCTAATCCTTGACAAGGTATGGCACGTATCAAAAAACGCCTGAAGAGCCGTTGGTAGGATCACCTGCGTATCCTGCGGAGATATATGGTACCTGGGACCCCAACTGGCGCGGGTTTATTGGCACTGCCCTGATTATGGCATTGGAGGAGTTTTCAAAGCTCATTAGTAAGCCCACGCAGGAGCTCATGCTGGAGTCTCTTCATAATGCTACCAAGGGCGATGAGTATCGGTTCGGAAACCTAGATCCTAAGAAAGATAACTTGTATCCTTCTTATAGTAATCCAGTAAGTCGGATGGGATCTCTACGTAGCATTGGTATTGACCTGCAGCTTACAGGCAATTATGCGAGCCTTCATGTCAGGTTGGACTGGTCGTCGATTGAAGGAGGCAAACATGACTAAGAGCGGAGAGCGCTACGCCAAAGATATCATCGATTTGTTCAAACGTGCCAACACCCTCTCTGAATTCAATTCTGGCACCTACACTGGTGTTTCATTGTACGGTCTTACTTTATGGAGCAAGTACCTGCCCAAAGACTCAATTATGGCCAAGTCCGGCCCAGAAATGATCAAGCATACATGGAAGGCAGTGGGTGATCTTTGGCATCCAGATATGAAGAACATGGCCGGGCCATGGGATCGATCTTACGGGTATGATATGAACCGGTATTTAAGCCTAATGGCTCTTTGGTTCTGGGCCTTCATTGGCAAAGACAATTCATCACTCATTCACAAGGTCCGTGCAGTATTTCTCAAGTAATCGCTTCAGAAATTGGTGCTGACTCTTGTAGCCACAAGTTATGTCGCATGTGGGAGATTATGCTTGGGCACCTCTCTTCGCTGTACTGGCTAAAAGTCATCAGAAGCTCGTTCCCAAGCAAACTCTTCAGGATCTTACCCTTTTCAAGGGGGAGCACAACTTTACCGCCAGCACCTACTACCCTCCCTTCGATACCGTCCCGCGCAATATTTCGACTTGGGTTTCGAGGGACTTGACCATTGGAGCACAGTCGTACAAGCAAATCTCACTTGGTGGGCCAGCCCAAAATCAAGAAGCTTATAATCCTGCTGTTGTTCAGTGGAACACTGGGAATGAGATTTCTTTCATCTCGGTAAGTGGAACTGAGGACAGACTCCGCAAGCTAAAGCATACAAATGCTGACACGTCGCAACAGCTTTATCCTAGTGAAACGGCTTTGGATGTCGAAGTTCATCCAGGTAAACTACATCTGTCGTATCCGCGAGGGAACTCAAGCTCTATATTCTCACTGCTTGTGGGGACCTTCGTGAAGAAGGCTACTATCAATGAATGGGACGATCTCCCAGGTCTAAGGGTTAAAGTGTCTGGTAACATGAATCCCAAATTTGAATTGAGTTTTGGTGGTTCAAATGGTGGCAGCTCTGGGCCGCTGAGAGACTTTGAGCTTTGGAACTTCACTTATACCATGCCTACAAAGTTCGAGGGCACTCCAGCCTTGACACTTGACCTCGAAGCATTATAGCGGACATAGTCGAACGTTGTGTCTACAAGTCTGGAAAAGCGTCGAACATGCAGCGGTTTGAGCGTCAAGTATGTATAGTCTAGCGAAAGCTTTGTTGTGTTAGCTAAAGACGTGGTAGATCTTTATGGAGAAGACGCATGATCACTAAGCTGACAGGACGTATATCAAATTAAATCGAGAATATCTCATTCAATCACATTGGGTACGGGCATCTTCCCCTTTTGAGAACAATATTGAGTAGCGAAGAGGATGTCAGAGGCTAGGAAGAGTAACATGGCTAGCTTCAACGTCTAAATCCTTTTTGGCTGGATAAGTTAGCACATTGAAAGCACATATAAAAGACAGCTGATGACTTACCACCTAGAACTAAGATGATTATTGGGCATTCTATAGTAGCTTAAACGCTACATCAACAGTCATTAAACGGTCTGTCAGCACATATAAAGCCTGGCTTGTTACCGCATAACCCGTCGACTGAGGGTATGTTCTTAGTGAGACGGCCCCTCGAAGGGTCCCTCTAGCTGAAGAGAAGGCATCTTAGTAGTCACAGTACAAGCGTCGAAAGACTTAGCAAGGTAACCTACAAATCTACTTGTGCCAAACACATAAACAAGCTCTATATCCTAGTCTTGAGCGTCTGAACGCGTCTGTGCCTTCTGCCATATTCTCTCAGCAGACTTTCTAGCATATATGACATAGCCTAGCAAGAGTTCTTCAAGTGAATATAGGATGCAATTGTTGATTCAAGATTACCGATCCAGATAATTCTTTTCTAAAGGCTAGATTACAAGTACAGTCTATCTAATTATATATTCAAGATGTGAAAGCTGCGCGCAGCCCTTGGTGCGTTAGAATACATGTGCTGAGCTTGGTCATAGAGAAAGATAAAGCTCGAATTTGCTCCTCTATGCAAGGTCGCCTGTGTTATCAAGGGTAGAGCAACGTGGGGCGTCGGCTGGAGCTTGGTTATGATGGCCCTTGTTGTAATTGTCGCATCTGGACTTGGGCCAAAGCTTGCCAGCTTGTCCTGCCTGGCCGGGGAAGTTGTCGGCGAGCCAGAGAGATCCTTTTCCAAGGTCACTGTAGTTACCCTTGAGAACCGGCATGGTGAAGAAGCAAGGAAGCTTGTAGGGATCGTTGCTTGACAACGAGCCGATCTCGGTGTTAAGCTTGCCAATATGTCCGCCGTTGCCCTCCCAGCACTCGACAGCGTTCTTCAATGTTGCGAGCTTGTCCATACCCCAATGGTCCCAAGCAAAGTAGATGTCGGTGTTACCGCCGAATGTGATTCCTTCTATCTTGGGATACCAAGCGAGGATATCCAAACATCGGCTCTTCTCAGATTGCCAGGCATTGTTGCGGTTAGTGCATTTGGCCAGGGGCAAGTCATCTCGAACGATGGCGTAGAGACCTCTCCAGTTTCGGGCCATCTGCCATAAAACTGCCTTATCCTTGAGGAGAAGTAAAATTAGTATGTTTAGGCTAATATTGAGACCAGGAATAGCTTACCATGTTAGCTCTCATGTTCCTAACAAGGTCTGCAAGGCCTTCAAGAGGATCCTCTTTTACCCAGGCTCCCCATCCAAACACCCGGATAGCAGGATTCTTGTACTTGGCATCTCCAGAAAGCATCTTCTCAGGAATGTCCGACTGAGGGTGGCCTTGCATACCGTAAACCGCTGCCAAGATCTTCTTGATGCCGTTGATACCGTCGTCTTTCGCACTGGTGACAAGTTCTTTAGCGCCATTCTCGGCGTCTTGGGCAGCATTGCCCGGGGTGACATCGCCAGCAGCTTTGGTAGCCGACATCAAGGACATCATGCCACTGAGAGCTCCCAAGGGTCCTGAGAGGGCAGCGACAGGTCCAGTAGCAGCGCCCGCGATACCAAAAGCCGAACCCATGATGCTGAAGATGTCGAGCGGTTTCTTGGGTGCGCCGTTGGGAATATTGAGGTTCTTTGCCATGCCACCGACGTTGAGCGCGACGGTGTCCAGTTCCTGGTCAAGTTCTTGAACGAGTTGTACGTGCCAGTCGAAGAAGTTTTGCATGGCTTGGAACATATAGTAGAGACCACCCTTCCCGATCTTGTTGAAAGCAGCTGTGTATTTGGTCAGTCTGAAATTGGGGAACGGGGGGGGTATCCATGGAATACATACGGCACTTCATTCCGTGTTCACATTTTGCGCCAGGCTGGTTGCAAAGGAACTGAGTCTTGTCCGCACCCTCTTGCTTGAAGAGATCCCTGTAGAGATTCCCTGACCATTCCGTATGGTCTTCCTGGTTGTTGAGGTATTCCTCGATCCATTGTTCGGCACCGGTTTCGGACCACCACTTGCCCTTGTCCTTGATATCCCTGTAGTTCAGGTCCGATTCACAATCTGGCATTTTCTGGTTCCAGAGCTTGTCTGTAATCGTTCGTCCGTGCTCGGTTGACTCGCCCTTGCCGGGCAGTGGGTCGATGTCGCCATCGCCACCACCACTTGTACATGTCAGGTCAGTCATGGACTTGAAGGTAGCACTTCGAGATGAGTCACTTACGAGGAACTGCCACTGGCTTGGAAATCGATACTCCAGATCATGGTACCCCCAAAACAGTAACCGTCAGCCCATGCCTTCTTATCAGCAAAGGTCTCTTCATCTGGGGCACGTGTTAGTAAGCAGTTCTCAACGAAGCATGTAGGAATGAGGACTTACCGTCATAGCCGATCCACTGGTCATCCCAAGTGACTTGTTTCATCATAGAATCTTTCAGATAAGTTGATTTGACTCCCTTGTTCTTGATCAGGTTCTTGATCTCGCCAAGAGACATCACACCATCTGAGTCAGTGCACTCTCCCTTCTTACTGGGACCAGCAAAATTGCAGCCTAGGGCGTTGCAGCTCTTATCAGCGACAGTGTAACCACGACCGTACATGGCGAGACCAAAGTTGATCTTCTTGGGGTCGAGACCGTCGAACCAGAGAGGGATAGTGTTATTGCCAATCTCACGGATGTCGGCCTGACCACGAATGATTTTTCCGAGGGTTCTGACATCTGAGTCCCATGAACCGTGAAGATCTAGTAAATATGTTAGCCTTGACCGATCATCTGGGACTAGAACCAGAAGGACCACATTAGAGTACGAGGACGCTGGAACTTACCATAAGCCATGAATCCGAAAAAATCCACATAAGGCTCCATAGCCTTAGCATCAAACCAGCGGAGGTACCAGTAATCGGGAGCCAAAGTTAAGCTGATACCATACTTGGTCCCGTATGCGGCACGCATCTCGCGAAGCAGCGAAGCAAAGTTGCGGGTATCAGCCAGCTTACGACCACCACGCTTAGGCTCACCCGGGTACTCCCAGTCGAGATCGACACCGGTGAAGCCATACTCGTCCATATAGTCACGGACTGACGAAATAAAGGCAGCCCGGTTGGCCTTGGTTGACACCATATCACTCCAAGTCGTGTGTGTCGGGGTCTTCTCGTTACTCATGTCGAAACCACCGACGGCGATCCAGGTCTTGAGGTTGCCGCTCTTAGAGAGATCCGTGAACTCTCGCATCTGCTTAACATCATCGTTATGAGCAGGCGTGATCTTGAAAGACGTGGGGTCGATGAAGGCGAAGGAGTAGAAGAGGTGAGTGAAACCCTTGGTATCAAGCTGCTTGGGAGTCTTGGTGTCACACTTGCGGGTGCGGACGTTCCAAGACTGGTAGTAGCCGATAGTTCGTCCGTTTGTGCTGCCGCCACCCTTTGCGCAAGATGGAGAGGAGGCGATGTTGCAGGATCCGTAGCCAGCCTGGCAGGGCAGAGTCTTATGAGCAGGATCGGCGTTGTCACAGAAAACTTCAGTAGTCTGGTGGACGAGTTAGCTAACAGTCGAATGAGACAAGTTGGCTTGGGAAACTTACACCACACCATCCTGAGGCGGAACAGCAGAGATTCATGCCGCAAGGCATCTCGCCCCCCTCACTGTACTCTCCGCACATGGCAGTAGCGTCGCAGTTGGATGTACATCCCTTGCCACAGTAATCAGGACCATAGCCGCAAATACCCTCGGGACCACAGCAGCTATTGCCAATTAGTCCTTGATATCACTAGCCTGATGAACGATTGGCTTACCTCTCGTCGGCGCAAGAGGCATCCTTGCAGTACAGAGGACCACTGCCACGCTTCTCAAGAGAACGTCGCGAGAGGCCAGGCTTATTCGGGGTCACAGCAGTAGAGTCATCAGTAAAATTCTTGGCATCCTTGTAGTACTGCTGAAGGCTAGTGGCCGAGTCCGCAGAGAGTTCAAGATCTTCAGTTGGGTTGGGGGGTGCCATGGCAGGGTTTTGGTGACCTGGGCTGTGCGTGATCTGCTTTGTCCATGCGGGGGCCGTGGCTGTGGATAATAGTTAGCATCTGTATCCCAGCCTTAGTGATCAAGCATTGAAAATGGGTCCTACTGATGACTTTGCCGCGACGGTGAAGACGAGAGTGAGCACGCTGATTGGTATTAGCAGCATTGCTAAAGTTTGCGAGACACAAGAAACATAGAGCAACCGCCAGAAAGGCGATGCTCGAGAATCTTGACGCCATCGTACCGAATGTTGGAGCGGTGAATGATAGTTGTCGTTGTGTCAATGGAGTGTTAGCAAAGTGAGGCACGATACTGACTATATATGTTTCTATTCTCACGTACAAATTGTTCAAGGCGACCGACCTCCCGAAAACCACATGCAATACAATCTGTCGTTTGCAATACCCATGTCTAGGTCATCAAAGCGGCGACAAAGCAGATCGCCGATCGCTATCCATATGCTACGTTGCGACAGTCCTTCCCCAATTTTTCTACTCGGCTTGACATTCTTGAAAGGGAAGGAACGTCAAACCAAAGTGTCGGAGAGTGAAATTCCTCGTATTTTCCTATCCCCTCAGCATGTGGTAGTTGCTCTTGAACGATTCACCCGGTTCGATTTAACCATGTTTTGACCCATGAGTCTTGACTAGACCACTCCACATATCTCTGCACGTCGTAGATGAACCTATCCGGCCGTTGCTCATGCGACTACGCGCTTCTCGGCGTTGGCTAGGTCAAAAAGGTCCCGGGAGCCAACCGCCTCGCGTAAGGCTTGGGACCTGGATGTCTACTATTTAACGACTTGTCATTGGTCCACTATCTTCGGACGAATCTTCCGGAGTGGACTTCTGCACTAAGTTAGCCTGAACGACTGCTCAAGATCGGGTGGCGCCTACTGAGTAATTACCGTCATATCATGCAAGGGACGATTCTTTACCTTCTAAAAAGAACTTAGGGTAAGACGGTTGAGAAATTTTTTTTAGTTAGAAAAAAAAAGACCTCAAGTAGTTAATTTGATTCCCGATAGTTGGCTCATCGATAGCGGTCTCAGCGTTTCAGTTGTATTTGCCTTGCTATTTGATAAATGCTGCAGGAGGCAAGATGTATCCATCAAAGATCCCCCATACTAGAGTACAGCGGATTGTGGAATAACCTTGAAAAATTAGCGAACAAGTAAAGTGCTAGCCGACTCAACAGTCGCCAATTCCCGGCCCGCTGGCTCCATGATGTGCCGCGGGATGACGGATGTTTCTCCTCAAAGTAACATAAGTATTTAGTGCTGCGGGAATCCACACTCTAGCCTGCCTAATGGAGACTCTCCGGAGCAAAGACCATTATCTGATCCTATGTCACGGTGAGCGACACAGGGCAAGGTTCGTTAAAAAAAAAAAAAAAAAAAAGGTCTTCTTGCTTTACGAGCTGGTCCCTCCGTGACAGGGTTAGGTCAGCAGCCTAATCTGGATGATCCTCCCGAGCCTGTCGACAAAGTGGCGACAAATGAAATTGCTCGATTTCTCATGAGCTGCACCAGAAGGGTATATAACATGTATCGTAGTTTCTGCTATATAGAGCTCCGATCATGAGCGCTACCAGCACCAGCGAACCCACCCAACTCACCTTGAACATTCATTGTTAAACATGAAGGCCGGTGGACTTTTTTGGCTTTTGCCAGCCTTTGTCGCAGCACAGTCACACACTGTGACCCTGTCACCATGGCAGACTGGAGTAGTTACTGAAGATGGCACCTGTGGAGGATCCACTGGCTTTGTCTGCAGTCCTGTCTGGGGTGCTTGTTGCTCTAAAGACGGTCAATGCGGTCGATCCAGCAAATTCTGCGGAGAAGGCTGGTAAGTTGAACTGTCCATATAATCTATAAGCACAACTGACACTGGAAATAGCCAACCCGCTGCTGGAAATTGCAATGCTGCTGCTCCTGTCGCACCAGGCCCTGGAAGCGTTTCCCCTGACGGCTCATGCGGTGGCACAAACAAGTTCGTGTGTGGTGGAAGCACCTACGGTGATTGCTGCTCGACTCTGGGCTGGTGTGGTAACTCCACCGCCCACTGCGGTTCTCTTTGTGATAGCGCCTTCGGAACTTGTGGTCCTCCCAGCAACATCACGGTTGATGGTCAGTGTGGTGCCAACGGTAAGATCTGCATTGGATCTGGTTACGGCGACTGCTGCTCCAGCTCCGGGTGGTGTGGTGATAAAGATACCCATTGCGGTGCTGGTTGCCAGAAAGGCTTTGGTAACTGCGCCCTAGCCGACGCAGGAGATGTCTCAACCGATGGGTCCTGCGGCAAGAACGGCAAGACTTGCAAAGGCAGCACATTCGGCGACTGCTGTTCTGCTGAAGGCTACTGTGGTAAGACCATCCATTGTGAGGCAGGCTGCCAGACCAAGTTTGGTACTTGCAACGCCGAAACGGACATCTCTACCGATGGCTTCTGTGGTAAGAACGGCAAGACGTGTAAGGGAAGCACCTATGGCGACTGCTGTTCTGCCCAAGGTTACTGTGGTAAGGGTGACCATTGCGGTGCAGGATGCCAGACTGGTTTCGGCACCTGTAACGCTGATTCCGATAAAGTCTCAACCGACGGTCGGTGCGGAAGCTTTAATGGTAAGACCTGCAAAGGCAGCACATTTGGCGACTGTTGTTCTGTTGGGAGCTGGTGTGGTAGTAAGACGGATCACTGTGATGCTGGTTGCCAGAGTGCGTTCGGTACCTGTAACAGCGGTGCTAGCACCATCTCGACTGACGGCTCCTGTGGCAAGAACGGCAAAACTTGCAAGGGCAGCACTTATGGCGACTGTTGCTCAGAGCATGGTTACTGTGGAAAGACCGATGATTTCTGCCGCGCTGGCTGCCAGTTGGCATTCGGTCTCTGCACTGGTGTCTCATCCGACTCTGAGTGCGGTTCCAGAAACGGCAAGACTTGTGCTGGATCTGGTCTTGGAAACTGTTGCTCATCCAATGGATTCTGTGGAAGCACTGGATCTCATTGTGGTCAGGGCTGGTAAGTCTGCTCTCTTCTTTATAGCGACACCTTACTGAGGCGATATTTCTCTAGCCAAAAAACCGCCTCTAGCGCATGTCTTACCAAGGACATTCCCTCCATCGACAGTTCTTGCGGTAGCAAGGTTGGCCTTACATGTGCTGGCGGTCCTTTCAACGGCCAGTGCTGTGGCTCTTCTGGCTTTTGTGGAACGACTAGCGGACACTGTGGTACCGGTTGGTAAGTGATTGACTCTTTGCCCCTCCTTTGGTGGTTCAGTGCTAACTCAGTATGCAGTCAAAAGGGCTACGGACGCTGCAATTAGATATAGTAATGGATACCTTCCCAATTCAGTCAACACCTCTTAACATCTAGAAAGATGCTAAGGAAGAAATAGTATTTACCTGGTGCCTTGTTATGTAGACCACTCTAAAATTTAATCTCACATTCATACTCTGACGAGCTACATAAGGGGGTTACAATACCTTAGCCCGTGTACGGTACTGGCGGAGGCTCAGGCCACCCGAAGTAAACGAGAGAGAAAAGACCCAATGGAGCATTTCTACATGAAGGAGAGACATCATACCACCAAGAAAGGTGATGGTTGTAACGTAATACGCAGGTGTCAGAGTACTCTCTGGTATGTGTTAAATTAGAACCTCATCCAAAATTGTCGCAATAACTCTGCCGGACCCAAGCGCTTTCTCCCCATGATCACAAGATATACTACGTTATGCCCGGCGAAATACGTTTTGTCACAGGAAAGTCATTGGGAGTCGACTAAGACACCATATAAGACTACAGTCTCTGAAGTATCATGATACATCACATGGCTTTACCGTTCAGGTTCGCCACACTTTGCAAAGCTAGCTTTGGTCCCACGATCCACATCTGGATAGCCTCACTTTTGACACGTTTTGCTGTTATTCATTTTAAACCATAACAAGCCCAGAAAGATATGGTTGCCTTGTTGTATTTGAGTTGGTTCGTATACTTATGGTGCCCCATATCGAATTACAGAAATAATAGAGGCACCAGATGTCAGGTCAGAGCAATTCCCCAGGCCTCACATAATCTCGCATCCGTGATAACGCTGATATATAGCCTGCTTCTAGATTCTATCATAGAGTGAAGTACAAGTAAGAATAATCCACCTGCAATAAGTCCAATCTATTTAGTCTAACTACAAATATAAGTTTATACAGGCCTATAAATCCTCTCGAGCTACTCCAACTAAATCATCCGAAACTCTTTGGAAGCCCTTACGGCCTACCTTGCTTCTTTACCATGCCTATTCTCAAGGATAACTACAGCAACATTGCCAAAGCATCCGTCTGGATGGCGGGCAACTTTGCTGGTCAGGATGGTCAGACCGGTAAGTTCTGGCCTGAGCCAAATGCAAGCAAGGAAACAGGGTAGATTATCAAAATCCTTCCAACAGCAAGAATGATTACGACTGTGCCGATTTTGACGTTACTAGTGATCTTATGTAGATAAAGGCATAGGGAGAGCTTCGCTGGCGGCAAGGTGAAAAAAATACTAGTTTCGAGTTATATTTAAATGCATACCTTTGTTACACAATTCATATCCATATTCGAGAGAAAGAATCAATGTTCGTATATCTGCACAGCTTATCTGTATTAAATATTTGCCTCTAGGATACATTTCATAAAAACGAGTTCTTACTAACGTAGTAGTTAGTAATACGATGGAAAATATTATTATAAATACCATCATCATTAACCTTAGTATTAGAAGTCCTGAACGCCTTCCAGTAGTAAAAAAATTACTCAATTTTGTTCTAATTCAGTCATAGCGATAGTCTAAAGCGAGGGATGACAAGCATGAGACGACAGCTCGGTCCAATGCCGCAAATTAACATCTCGTCATCTAGTATAATAGACTGACGTCTTCACTTATGCCAGAGTACCTGGTAGTACTGCTAGCCGCATAATCGGCTGCTCTGCAAAGGTATAGTAGTGGGTCTAAGATGTGTAGATGCATGCCAACTCGTGTGAAAGTTATAAGTTCTCAAGAAAGAGGAATTTACCTTTCGGTGATAATGTGAATGATCATGAAATGAAGATGCCAAGGTGCACGGACCATACTTAGCAGACAAAGGGAAAAGATGGGCTCAGATGCATCAAAAAACTAAGCCAAACCGACGCCAAGACGACCACAAAGCGTTCAAGAAACGAGCCCCTCGCCTCTGGGTATAGGTATATGTACCCACAGTCAAGGCGATTATTGTTGATTTCTTGTTTCGTGCAATGTTGCTAGGGATTGCTCCACCCATTTCCACTTGGTTTATTTGTCAAGTGAAGTCGGGCAACATGTGGCTGGTTTTCCCGGCCTAATGCCCGTAAAAGGACGAGGAATTGAACCAACAACCAACACAGCATTACATCGGGGCTTTCAAATTCGGGCTCAAAATATCACTAGGCAAAATCAAGCTCGGTAAGGCCTGTTGGTCCCTTGTAGTTTAGGCCAACAGGCTTGGCATATCCCTTGAACTTACGACTCCTTGTAAGCGATTGGCCTTGACCGCTCGGTTTGAAATGCCACATGATGCCGAAACTGGAGGTGCCACATCGACCACGATCTTTTCTTCCTGAAACTCACACAATCTTAGTTCAGCGCAAGTCCACCACCTATCTAAGTTTTGTTACTAGGTGCCGAGACAAAGATCAATAAAGGTTAGATCTTGTGCTGTAACATTTAACCAATTTTCTAGATCCTCCATCAAGTGTTACTACTCACTATGGCTTTGCTCAAACTCTTTGTAGGCGCTGGCGCCTTGCTACGAGTGGGCGCTTTTGACATTTACCACGTCGACGATTTTGACACTAAACACTACGTTGGAGAACCTTGCGCCAAGGCTATGTTAGCCGATATTGCATGTCACGAATACGTCCGTTCATGGTACCAACAGTTTGGGCATAATCCCTATTCCATTGGAGATGTTGCCCTTACTGACGCTATCTGTACCCATACCTGTTCTGGGTCGCTTCGTACATGGTTCGAAACGGTTTCGAAGGACTGCCAGAAAGAACTTCTCGGAGATGGTGACTTTGTATCTACGGAATATGTCGGTATCATGTGGGCTCACTGGAATGAGACATGTTTGAAAGATGAGAAGTCGGGAAAATATTGCAACGGTGGATTGCCAGATATTTTCAAACTACATCCAATGCTGACTCTGATCGCCAGATATCCTCACTGAGTTTCACTCAGATGGAGTGCCGCCTTATGAGGAGCTTTGCCATCCCTGCTATGGACGGCGTCTCGCTTTGTTGCAGTCGTCAAGATACTCTGGCTACAATATATACCAAAAACAAGACCTTGAGCGTGTGTACGAGACATGTGGAGGCTCGGGACCTACAGACGTGCCGCCCCCTCTCGAGGAAGAGGAAGAAGAGCCAGCGGTAAACTTTTGCCTGACAGAATTATACCATATTACTAAAGAAGGCGATACTTGCGACTCCATCTCCAAGGTGGCAGGTGTCTCGGGTTCTTTCTTATATAACGAAAATAAGGATCTGATCTCCGATTGTCTCAATATCCCTTCCGAACTCCAGCTCTGTCTCCCTAGGAGTTGCAAGACATACTACATCATGCCTGGAGAAACATGCTCTGGCATAGGACAATCCCTAGGAATTGACTTGGATACTATACTGGCTTACAACGCATGGACTGGCCTCGACTGCGACAATCTCCACACTTCCACCGACTTCTACGGCAAATCAATATGTATTGGTCCTCTGGGTAATGCAGACTCTCTTGCAGAGGTTCAAGAATTTCCCAGTATTCCTCAAAAGGTCAGCAGTGCAAACGGCCCTACTTATTACTGGCGCATGCCAGTACCGGAAGGCTCACGGGCAGCTAAAGGCACGACGATCAAGTGCAGCCAATGGCACATCGTCACCGAGTCGGACACTTGCACTAGCATTTGCAACGAATATGATATATGTGCATCTAGACTTATGTGGGACATGAACCCTTCTCTAGGCTCGAGATTTTGTGACAAGAGTCTTGTTCCAGGTGTAGCTTTGTGCGTGACACCTATGTCTACATGGTCTAAGGAGGACAACACGAAGCAAGACGGCTCCGAGGAGGATGTATCTAACGACAAATCGGACTATGACGAGCTTAGGGAGGATCTTCGAGCATAGCTCTGGAGATTCACGTCTTCCCAACTCCAAGTCACTTCTACTACCTCAACTCAAAGACTTCGGGTTGGGCGATGTTAGTTGAGTTCTTATGACTCATGAGTCAATTCACGAATCGGAGTGCCAATTCACAGTGTTGGGCGGGAAACCATATGACGTGTCACGTGGATTTGCTTACATTCTCGCAACACTATGCAAAGCTACAGTCACCTTGTCCTCACGATTCACTCCTGATCATTATCACTTCTGAACCCCTCTATTCCCTATCCCCCTGGATTACAACAGTGCAAAACGGCATGACTGTCTGGCTCTAGTCGACTTAGTGTTCATGTAGTTTGTGCGAAGATTTTCACTTGCGACAGCTCATTATTGTAAAAGCACAAGAGTGCCGGATGATAAGTCGATATAATTGCCGGCTCTTGCATGATTCCTCGACCATGTCAACTCAGTGGTAAGGTTGAAGCTTCTTCTAGAGTACATAATTGAGTTAAATGGAAAGTGAGAGTGGCCTTTAAGGAGGTCTAATTTCTTTAGTCAACACTACAAGTACAAATATAAGTCTATGTCTATGAATCGTTTGCACTCCTCTCAAACACCTTCGAAGAGTCTCCGTGGTGGGTACTACTGATGCGCAAGAGTGATACCCACGAATGCGCCAGATCCTTCGTAAAGCTTCTTTCTGTTTCCGCCGTCCATATCAAGCTGATACACCGAGCCACCCAGGTCTGTCACGAAGATACAACGATTCTTTGGATCCAACTTAAGGCCAATAGCCTCATGCAGGCCACGGGAGATGATGTCGTAGTCCTTTCCTGGCTTACTTGACCCACGTGACTGCGTGATGTTGCTGAGACTGCAACGGTTGATGCTGTTGCCGTCGGGCAACTCGCCCCTGTCTGTCCAGTAGAGGATTTTCTCATCCTCGTCGACCTCCAGGTCAATCGGTTCGGGCAAGTCCTGGAACAGAAGTTCGATATCGGTTCGGTTCTTGGCAACCTCTCCCGGTTGGAAGTCAATGCTGGCTCGGAAAATTCGACCCTTATCTCCCTTAGATGGGCCTTTTTGTGTCCAGTAGAACTTTCCAGTCGAGACTGACACCGTAACGCCCACACACCACCTGGCAGGGTCCGACTTATGCTGCTCATCTTCCCAGTTCCCCGGCTGCACCAGGACCTCAAGATCAGAACCGTCAAAACCACACCTCATAACTCTCATACCCTCGCGATCTGAAAAGTACAACTTGGAGTTTTTGTTGTCAACAGCCAACTGCTTTGGTGTATGCACTGAGCCTCTTGGTACAATTTCCTTGACACCTGTTCCATCGAGGTTACAGCACATTACCGCTCCATCATTCTGCGAAGGCTTGCCCATTGTGGTCCAAAATAGTTTCCCGGCGGTAAGCGAGATATCAATACCATCTGGCATGCGTTGGCCTGAGACCAAAGACTTTAATGGTTTTGCGTCGTTTGAGCCAACCAGGACACGACCAGCAGAGAGACAAGCATTGGAATCGCCAGCCGCCAGCCCGATGTCCAAAAAGTACAACTGAGTGTCATTGCCCGACTCTGTGATTTGCTTGGGTGGAAGCAGTCCACCTTTGTCCGATTTGGCACCCAGTTTGCCTTCGTCAATGAATTTCTGTAGGAAATCAACTGGGGTGCGAGGCAAGCCACGCTCGGCAATATAGTGCTGTTCGATGAAGGAAACAGTATCGAGACCAACTGTATCCATCATGGCCACGGGTCCCTTTTCTCTGCCCTGCCACATTTCCTTCCAGAGCTTCTCAATCTCCTCTGGCGTGGAGACATCTTCAGCCAGAATTGTCAAGACTTCGCGTTTGATAGCAGCCCACAGGCGGTTGTAAATGAAACCGGTCGACTCTTTCCGAGCCACATAAGGATGAAATCGAATCTCTTTGATCTTGTCTACTAGGAAAGGAAAGATGCTTTCGTCAGTCTCGCCGTCAGTCATCAGCTCGATAACACGGTAGTCGGGTGGCATGTAGTAGTGCATGTTCAGTGTTCGACGTTTCGTCTCTCGCTGGAGATCTTCTACCATCTCCCTAGTTTTGTAGGAGGATGAGTTGCTGCAGAGAATGGTGTCCTCGGAAGTGAGTTTCTCTAAGTCGGCAAAGGTGGAAATCTTCAGTGGAAGCTTCTCGGGCACAGCTTCAATGACAAGCCATGCCTTTGCAACAGCCTCAGACAGGTCTTCGACGGCTTGCACAGATCCCCGAATTGTTGAGTCTGAGTACAGTGACATGCTGGTGTTGCAATAGTCCACCGCGGCAGCCCTTTGCTCAGGACTAGGGTCGCGAATAACGACATCGTAGCTGCTTGCTGCCCACCCGCAGGCAATGCGACGTCCTAAAACTCCTCCACCGAGTACGGTGACGGTGCGACCCTCGGTAGAGGGTGGAGTGAAAGAGCCCATTATCTATGACTTGCTTGGAGACCTGTTGGGTTTTATGAAAGAACTGATGAGTATAAGTATGATGTATATATGTGGAAATCTTAGAGTATTGATAGTAATAGTGGGAATTGGTAAGAGCCAGACAGAATATATTCAGCCAATGTTACAAGATGGGGCACGAGACATTATATACTAAACCCAATGATCTCTTGGACAGCACTTTTCTTATCATGATCTATCCGATCATAGGACACCTCCGATACGGTCCAGTTGTTGTGGCAGCGCGGAAGATGCGGAAAGGCACCGTGATAATAACGGGGCAGCCTCAACTCAGAGCCCCGAAAAGGCGGCGCCGAGAAATATGGGGCGGCCGAGGTATGCTCTTGGATGTACGCGCAACTTGGCCGGAGGATCACTACCGTCCATCATTAATGTTTCCTAGCGCTGCTCTGGACTTTGCGTTATCTCCATAATGACGAAGGTCAGCCTCAAAGTAGCATCAGAAATTATCACAGGAATTGCTAGTTTCAACGCGCATTAAACTGATCCACAGAGCCCTTGGATCGTGCCTTAAAACTCCACTCCTCGGCACATGGAAAAGTGGGGGGCATTGTTCTAAGAATCTTCGAAAAGGAGCCTGCTCCCACTTTCCTGCTCTTCATCGGGTGACATTCCAGATAAACTCGGCCTCTTGCTTGTCTGTTATTACTGCGGCTGCTATACGTCCTTCTGCGTGATTGATCTGATTCGTTTAAGATAACTCCCAAGAAAAGTTTTCTGCAGCTATTAATGACGTCATAGACAGGTGGGATTTCTAGCAGCCTACCCTATACTCAGAGTGCAACACAGATTTTACCAGAAAGACAAGTGCATAGAAAGACGTTAGACAGGTCTTTTTATTGATCTTATATATTGGGATACTGATAATTGAAGTATTAACAACTGAATTGCTAGAATTAATTTCTCCACTGCTTGGCAGCTCGGTTTCACAGCTGGAGGACGAATTGTGTTCACCAAAATCGAGATATCTCCATTTGACAGAATAAGTTGGCACATTCAGGGACGAGTGCGACAAGTTAAAGTGCAAGATGTGTTAAATATACAACATCTACACTTGAGCGTCTTTCTCCACCTTATATCCGGCGATATTGCTTATCACAATATCTACGCGACTGAACCTATAGTGCCACGGTGACAAACTGACCTTCTTGATACTATTTTTGGATCATGAACTGGTAGAGGATACGATAAGATAACGGACAGATAACGCTCAGATAAGCGATGTGACCTTGATGACGTAGCGAGTGATGGGGCTCTTTCTCATTTAAAATTTTGCGAACCACTTCCAAAATAACTATGCTACGTTCGAACAAATCCGACATGCTGTTTAAAGAGCTCATCTGAATGGAACACTAATAGGGATGTCTAATACCTTTGCCCTTATTAATCGCTCCCCTTCAAACAGAAATTCTTCTCTAAAATACAAAGACCTGGTCCGAAATCTTCGCCGACGCTCCTGGTTGCTCAAACCCCAAGTCGACAAGTGACTTCTTGGACGCATTCACCATTCCTGGTGGGCCACATAGAAACACTTTTGTATCTAAGCCAGGTGCAGGTAGCTTCTCCTTCATCAAATCACGCGTTACATAACCAGAGCCAAACGTCCAGTTCTTTGGAGGCTGGTCGAGCAGGTAATACACTTTAAAGTTCTTCGGGTATCGTCTGGCAAAGGCGTCTAATTCGTCCCGAAGGAGAATATCCTGCTCCGTACGGTTTGCATAGACAAGAGAAATCTCTGTTGTATCACGGTCATGCTCACAGATGGCACGGATAACCTGAAACATCGGTGTGATACCGGTACCACCAGCAATCATGCCGATCTTCTTGCAGAGATTGGGTTGATACCTCATCGCTCCCTTGGGACCTCTGAAGAGAACCTCGTCGCCACCCTCAAGTTTAGCTAGATAACCACTAGTCAATTTGCCATCTGGATAAGCCTTAATGACTAGTTCAAGAACTCCACGGTCGGCGTTATTTGATACTGGTGTATACGATCGAGCGACAGTTTCTCCATCCACGTCAGCTTTTATGGTGACATGCTGTCCGATTGGCAAGCCGAGTATTGTGCTTGTTGTCGGAAGGGCGAAGGTCAGTCGATATACGTTTGGCGCGATGAGAGTCTTGGTACTCAAGGGAAGTGGCGAGTAGGTGACTGGATCCAACAGACCCCTTTGCAGCAGAGTGTCCTCCTGAATCCGTTTGGGTACCTTCATGTGAGCCGGGTAGGTATGGAAGGACCTGCTCTTCATGACCGACTGGGTAAACCGCTGAGCAAGAACTGTGTTCATGATGGCCAATGATCCGCCACCCACAACCATGCCCTTGATGAAGCTGGAGCCAGTGGAATCACTGCGGAGGGACGAAAGCATCCACTTTGGCACGGTAATCTTTTGATGATGGCTGAGATAGTAGGATCCTCCAGCAGTGAAAAGAAGGAAGCCGAGGTTTGTCAACGTGGACAGAAATGAGAAGCCACTGGTTTGGACCTTCGTCACTTTGACGGGGGCGAGAGGCTTGAGCTTGGGCTTCTTCTTCTCAAAGCCCTTGAGCTTTCCAACACAGCAGTCCTTCATGATCTCGAATGCATCTTCTGAGTGTCCGGCATTGTCAAAGTCCTCACTGGCATCAGTGCCAGCTGCTTCTGTGAGTACATCTGCGCCACCAGGATGATCTGCCAGATACTTGGTCACATCGTAGACTTGTGCCTCAGTCAGCTCTCGTTATCTCTTACAGAAAGTGTGTTGTACGCTTACCAATGCCGTGAACGATGAACCATGCATCCTCAGGGCTGTTATGCTCAGCTACCTGCTTGAGGGTGTATTCCTCCATGCTGCTGTCGGATAAATAGGGCAGAATATGGTCGGGACAAGAGGTAACGGGCTGGAAATGTGCACTGACAAAAGTGCTCGGAAGGAAGGAAATTAACAAGCTGGAAAGATTGTCCCGGTAGAGGCGTTACAGCTGAAAGTCGCCTTTAACTACTCAGGAGGCAAGACTTTACAACTCATTATGGAGTGCACTATTGACAAGTCATAAACAAGGCTTTCTTGGAACATCAAGGGTGACGCAAGGACCAAGATGCAGGGCCCAAGCCTCAAGTGCATAACTATTCCCGTGTCCACAGCGGGCCGAAGAGTAGAATCGGGGTGGGCCTGCCGAGGTTTTGAGCCCCGGGTGGATCCTACAGAGCCGAGGCGGCTCCGCTCCGGAGTCTACACCGATCGGAATGACGTGTCTGTTGTCGGCCATGCCATTTCTTCTCCGCCTGCGGATACAATCAACAGTGTTTCAATTGGCCAAAAATGCTATTGAACCCTTGCCAGCTTCCATGATGCGACTCTTCATTCCACTCTTATTCCGCTATTCAACACGAAAGTGCCGCAAGTACCGAGCAACAGCGCCTCAACCCTTATTCCCCATCCAATCATGTTGGGGATGATAATCAGGACCGAAATCTGAAATGCCGGAAATACCGGGAGATTGACGGATGTAACCATAAAAATTCCACGAGACGATAGTTGAAACGTCATTCATATGCTAGGAGTGGACAAGCCATGTAAGCCCCATACTGGTTTTTCGTATACTGGAGGCTGCATCTCGCGCTTCGGCTTTTCGGCCTGTTGTTCAAGACCCATTTTCTATGTGTGATGTGGCTATTCCTCTACTCGAATCTCAAAGTGTTCTACTTATAATTAAATGCCAAACCTCAACTGTTTGATTGTGGTTTGGATCAATTTTTCATTCCCCCCTTTTACTATCTTTATTCAAAATGTCTACAAAACAGTTTTACCTCTTAGGCGAGGCAGAGTCAACTGCCAAAGAAGTTGAACTCCCGCCATCTGTTGACTTCGAGGAGCTGCAGAACATCGTTGCATCACACTTTGCTATCGTCAAGCCATACGGTAATTGCCAAAACCTCTTATGTCCGCATTAGACAGTTACTGACTCTTATTTAGGTGTCGGCTTCATCTGTGATGATCGAAGGCTTACAGCGGTATCTGATGTCTTGGACAAAGATGAAGCTATAGCGGTCTCCATTAACGGGAATGCAGTGCGTGAGGTACCAGGGCCTGCTGGCATTCCATACTTTGGCAACTACCTGGAGATCTACCCTGACCATCTCGGCAACCATCAAAGACTGTTCGAGAAGTACGGACCCTTTTTCGTTACCACCAACATGGGAAACCGTGTTTACCAAACTAACAACGCTGAGCTTTCGCAAATCTTTTTTGCCGAAGATCACTACTTCACCAAGGATATCGTTCCAGGCCACCCTCTACACCCAATCAAGAACCAAGAAGCCGGCGTCTTTTTGGCAGATACTGAAACTGAGCAGTGGCGACTGGCTCACAAATTCCTCCCACCTGCACTAGGACCCAAGGCTGTTCGGCATTATGCACCAACCATGCAGAGAACAGTAGAGCAAGCTTTTAAAGTCTTTGATGAATTAGATGAGAAGGGCGAGGCTTGGAATGTTTACCAGTACATGTTGAAGCTTGGCTCCCAAGCAGTTGGCAAGCTTGTCCTGGGTATGGACTTTGCCCACTTCGAGGAGCCAGATGCACCGCTCCACGAGATGGTCCTCAAGATTGCAGAAAACTTGGAACTGAACAAGCGTGTGTCTTCTATGGGTGCTTGGTACGCCAAAATGCCGTTCGGTGACCCTAAGAAGGTGCGCCAGACGATGAGCAGAATCATGGAAATGATGTCCGAGTCCATCGCTAGAGCGTCCAAAGGTCAAGAGGATTTGGAACTGCAAGATGCCGCTCTCAAGGCTGATAACGTTGTTGGTATGTTGTCCCCGCAAGTCATCTTGAGTACAAGCTAATCGACTTAGACTACTTCCTCCGCGCGACCGATAACAAGGGCAACAAGCTACCGCCCTCACAATTCGCCCCAGCACTACTTGTCGCTACTGCCGCCGGCTTCACCACCACATCTTCTCTGCTATCTTGGTTGATCTACAGTCTAGTCAAGTATCCAGGAAACCAAGAGCGTCTTCTCCAGGAACTCATTGACAACGACTGGGACGATGATACTCAGGTAACAGCGGACGTCACGAACAAGCTTAGCTTCCTGGATAAATTCATCAAAGAAACTCAGAGACTCCACAATCCCTCCTTCCAGCCCGGCCGGACGGCCAAGGTCGATATGATCTTGCCTGGAGGATATAGACTCCCCAAGGGATCGGTGGTCATCCCAGCATTACATCACATCCATAACAACAAGGACGTATGGGAAAATCCAGGACGATTTGACCCTGACCGTTGGGATACAGAACAGGTCAAGAATAGGCCAGCAGGTTCATATGTCCCATTCGCGACAGGCCCACGTATGTGCATCGGATTCAATTTCGCATTGCAGGAAATCAAGGTCTTCTTACCTAAGCTTGTCTATCGGTACAAATTCAGCTTGGCCCAGGATGGTCCTATTGAGTATGATCCTTATTTCCAGCTGATCCGACCGAACAACCTGTACGTACAAGCGGAAAAGCGGGTGAAGTGGCCGCCTAAGTCGGAGTGATGGAGTTACAGTTAGAACATGTCACTGGAGTTTGGGGAGTACCTTTTTTTAATTCAATTATTCGCTTTGCTATTCTCAATTTGTCTTCATTCCGTGGGTCTCCATGGTTGAGCTGTCAACGGTGTGTCGTAGCGTAGTTTATCGTGCTGATCACCACTTTTTGAGGCAGGTCGCGTTATCTCGGCTTGACCATTTCAAGTTTCAGCTACTGAGCGTTGGACAGCTTGACATCTGTGAGTACAGGCTCTGAAAACCTGTCATTATCATTGTCAACGGATCGATCGTGACGTAGCGACTGAATGTTCCACCTAGCTCCTTTTTTGTCTCCTGTGCAATGAATCTCAGAGCGAATAGCTTACGCTCTGGAGACGACTCAACCGCCTGTCCTCGTCAGGGATGATTTATTTCCTGCTTTCCATTCGCAGCTATGTCTCATGAGCCAAGCCCAAGAAAAAATCCTCCTTTATGACGGTAAATTTGGCTGATGATGTAGATGCAGCTAAGCTCTGTTTACTGAATCTCGGCACGGGCTGAGTTATCTAGTGGATAATCGCTTACGAAGCAATAATGATGCTCGACGAATGGTGCCGAAGCGGTGACTTTCTGGCCTTGCATATGATGATAAAAAAGCCATGGCTATTCCTGAAACTTTTCGGTGCATGAGTAGTTTATTGCACGAGAATTAATGAGTTCCATTTTAGCGAAACCTGGCTGTTACTCTTCATTTAAGGATTGACCCCAAGGCAGAAGCTAAATTAGTGACAGCCTAAGATCTGCAAAAAGATCTTGAGCAGTTCGACAGCTTGTTTATAGCTTCCGCAGTAAGCCACTAGTGAGGAGTTAGTCTACCAGCAATGCCTGTTCTAGCGATTAGCTTAATTAAGAGTGACATACTGAGCCGGATTTTCTTTTCGATCTAAGATGATGGAATGGCTGCCGGTAAGGAACCTCAGACAGAGTCGGATGGCTGATCGGCCCGCGAACTATTGAATAAGTACTGCTGCTTAGGTAGTATCGACACTGCCGGTGATATCCAAGCATCAAGTCATTCTTCAGAACTCCATACTTTCTTTAAACTCCCATAACGGACTGCTGGCCCTTTTGTCTCTCTCTGGCATCAATGCGTCTCCATGCAAGCCAAGGACGACTACGTCTCTTGTGGACGAGACCACTGCGTCGGTTAGCAGCACTTCGGTTGAAAGTCTTTCCCAGACTGCCACCAGCACTCTGAGCGCTTCTGTCACCGTTACAACTACCATCGGAACCGGGAAATACACTGAGCCTGAGTCTGATAGTATAACCACTGCGCCAGGCTCTAACGTGACTACTGGTGAGACCACCACTGTAGTCGACCAGACTACAAATGAGACTGCTACTGAGACAGCCACTACCGGAGTGATCCCCACTGAAACCACTTCTACTACCGGTCAGACTACCATTGAGACAATCAATACCACTGAAACTGAGACTGAGTTTGGCAGCACTACTATCCAGACTACTGCCGAGAGTACCTCTACTACTACTGAAGAGAAAACCATCGAGACTGCTGTCGAGACTGTTACCGAGACTGCTACTTCTGGTGAAACTACCACTGAGACTGCTTCTACTACCGGAGAGACTACGATCGAGACATTAAGTAGTACTGAGACCGAGGTCGAGGCCGACAGCACTACTGGTCAGACCACTACCGAGACTACCTCTACTACTACCGAAGAGACAACCACCGAGGCTATCACAACTACCAAGGAAACTTCTACCGAGACCGCCACTGAGACTACGGGTAGCACCGAGAGCCGATTCGAGACCACTACTACGGAGTTGAGCTCTCCTGTGACCACTGCTGAGACTACTTCTACTGCCACTGAAGAGACCACCACTGAGACCGTATCGGCCACTGGTGAGACAACCACCGAGACTGAGGCTTAACCGAGTCAGGCTCCACCACGGAGGAAGCCACCACGGTAGACATTACTACGGCAGACACTACTACCACACTCAGTGAGGATGTTTCTGCTACTACAACTGAGGTAGCCACCACCACAGTCGAGACCACTACCATAACAAGCGAGGCCGCCGAAGAAACTGCCCTGTTCCTCAACTGTTCAAGCCCGGCTACAACGGTGCTGGTGCAACCCCCGATGATGGTGTGGTCGGAACAGGTTACGAAGACGGCTCTTGGCAAGTAGCTGTCTATCGTGGTTTCAGCCACCTCTTTCAACTTGATGCAGCCGGTCACATGTGGACCAATGATGGTTATACTCTTACTCAGCGCAAAGCCGCGAATGATAACCACGCCATTCAGATGACCACATTCGGAGCCAATCACGAAGACTTTGATCATTCACAGTTTGCATACCTTGTTTGTAGGGGTATCAAGCCCGATAACAATGGTATCGCAACAGCTCTGAAGTGCTGGAACGAAGATAGATCTCCAGATGATGTGTTCCAGATCTGCCCGCCCAACAATCGTAGTTATGGATTTAGGGTTCCGTTACTCAACAGTGAGGTCGCAGATGGTTGTCAAGATGTAGAGTTCACCGTGAGTCCACGATGAGCTTTTGACTTCAAAGGTGTCCGTCATCCTAAACAGAGGAGCTTTTTCTGTCTCCAAGGGCGGCCTGAGGCGGCGTCATAGATACGCTGCGGACAAGTCAGTAATGGAATATTCTCCGAGCTCAATGACGTCAATTCTTAGCTCGCGATTAATTTACTGGTGGCAGAGCTGATACGGTTGCCCTTTTCTCGCGTTGACCTATCTATATATCTAATAAATTGCGTATTCTTCAGTCGTCTACCAAAACGACTCAGCCCAACGGTGAACCTACTCAATATCTATCCTGAAAGTTAACCTACCGAACTTCAACTGTGATGTCAGCTGAAACACCTTGATGAGGAAGGTTGACTGTAATCACAACCTGATCAACCACTGTCAATCCTGCAAGCTTGTGGCTGGAGCTCGAGGCTTCTTCCAAATTAGTGAGGCGCTGCATTTATATAGATCTTTCTTAGATAAATTCGGTATTAAAAGGTACGCTCTATCAGTAGTACGCTGAGAATGTGACTGGAAAGAGGAAAGAAAACGGCTCCTCAGCAATGTTGCTTCAATCTTAACCACTGAAGTTACGTTGTTATATTTGAAGTCTAGTCTTGTAGAAGTGAAAGTAACCATATCCATCGACCCCCGTGCCAAAACGCGTTTATCACAGATGAGTGATGCAATGAGCCCCGCTGCCATTAGCAATACATCCATGGTAGGTGCCACCCACGCACTTCTGAACCTCTGTCCATTTGCCCCTAAGGCATTGAACCTGGGCCATGTCAGCGAATTCAGTTCTCATAAGAGGCCCTACTGTTTGGTTAACTCACGACACCAGTTTGATCACAGCCACAGTATAGATGACGACCATTGCCAGCGCCACAGGGGCTGTTGGTACGGCGGGTGAAAGCGGCACCACCCGCTCCGCAGTCATTGCGGGCTGCTAGCTGAACAGCTTGAGCCGGACTAGCTGTAACATTCTGGATTCCTGCAGCGGCCCAGAGAGCAAGGTAGGGAAGGGAGAGAATGCTGGATGACTTCATTCTGACAACAGTTGCAAAGATCGCCTGTAAAGATGTGTAATTAGAGATGTTGTAGACTTATTGCTGGAGTAATGAAAGATGGAGATGAGAAGTTATTACATATGGGCAAGCTCTTTATATATAGGAATCATCTACTTCATATAATTTCACAACGCATTTTTCCAGCGGGGCGAAGGATTCTAGCGAAGCACTGCCTCGAGGATCATCGGCTCGAAATTCAGGTCACAATCTCTGGGGGCGATAAGTCTCACATCTAGGAGCAGCCGCTGAATTCACAGAAGTACTCTGCTTACCTCTACTTCAAATCACTTCTGTCGAGATGATAGAGACGTTAGAAAATATTCGAGTCTCTTACATCATTATGGCGACCATCTGTCAACCCAAAGGATCACCAGCCTCTCATATGTCGAGAAGGCTAACAAAAGAGCGGGGATGATTTCCGCTCCGTGAGAAACAAGACTGGAATTACGGAACTGCCCATATGAACTCTAGTGCTTGCCGAAGTCCGACGCACATTCGGCTCGTTTTTTGTTTAGTCCAGTTTCAGTGCTGGGCCAGTGAGCAACGACTCGGAGGCTCTTACGTGATTTTAGCACATATTATCAGCCTGGACCCACCGTATAACTCTCCAGAAAGTCTAGACGTATCGGTAGATTTATGAATGAAAGTATTATTAGGAACCGCCACCTCATGTTCTCCTGGAGTGTACTCCCTTCATGAGTCACTAGTCGACATATGGAGTTGGTCGCATCCCATCGTGATGTAGTTCTCGCTGTAATCAAATAAAGTTGAGCGTGTGAGGGCAATGGCTGACGGGGTCTCACTAGTAGGACGTGATCGGAATGACGCTCCAGCAAGTTGCTTCCACCCGAAGTTATAAAAATGTGTCCCATATCTTTCGTATCATTTTCTGAGCTTTCATACGTTATACCTTAGCATCTTCCATCAACGGAACTAGTATGACATGGACCTTGTTCACTCGAAAGATGCAGAAATTCCATTTTATTACACTCAATGGTGGAGATACAAGATGACTACTTTAGACAGCATCAGGCAAAACCTAAAGGGCCAAATCCAGGGCAAGGCCCGGCTTCTCTCACATTGTTGTCTCAGCCCCTGAACTATCATGAGATCGAGAGGGAGCAAATCCGCACTGCGGGCTCACTGCTAGAATGTCTTGCAGAACTTCACTCATTCTTCGATCCTGCGCTCGCGACAAGACGCTAGCTACCTCGTGTACTTGCTACTTGAGATGGCGGATGTCTTCTAGCTTGGATGGTTCGGAAGAGGAGGCCGGATACCACGTTAGTACCACGTGGTACAAAGCGAAATGACTCAAAGCTCCCTGAACGTACATCATCGAACTCAAGGTACAGGGTCTTGTGCTTCAACTTGGTGAAGAGGACTTCAGCGATACGCTCCAATGAGCCATCTCTGCTAGATTACTCGCGCACGTTATTTCTTTGAGGCATTCTGGCTCGGCATCTATGAATCATCGCAAACATATCGGCCGGTAGATCCGCGATTGCTTGGTTCTGAACCTTGAGGTGCATATCCAGTAACTTCCATGGGTCGATTCTATCTTGTCGCAATGCGTCTTGGAAGTTATTCAAGGCACAATATGTCAGAATCGGATTATCAATTTGCACAGATTGAAGACCAGCATCGTACAAGATTCGCAGATTCTCGCGATATGCTATTGTAAGATCCACAAAGTAGTCCGTATCCGAAGAATAGGCTCCTGGGCTGAAAGCTTGCCCTTTTTGCAAAATAGACGTGTTGCCAAGTCGGCTAGATAATAGATAACTTTCAATCTTTTCATTGTTTCTCCGGTAGCATCATCCCTTGTGGTTTGGAAGCTTGGTTCAGACTCTCGGGCCGGATCAGTGATCCAACCTGATCAGCTCGAAATCGCAGCGTCATGATTGCCTGCAGTGGACGACTAGGAAGCAAATGAAAGATAGTTTTATGATCCTACCTTATATATACCGGCGAATTGATAGGGTAATGGTTCGGGCGGGGTTATGAGAGTAATGTGTGGGGCAAGACAACATGTGGTTAGTTATGTTGATGATAGAGTGTCACAATTAACCAACGATTTTTCCAGAGGGGTCTTGGGTTGTAATCACGAACTTTCTAGTTGAATATGCCGCCTCAGCATAATCTTTCTGTCCGGATGCAAGGATCGTGAGAGAGCACCTGGTCTTAAATACATCAAGGCAAGTAAGACAATCGATATCTGATAAAGTCGCTGGTCTAGACTCTACCATAAAAGTTTGTCATCATTAGGAACGCTATAGTTATAGACTTGAGTGGTTAACAGGAATCTTAATAGTGGAGCTGGGACAGGAATGGTAGATCTTGGCAAACAGTGGATGGCAGGAACAACGGGTGTAACGGGAGCGAAGGGCGTGATTGATGAGGACAATTACAAAGCAAGTAAATGTCGCATCCGACACTTTCGCTACCTAGCTTACAGGGGATTAGCCCCTATAAGATCTATTTTCCCTGGACATTCACCATTGTCAGAGATATTTCTATTTATTCCATTTACGAACGAAGTCGGCACCTGGTATGTGAAATGGGACATCCGATGCAGACCGCCTCAAGCAAGGATGAGGCTGAACAGCCACGCCTCATCGTCGAATTCGACTCTGCTCAAGATCCCACCCATCCACATAATTGGGCATTGCTAAAGCGAATCTGGGCAACGTTCATGATAGCTTGGTTCAATCTCGTGGTATCAATCGCGAGTAGCATCTTCGGAAGCGCTCAAACTGCCGTTGCTGCTGAGTTTGGAGTCAGTACTGAGGTCACCATTCTTGGCACCTCATTCTTCCTAGTGGTACGTGGTACAGAGGAGTACAGGGAGTTCAAACAAAGTTGAGGTACTCACTGTCATCGTTTGCAGGGTTATGTTCTTGGACCACTCTTATTCGGCCCTCTATCGGAAAGGTTTGGTCGAAAGATCCCCCTCATTGTCGGCCTGATCCTCTGTGGTCTCTTCAGCTTAATGCCGGCTCTTGGTCATAACATCTACACAGTTCATATCGGCCGACTATTTGCAGGCTTCTTCGGAGTTGCGCCCATCGCTATTGTAGGCGGTTGCATCACAGATTGTTGGGCTGCGACAAGTCGTGGCGTAGCCATGGCGTCCTGTATCAGTCTTGTCTTTTCAGGGCCTACGTTTGGGCCCATTGTAGGAGCTTTCATTGTTGGCAGCCACTTGAGTTGGCGCTGGACAATGTGGATAGTGGTCATAAGCTGTCTTGCCACCGCACTCCTTGCATGTCTGCTATTTCCCGAGACCTACCCCCCAATCATACTGCAGAGGAAGGCTAGACTCATGCGCCGACAGACTGGAGACCTCACAATCAAATCAGCTCTGGACTACGAAGGTCTCAGCCTCCAGCACATTGCTCAGGTGTACCTAATTCGCCCGTGGCGTAAGTAACAACCACACTTGAAAGGAAAACAAGATATGTTTGTTGACAGACAGTTCTGCAGGCTTGTTCTTTACAGAGCTCATTCTCGTTCTGCTCACCATCTACCAGTCGTTCATTTATGGAATGATGTTTCTGTTCTACCAGTCCTATCCCATTGCCTTCGGCGAGGTAAGGCATTGGAAAAACTCGCTATCATCCTTGGTCCTCATCGGGATTGTCATTGGAGTTTTCATTGGCACGGGTGTAGTGATCTTATATAATCAGGTGGTATATAGGAAGAAGTACAAGCGAAACGGGGGCTGTGACCCGGAGGACCGACTGCCCCCCATGATGCTGGGTGCTTGCCTGGTCCCTGTGGGGTTGTTCTGGTATGCTTGGACATCAGCGGCCGAGGTTCCGTGGGCGAGTCAGGCTTGTGCTAGTCTTTTGATTGGCTGGGGTACGTACACTATCATCATACAGGGCTTTCTGTACATTCTGGACTGTTACTCGTCCATGGCAAACAGTGCCATGGCCGCGAATGGCACCGTGAGAAGCATATTTGGGGCAGCTTTCCCGTTATTCGCTCCTATTATGTATCACCGGCTAGGAGTAGCATGGGCCACCTCGACACTGGGGTTCGTTAGCGTAGTCATGGCACCTGTGCCAGTTGTGTTTTGGTATTACGGGTCTCGCATAAGGGGAATGTCGAAGCAGTCTCCTGCACGAACCATTATTGGACCCTGATATATCTTGGGTAAATAAACCATAGGTCGGACATAGTCCCTGTTTTATAAAGTCACAATAGCCACTCTTTCTACTTTGCTCACTGCTCGACTGCAATACCCATCTGGACGGTGCTGGACAACACATTAAGTCTGTAGCAAATGTCTTCAGGCAATCGTAGAATCTGTGTTCAGACTTCCCCTAAAGTCTACACCAAGACCCTTAGCTAGTCGCCTAGTACCATACAGGGTATATCATTTCAGCAATAGACCTGTGAATGGTAGACATGATTCGACAAGCTGCTCATCGGACTCATCTCTCGAACAGTGGAGCTCAATTGAAGTTGCACTGGCAAATGAACTCACGCATTACAACGGTTCGAAATCAATCACAGCGCACGAGCAGCTGACATAGCAACCCACGATGACATAATTACCTCCGATGACATGAGAGCGCCGACCTAATCTAGCTCACACATCTCCACTTTATCGCGCCACATCTTGAATTTTGTGTTGATCCCTCGTAGTTGATGAGCGCCGAGCAGGCCATTTCCGCTGGAGATCTTGTCCTAAACCACAAACAGCGTCTGTCCAAAGAAAGAAGCCTTAAGAGTGGCCTGATTTAAAAGTTTCGGGAAGTCGGGTGGTCCTCGAGTGCTGGACGCCAATGCTAGAGGTTGTAAGCGTAGCAGAGGGCAACTTCCGCATTTCCGCCCTCAAATCTGTCAATGGCCTAAGATGAACTTCAATAGCGCTGGACAACTGAGACTCAAGCGCACCCTCGAAATCGCTATGTCCAGCTTTATGGCCAGTCGCAAAGTTTTCGTAAATCCTGGCGACATTTGTTCCTGGAATCGTTATACTTTTGACATGCTCCGGCTTATCGAATTCGAAGTCAACGTCTTCGACAACCCCATTTCCCTTTCGCAACTGCAGCTTTCTGCCCGCCGCACCTGACTGAATCTTGGCCTTGGGTATGGTGACGGAGATCTCACCCTTGGAACCGCTAATCAGCCAGCGAAGGCAATTCTGGTTGGTTGTGCCCCAAGATCGACGAAAGGCCAAACTAGCTACGGCCCCGGAGTTGAGCAATCCTTGAACAAGAATGTGGTCTAGAGCGGTTTTCTTCTACCCTTGTAGTAGTCTGACAGAAATTGCCATATCCAGCTCGATTGCGGGATGTGGTCCATCGAAGTTAAGACTAACTCAGCCTCCTAAAACGACGCGGACGTCGAGGCTGATTAACAGCCGTCCCGAACGTCGAACGCAGCCCAGTGATGGCTCAGGCCGTGACATAATGAAGCCCGACACGCATCGGTCAAAGAGTAGTGGATGTCTCAACAGAGCGATGCTAGCGCTTATTCACACTTCCGCCTCGGGTCATTGCGGAAGACTTCCGCCCAAAACTCAAAGTCAGGCTATTTTTAGTGGTCAAGGCATTTCCCTTCTTGGTCCCAACCCAGTTCTTGGTCTTCAACCTGGCTGATTTATCAAGTCTCACCAGCAAGCTTGCAAGAGTAGGGTTTTGTCTCAAGCTGCATTAAACGAAAGAGCTGATATTTATGCGTGGCTTACTGTAGATCTGTGACCATGAAAGAAGGTCCCTTAAAGACGCTTGCTTTCGCCCCGACTGTAAACACTGACTAATGTAACCATCTGAATGAACAGGCAGTGGCATACAAACAGTCTGATAGCGTCCAGCAATATTGTTACCAATGTTGAGGCAGTGTCTGAAGATAAATGAATAAAGTAAAATAAAACAAAAAACAGGCCATGACCTTATTCATGTGGCTCACTTGAGATGATCTATGCACACTCAACGAATATCTTGTCTAGGATAGGCCCGTACATTTTCTCCACCTCCCTTCTCCTGATCCCGCCTTTCGTGACAGTCCGTGGCAATGTTCCAGACGGTGCGACAAGTATCAGCCGCTTATCGCCGATCCTTTCGTGCATGTACCTCCTCTTGAAGAAAGGGGCCATTCTGTGGAAGATGTTCGTCACTGCAACCGACCTGTGTTCGGTATCGCCAGAGTGCGCTGCGGTGTCGTCTTTCAATTCAACAATCATCGCTGGCGATGGTCTTCCTTCCCCGATAACAACCACAACACTGATCAAATCGGCTGCGCAGGTTCGAACCGCCTCCGCTTCGATAGATGCTGTATCACAGCGAAGAGCCATTTGCATCTTGATCCAGTCATCATTTCGACCCTTGAACTTGTATTGGCCAGGAGCGACTTCGAGAAACAGGTCACCTGTGTGAAACTTGCCATCATCATCTCTGAAAGCAAGGGTCGGACAATCTAGAGAGCTGGGCAGGACTGCAAGCTCTAAAAGCTGATCGTCATTCCCAGCTGATGTTCCCTGAAAGGGTATGAACTCGTACTTAGACTCTGAGAATGGGGCTAGATTGAGGTTGCCGCGACCCTTGTTAACCATGAGAAGGCCTACCTCAGTAGATCCCAACGCATCGATCAAGCTGAGGCCTTGCTGATGAGCCCAGGCTATATCTGAAGGATTCAAAGGGAGGCCGCCATACGCGATCTCATCAAGACGCTGCAAGTCTTTTATAAAGGATTCGTCTCTGCGCGCTTCACGGAAGACTATCGACAGGAAAGGCGGGAACATACTAAGCCTGGTCAGACCACAATGATGAATCATGTGACGTAGTTCGTTGGCTGGGTACGGCAGTGCAGTCGGAAGAATGTAACAGCCGCCTCGGGATATGACCTCCAGGAAATGCATGACACTTCCCATATGGGCCAAGGAGCCACTTTTCTACGTGTCAGAAGATAAAACATTTTTGCAAGGGATTAAGAGACTTACAGTAGAACATTGATGAATTGATCCTTTGAACATGGGAATCGAGGTCCCAAAGACCGAATCTTTCGGATAAGGCAATCCAGCCACTTAGTTGTAAGTGGTACCAGCTTCGGTGCTCCAGATGTTGATCCAGAAGTATGATATACCATCAAAACCTCATCAGCTTCTGGAACAGATTTTTGAGTACTATCTGGCGCTTGAATATTATCAAGGGTGGATATGTCTTGTGCATGGAAAGTAGGTACGGGGCATTCCTGTAATATTGGTGCAAAGACCGAGTCGCAGATCAGTGCAGCAGCTTCTCCTTTGATAAGAAGCTCATAGATCACGGACGGATCAGTCAATCGAAGAGAGAAGAGCTGAGGAATATATCCAGCCCGTAGTATTCCCCAAATCTGCAGTAAGTCTTGATATGATACACCCTTGAGCCTATGCAAAGGTTATTCTCGAATGGTTCAACATTGAGTACACCATGAGGATACTTACCATAAGCCAACAACAGATTTCGGGTCAACTTTTGCTTCGCCTAATGTCAACTTCCAGTAGGCAGCGGACGTATTTATGTCATTCTGTAATGTAGCATAAGAGATGTCCCTGTGAGTCAGGGTAACCGCATCTTGAGAGGCGGATCTGATGGCTAGAGCTGTTGGGTGCGCTGCACAAGCTTCGTCAAGCAATGTCAGGGGTGTTTGAAGAAGTGTCATTATACAGAAAATCAGTCCTCTTGTGTCAATGAGGAATCTTGCGGTGGTCAGTGTGTATGGCATGTACCCATGGCAGTATTTATAAGTGATATTGACGATAGTTAAAAGACGTTTTCATTTAAGCACGTGCTAACTGTTGAAACAGGGGATCCGAGGGCCATCTGTAGGGGGGTGGTTTGCTCACGTAAAAGCATCCGATCGCGGTCCGAGTCATTACTAAATATCCTAATATGGAGATCGTTGCTGATGTGATTTGTGGAGTCGAGGGGAACAACAAGATCCATGGGATTTCTGACGCAAGGTCTATCTATTTTCGCACTCCGCTGTCTAAGGCAAGTCGAAATATGCCCCTCAAAGGCCAAATTTATACCTAAGGAACCGAGTATTGTCTAGTTTTTTCTGTCACCCGACTTTCATAACATACATGAGCTAAAAACTGCTTGGAATTCAACAAGGAATTGCAGTTACGAATTGCTCGATCTCTCGGTACGTCTTTTGAGTCTATGGGCTCACTGCTTCTTCTGTGCCACTACTAGGATAATCGGTGTCTGTATCGGTACATAGCCTAGAGCGGTCGTTTCCTTGTCAAATTCTTCCCAAAGAGCATCTACCTCTGGATGACGCACGCCTTGCACCAGCTCTTTCACGCTGCAGTACCAAAGATCCTTCCAGAATTTAAGCATGCTCTTCTGAGGAAGCGCTCGGGTCAGTTCAACGTGCTGCAGCCCTTCTTCCCGGCAGATGTTCCCCAAATTAGCCACCCACTGGTTGCTGTGGTGGCTGCGGCTCTTGCGAAACATGTCCCGCATCTGATTCCATGCTGAATCTTTGGCCACGACAGGATTGTCAAAATCATATTCCAGCCATTGTAGTGAGCCACCTGGCTTCAAGAGTTTCATGAGATTACGGAGCACCGGACGTGGATCTCCGTCTGGAACTGCACCAAAGACAAGTCGAATATTGATTACATCAAAAGATTCCTCGTACTCTTCTGGGGGAGGATCGAAAATGTTCCAAAGTCCCAGCTTAACGTTGGGAGGTGTCCAGTCTCTCTCAGGAAACAGATCGGATTTAATATCGAGCCCAATCATATCTGTGTTGACGCCAATAGTTGAATTGGCCATTTCCATGGTCCAAATTGCATTGCCGCATGCCACATCGGCAATACGTTTACGTCCCTGAGGTTGTTGGACGTGCCAGAGAGCCGTTATTCGAGGATGCAACAGCCATCCGAAAAGTTGTGTGCATAGAAAATGCTGTTGCGTGAGCCGCATAGATGCATCTCCATCGTTAACCTTGCCCCAGACGTAGTAGGAAGAGCGTTCTGTCATATCGGCCTGAGGAACGTGACGCGGTGGTAGATGTGAGCGACTGTTGAAGAGTCAAAAGTAAAACAGTATACTACAAGTAGGCTCCGACATCAATTTAATACTTTTCGACATAAAATCATTCGCCCACTAACCTTCGGATACCCGGATGTTAGTGTGAAAATCGCCATCCATCAACTCAGTGCACTGAGTGGAAGTCTCCCAGTAGTGCTTATTTGTCCCACAAAACCCACGCCAGCCAGTCAGAAACCGCATGATTCTTTGCGTAGTTAAAGTTCCTGAGTTCATGTCGCTTATGTTGGCGCACAAAGCTGTTGATACGGTACTGTGTTGATCACGGCCACTAGAAAGTGGGAAGTCGATATATATGCGTCATCTTACATTAAATACAGCCCAGCACCAATAAGTTCCGAATCCGGCTGATCTTTAAGCCCATTAATACTGGCCTATTCTGTGGTTTTGCTAATTTAAACAGTGTTGGGCATTGCATTGAGACTCGCACTTTGTGTATATGAGATATTGAGGCTGTTCTTCTCCCTATTTGACATGCTTACTCGCTTTCCTTCGAGTGCTATATTGAAGTGTATAACTAGACCTCGGATGCCTTCTCATTGATTGCCAACTTATCATTCTGCAGTTCCTTCGTGAAAGAAGACCTCTCTTCAATACCACGAAGCACTGAAGCATCTCCAAATGTCCCAAAGTAATCTACATCATCCACTGCAAACTTATCTGGCATGGACCAGAAATAGTCGAGGCAAAGGAATATTAGTCCCGAAACGAAACACCCTGCAAACCAGCCAATCTGATAAAGTCGTGTCCATCCGCCCCAGAAACCACTTGGGTTCATACCTCTCTGAGCAAGTCCGGGAAGCAGAAACCAAACTCCGAGGACCCATGCAACAGCTGCGCGCCAATTCCATCCCTTAGTGTACCAGTATATACTCTCTTGGGAGTTTCCGTACAGATCACTGAGCTTGATGGTTCTCTTGCGAATAATGAAATAATCGGCAAACATGATGCCCATCAACGGACCGAGGAAAACGTTGAAACTGCCCACCACTGTCAAAAAGCTGGTGGCGCTATTGAGAAGCGACCATGGCTGCATGATAAAGGCGCATAGTAGCGTTGAGTAAGCTCCTCGTCGTATCGTGAACCACCGTGGTAGCAGAGCAGCCAGGTCAATTCCTGCGACAACAAGATTCGATGCGACCACCATACCGAACTGAGAAAACATGAAGGCGATACTAGCAAAAGCCACACCAGCTCTAGCTCCACGGTTGTTCTCTTGCTCCCGAATCGTGTCAAGAAAAACGTATGGTTGCCATAACAAGCCCTCCTTCTCAGGGTAAAGAGTGGCTGCGCAAGACGTGCAGACAATGCCGATACATCCAACCACAATTGTACCGAGCGGCACCATGACGAGTTGTGCCAGAATCTGGTCGCCTGGCTTGTGGGCATATCGGGTATAGTCTGACTGCGACCACATATGCGTGGCGATGCCACCAATGTTGGCGGTCACAGCAGCTACAAAAGCCCAGCCAAGCTTGTCGCTTTTAGCCGGTGCGATGCCAGACACGCCAGATACATCAGCAAGCAGTGCACCGCCTCCACGAGCTCTCACTGTGGACCAGATCAACAGGGCGAAGACGGTAGTAGCGACGGTAGTCGAGGCGATAAAGAATGGTTTCCGGTAGTGTTCTGGGCTGAGCCAAATCAAGGGCAGGCAAAGTACCAGGTACAGCACAAAAGCTACCATGTCACACACTTGCATAGTGTCGTTTGCCAATTCCGTGTTGAGGTCTGTAAATGAAGGCCATATGCAAGTAAGGAGGACTTTGAGACATTGACTGCCATACCAGGTATTGGTTGATGTCCAGACAAAAGACAAGAAAACTCGAATAGCCTATGAGAGGTTAGGAACTGAGGCAAAGAGGCTTTGCAGTACTTGTTGTTAATCTTGACCTACCATGGGAAACAAATACCCCCAAATGCCCCAATTTTGTTTCATCCACAAAGGGAAACCAATGTGCCATTTTGCACCAGGGTGACCCCCAGCAACACATAAGACCCCAGCAATAGTGTGTGCGACAATAATAGCAAGCATAGATTGCTGCTCAAAAAGATTAGACCCGGCCTTCAAGTCGTTCGCAGTATTTGGGACACTTACCCAAACATTGAGACCAAGCGAGATGAGTGACGATCCAGTTGCCCAACCTCCCACATTGAACGAGCCAGTGATCATCCAAAGGCCTACAAAGTCCCAAGGCCCATAAGGGCGTCTGGAAGGAGGTAGAGGTCGAGTGTCTTTGTTGACGTAAGTTTCGACGTCGGCTTCTCCATCACGCTGGACCTCTAACCAAGAGGTCAATTGTGACTTTATCGATGGCTTTGCCATGGCAGAATGGGATTTGGTAGAGATGCTGTTTACGGTAGGACAGAGATTAAGACTGCTTTTTCCTGCTCAAGGACAGGTCTGCTACTTATGCCATGAGGATCCTAACTATCTGGGATCTAGTATTGATAGACTTATCTTGACTGATGCATGACAAGCGATGATCCTCCAGGCTCATTCATCTGGGGTATTCCGATTTTGTTAGCTCTGATAACGATCAAGTTCTTCTCCACGCGATAAGGATATCGATAGCCGAGAGTGATAGTAGTGGTAGCTTCTAATCAACACGTTTTGATTGGTCAGATGCGGAGGAACCCTCTTATCTGTTCTCCAGTTTAACAGTTTAGCAGTTTAACAGCTTAACAGCTTATCAACGCCAATCAGTCACTCTAGATTGTCCAACAAGCAACAGGACCTGTTTATTGATCACGACTTCCTCAGCTAGACCATATGATCATAAAAGCCAGCTAAGGTAACTCAGTTCAATCACACACAGTTCAAATCCTCAGATACAAAGAGTTCAAGACTTGCACTGAAAACTCGAACGAAGCAATATGGCTTCCTCGACAGCTACAACCACAGATAGCGCAGCTACAACTGTCACTTTGCAAAATGGGAATATCTTTAGTTTCGAATCAAATCAATCGATCGAGCTTGATCTGATTCCTATTATCGATGCATCTAAGATTTGGAGCGAAAACTTTGAGGACCGACAAGCTGTTGCCGATCAGATTCGGACTGCATCTCGGGATATTGGCTTCTTTTACTTGATCAATCATGTATGTTCCATGAAAAAAATGAAACCACCCCATTCTTACTTGAAGGCTAACTAACAGCCAAGGGCATTGACGAAAAGTATGCACAGGGTGCTTTGGATCAAGCCAAGCGCTTCTTTGCCTTGCCAGAGGAGAAAAAGATGGAGGTTTTTACAGGTCTTGTCCCTAACGAATATGTTGGATATCACCCCATGAAGTGTTACAACCGCAATGGATGGAAGCACCAAGGTAAGTCCTAGAAGAGTATGTGCTAGATGTTTACGAATGTTAACGATATTGTAAAGATCTCAGCGAAGCCTTCAATTGGGCATATGACCCAAAGGAAGACCCGGATGCCGTGGAAGACTGTGAGCCATCAGCAAGCATTTGGCCGTCTGATGTTGAAGGGTTTCGAGAGGAGCTATACGCATACCACACTCAACTATTATGCCTCGCACGTCAGTTGACCCGCGTATTCGCGCTCGCTCTTCATTTGCCGGAGAGCTCTTTCGATCAGTACATTCGCAAGCCTGAGGCTGGAATGCGAATCTTACACTACCCTGAGCAAAGTCACTCGGTGGACGACCAAAATGGCATTGGGGCACACACAGACGTAGAGTGTTTTACCATGGTAACTCAAGACTCAGCAGGTGGTCTTGAAGTTCTCAGCAAGGACGGTACATGGGTCAAGGCAAAGCCCATTCCCGGATCGCTTGTGGTCAACATTGCCGATTGCTTCATGAGACAAACTAATGACTTTTTCGTCTCAACGGTGCATCGAGTTATTAACAAAAGTGGGCGAGAGAGATACTCGGCTCCTTTCTTCTTTGGCTTTGATAGATCGAAGTTGCTTGAACCTGTTGCTACTTGTGTGAGCGAAACGAATCCGATGAAGTATCCGCTTATGACAGGTGGAGAATATTACACATGGAGAACGAATAAACAGAAGAGGACCAACAAACGAAACGCCGACGTCAAAGTCTAGATATTAACAGTGCTATTATTGATGAGATTCTTGAAATGATGAACTACCTGTCGCTGCATCTCCCCAAACAAAACTTCTCAACAGGCTTGCACTTAAGAAGTCTTGCCCGCCAGAATCTCCATCAAAAGTGAGCGTATCAAAATGGACCGCCGGCTCAAAAATATCACCCTCATTAGACATACTAGCCTCTATTGCCTCATATATTTCAGTGCTCTGGCTGTGTTTTTCAAAACCTGCCCACTCCGTGCAAAGTTTGTCTTTTGCCGCCGTTGCGAGCTTGCTAAACGTGCTAAACCGCGTAAGAAACTCGACTATCGATTGCATGACCTCTTTGAACGTAGAGTAGTGAGCATGGATAGCCACGTCTCTCTTCGCTACACTCAGAAGCATATAGCCTACTCCTGCCAGTTGTTGCAGCAGAGGCGAACCCGTGGCTCGTATATACTCGTGCGGGATTGATCTCATATTGAGCATCATGTCTCGCGCGGCCTGGCAGACTATTTGTGTGCCTTGATGGCTGGCAACAGAGGCCATCATGCGAGCTAGGTGAATGGTGCAAAGAATGTTGCATGCCTGGAACCCACACCGATTTCGACCGCTGTCCGAAGACCGAGACGCGACAGACCCAAACTGTGGTACTATCTGATCTTGCAACTTGGATAGCCTCTCCATGATATGTGATATGTCTGGACCGTCGTAGCTCTGGAGTGTTGAACTTTGCTTCCGATGCCTGAAGCGCAGGTTCAGTACGGCGTGTTCAAGCAACCGATACAAGTCGGTGGTCAAATTCCATCCCGAGAACCAGTCCTCAAACTGTCCATCTCGTCCAGGAATGAAACTAGCATGATGCAGTCCGGATGGGTAACCAACGTCGCATTGGGTTTCTGAACATCGTATCAGACTGCCAAACATACAGGCTGTATGGACCTCAAGTCGGTACATGGCCCACCAAAGGCGACGTCTGACTTCTTTTTCACAATCACTTATTTCTGAAGGCCAAGTGGATTCATCGTGGTAGTTTGAACGGGAAGATATCGTATGGAACAGGCCCAGATATTTGTGCAGTAAGATACTGTTACCGCTCTGGGCTCCCACTAGAGCAAGGAATCCGTATGATCGTATAAGCTGCGTTGGTCCTGCTGTCTCAGTTCTCTCTGTGACGATAATCTCTGCCTCGTTCAAATACGCTTGAGCTAGTGTAGATGTGTCTGAGGAGGGCTCCTCGTCACTAAACAACGCACGGTTGTTGGCATGAAGGGCGCTGAGTGCGCACATGCACACCAAATTCATATAGTCTGATGTATTGGCAGGAAAAGACCCGTCTCGCCACCCAACCCAGAGTTCCCGTTCACAGAACAAGGGAAACCTGTCGAAAAGTCAGTGAGACATCTTTATATATCAAGGAAAATCTCTCACATAGGATGTACTGTGTCGAGATAGACATCGAGAAGCTCTGTGATAATCTTTCTGTTCCTATTGCTTCCTGATACTGACAACTGGTTTACGGGACTGATGACATCAGACATTGGTGGTCGATTATTTGAAGTCGATACATCGCAATCTGATGGCTGGCCAATTGCGGTAGGCGTAACGATGCCTTGACGCTTGGTGCCTCGCTTTTTGGGTTTTCGGTTTCGAGTACAAATCTCGCCAAACTCTAAGCAAGTTTGGCAAGAGGGGTTACCACTAGTTGAGGTTGGGTCTACAGCTTTACACTTGAGCCCTCGACGATGGCAAAAGTCACAGGCTTGTGTGATGCGCCTTGTTTTTGAGCTGTTTGAATACATTGAGTGTTCAGCGCAAGTTTGTTATGAAGGGAATCTCAAGTTGAGTGAGAGATAAGCGTTGGCGATAACGTGTAGTCACGTGCTACATCCCACTTTAGGTACCTAGGGTACCATTCACCATAACTTGGTTCCCCAAGTCGCACATCCTGAGTCTGACATAATTGCTCCATGATGGAGGGCGTTTCTAAAAGGAATACGCAGGCTTTGTAGAACATGAGGACAACGATGGTGAATCTTGCATTCCAAAAGGTCTCATAGCTAATGAGAATAAGAAAAAGGTCAGGTTCTCCACGCACTCGGTTCGTAGAGACAACCGATTAGCGTTGAACAACCGATTAGCGTTGAGTACCCTTAAGAAATACCTGACAACGGGATGATCTGCATCAGGACTATTCAGAGTTCTGAGGTACGCAACAATATTTGATGGATTCAGGGCTCGTGGCAATTGGAAGCTCATAGGACTGCTCGTGCAAAACGGCCAAGATTTAGCGGTCATGGGGATTGGTGATTTATTGATAGAATTACTACTGATAAGACCAGTAATACCTTTAAAAAAAATTCTCTGAATATAATAGTCTCGAGGTAACGTTCAAGCTCTATCGACCTTGAACCCGCCGGGCATTAGGTCCGTATAAACCTTGGAAGGATCGTACTTAGCCCGAATCTGCTTCAGCTTCTTCAAGTTATGGTCCGGATAGTTTTCAAATACTGGTTGGTCCGGATCCGAATCATTCATCCAGTAGAAGTTGTATCTCAGACCGGCAGCCTCAATCTTCTCCGAGATCTGGTTATTTACGCTCTTTACGAAAGTCTCAATCTTAGCGTCGTCGTCGTCGTTCAGCCAGGTATAGCTCTGTTCAATCCAGAATGAAGGGACCTCCTCAAGCCCCGAAAGAGCACCCCCACCCTTGTTGGTGACTTCGACAAGTGTCTTGGTGATAGAGTTGAATGCCAAACCTAAAAATAATCCCTCGAGCTTGGACAGGCCCTCTTTCTTGGCAGCCTCGAACAGAGTGTCGTGGACGATTTTCATCGCCTCTTTTGTAGCATAGACTGGTTGGACGTGGAACTTCTGGCGTAGGCCGTACGATTGGCCGCCCTTTTCGAAGGCTGGGCGGATCAGAGCACCGTAGTTCGCAAGCGGAAACGGGTTCAAGGCGGTTCCCTTTCTTTTGGGTGCCAGTGGTGACTTGAGAGTTGTTTGATGGCTGATGGGGGTGAGGCGGCCGCCGAGGAAGTTTCTGAAAACCTTGGGAGATGCAGAGACATCGCCGTAGAATAATGTCGTATCGTAAGTCAGCTTGCTCGATTGCCCTCCGTAGCGAACAACAGGGATAATGGCTGCCTTGGTGTCTTGATCACCGTGAAGGGCGAACTCCAAGACTATATCCAGCCACTTTTCCTTAATCTCAGCACCCTCTCCGTAGGAGGCATCTGCAATTTAGGTCTCATTTACAGGGAAGGTCTTAAGATCGAAGCGAGTGACTAAGCCGAAAGAGTTGCCGCCTCCCTGGAGTGCCCAATAAAGATCAGAGTACCGATTGTGCGCGTTCGCCTCAACGATCTTGCCGTCTGCTAAGACAACCTAGACCATGTCAGTAGCCATCGCAATATGGATCTGATCTTCATACCTCATAGCCAGCAATGTTTTTAGCTGTGGAAGCAAGCCCCCTTTCATGGCTGTAATATGACATACCACCCCCCAGCAGTAACCCAGGAATACCGACAGCGCCCAATCGTCCGCCAACAATCGCAAGGCCGGTATTGTTCATGTATGTGAAAACGTCTCCCCATCTCGGGCCGGGACCGACGTGAAGAATGGATTTGTCGTAGGAAAACTTCAGAGTGTTCAGGTTCGTACTCGAAATCAATACTCCATATGAACCGATGTTGGCAGAATCAGCGATAGGAGTATGGCCACCTCCTCGAAAGGCGAACAATGCTCCAGTCCGTTTCAAAGCCTTGACTGCATGGGAGAGATCTTCTGCGCTTCGAGGGAGGTAGACGCACGCCGGCTTGAGCCATGCAGCAGTTGTCCAGGATACTAACAACGTCCCAAATTAGTCATCTAGCAAAAAAAAAAAAAAAGATTTGTGTGTGAAAAAAGGAATTCTAGATAATCACTATACCCCGTGTCTCATTGACATAGTCGGCATCACTGCGTAATAGCGTGATGCGAGGGTGAGTCCTCTTGAGGAGCTCGCAGGTCGAGGCGGCGCCATGAGCGTTGGCGCATACATCGGAGGAGGCATGTGCAGCGGTCACGAGACTTCCTACATAGAAGAGCGTGTTGAACTTCATATTCGAGGTTGTCAAAGTCTTATAAAGCCAATGTATGAATGATTGTGATTGCCATTAGAAGTGCAGCTGTCTCATGCTCTTTATAATCTTTCAGGCAGGGCATGTTCATGACCAAATTTTAATATTTTTATGCCATGAACCTGTGTCATACCTACGAAACTCGTGTTGATGTTTCGAATACAAATAAGGCAGTGCTAGTGCTCATCCTAATTTAGTAGTGTCGCTCTCGGTTCCGGTACCGCCTTTAATAACTTACTAAGCCAGAGTCAAAAGAAACAACTGGTTCAATTATTTTACTAGTGGCTGGGGATGATCGTGGATGCGAATCCCGCTCCTTGCCATTTTTAAATAATTTACCTTGATGAGCCCAGTGTCTGAGATGGCGAAGATGATGAGTGTCAGTAATTTCACCTGATCTATCGATCTCTTTAGTCGAATGCTAGCTGAAAGCTAGACGTCTACGTGATATCTATACGTTACTTACCGAGTGAGAAGCCAATCGCTGACATCTGGACTCTGCCTTGACCCATTAGGTAACATGTAAGTGCAATAAAATCCCGATCCCATGCTTTATTTGCCCGCTCGAAAGATATGCGGGCCACTTGGTAGTTGCGCGTAAACGTCAATTTACGTACACACACACACACACACACACACACACACACACACACAGAACATATGTATATATATATACAAAAGACAAATAATCTAGTCCCTTGGCAAAGGAACACTGTGCTTGATATCTTGGAACTTTCACATCCTTTTTCGATTGTTATAGCGGAACTATCGCAAAGGCTCGCAGTCAGAAATGGTATGGATGATTCTACCCCGGCTGGTATCTACTAGCGCATTTCACACACGACCAAAACACCAACGAAGTCTAGTGATACTCTTGAGCACGAAGTCAGAATCAGAGTCAGGAGTATTTGAGGGAGCAGAAGAAGGCCACAGCCCATTTCTTCAGGAAAGCACAATATGGACAAGTATACAATTGTTTTGAATATTGGCTCTGTTGTCCATAAATCTAAGTATCGTAGGAACAAAAAAGGCCCACTATGTACAATCAAGCTGCATGCCCCGCCGCTGGCTGCTTCTCCTTCTGTACATTGGTTTGGTAAGGTGCGGTATCGGTCCTTGTCAAGGGGACCAACCAGGAAGACGAGAAAATAGCGTTCATCTTCTCTAGAGGCACTCTGCTTGTCTCAGGCAAGAACATGTAAAAGAACAGAGCATTAGTGAAGCTACATATAATGAACAGAAAGTAGAATCGATAGCCCAGCCTTCTCATGGCGATGGGAGTAACTTGGCCCTGACATTGTGTTAGCAAGCTACATGTCGAGCAATAGCCCAAGTGTGTGACTGACAATCATGGTATTGAAAGCGAAAGATGTCATAGTCGCGATTGAGACGCCTTTCGACCTGGTTCTTGTATCAAAGACCTCGCTCGGGATTATCCACGATAGTGATCCCGCCGTAGCTGAGAAGAAGTAGTTGAAAATCCAGATCATGGCGATAAAGGTCCACTGAGCAGCTCTTGCCCCCGGCTTCGTGGTATCTAGTGGATAATATGCGAGCAGAATGGTTTGGATCAAGAAGGTTATGCCGAAAGACATATTTCCAAGGATCATAGTCCAACGTCGCCCCAAGCGATCGATAAATAGCATGCACGAGACTTCACCCGCTAGTGCAAAGATATTTGTATAACCTTGGTACTGCAAGGATTCAGTTTGTGAGATACCTAGAAGGGTCAGCAGTTCGTATCTGGAGAAACATGCATCGAAAGCAGCACATACCTATATGGGCGTATATATCCGGTGCGTAATACTGAATGGCGGCAACGCCGGTCATCTGGATCGATGCCTGGATGACGCAGCATAGGAACAGTCTTCGAAACGCTGACTTTGAAGTAAAGAGTTCAATATAGGATTTGGCTTCATGAGCGTGTTCATACTCGATAGTAGCCTTGATGCTTGCAAACTCTTGGGCCACAAAATCGTTCGTTTCATCACCTTTTGCGTGCAATTGTGCAAGGGTACGTCTTCCTTGATCATCGTGCCGTGATCGATAAGCCATCTATCAACGTATCAGTACGATTTGTAGCTTAGCAAAGTTTCGGTAGGTTCCACCTAGGACTCTCAGGGAACAGCCAGATCATAGACGCGAGCACAACGGCAGGAACAAGCTGCAAAGCGAGCGGGATCCTCCATTGAGCGGTACTGTCTTTCAATTGAATGAATGTTCCATACGTGACCCATGATGCTACGAAAGCGCCGACTCCAAGCATGAACTGTTGTAAACCTGTCATTCGGCCACGTATGCTGGGATGGGAAAGCTCGGCTTGATAGAGAGGGACCATCATGACTAGAAAGCCGACTCCCAAACCGGCCAGGAATCGTCCAGAATATAAGTATCCGAGCGACATTGCGCCAGTCTGTAACGAACCTCCGAGCAGGAAGATGACTGATCCGAGAGTGAGTGTTCCTCTACGACCCAGTTGATCGCCAGATGGACTGCAACTGTCAGTATTGTGTCTAGACCTGGGGAGTGTGACTTTCCCTGCGAACATGGCCCCCCCAAAGGCCCCAATTGTGAATAGAGAAACAATGAGACCCGTCTGCGTATCATTTGTTTCAAACTTATCAACAAACGTCTCCGAAATGAGCACGCCAGCCATAACGCCCTGCAACTAGGGTCAGTGGACCATCAAGCATTGCGGCATACACAAGAGAGATACCAAGTCATAACCAAACAGATATGAGCCTAGGGATGCAAATAGACCGACGAGCCATTGGTATACCATGGGTGGAAGAGCCATGATGAATGTCAAACGATGAAAAACAAACTAATGATGTATGTGAATTCAGTAGATGTGGGTCAAGAGTGGCGGGTGAACTGATTGCCCAACAAGTTATAGATTTGATCATCAGTCCCTTCTTATATACTAGATCACTGTGTCTCTGTGTTCTGAAGCTCTCACTCCATGTAAGGTTAATGCTATCTACTGTATACCAAGTACAGGACTTACCTATACGAATTGAGTGGCGCTACCTGTATTCTTCCGCCTTCGGGGTTGTTGCTACCCGATTGGTCAATTTCCGAGGTATCGTGGTCGGAAGATCGGCACCGAACCTTTGTTGTCGGTGGACATTCCACACAATTTTACCAGTGCTGTGACTCGGCTTTGATGGCTCGTGATTGGCTTCACACCGCGAGTCTGGCGCCGCGACCGGATAAATGTCAACATAGATGATTTTCAGATGTGTATGTCCTGCGGGTAGCTGGATAAAAGCCGCAAATAGCTAAAGATTCGTTTACGATGTAGCCGGCCCAATCATTCAATATCTCGACCCATCTAGTTCAAGTATAAGATATATCGTCAGAAAGCGTGGTCTGCTGAAAGGATTCAGTGTGTCTCCTCAACTTCCCTCCACCAGCCGTTCGTAACATCGTCCTATTTTATTTGAGAGCATATATATATATATATATACACCAAAGAAGCAAGCACCATGGCCAAAGCACAACTAATGTCCATTACCAACGCAAAACAGCTTGTCGTCGATGGCCAGCCGTTTCTTGTGCGTGGAGCTGAGCTACAAAACTCATCCTTTTCTTCAGCTCAGCATATGGCACATTTGTGGCAGAAGCTTCTCGACATGAATGTCAACACGGTGCTTGGCAGCGTATCGTGGGAGATGATAGAGCCTCAGGAGGGTCACTTTGACTTTTCGGAGATCGATCAAATCATTAAAGATGCGCGCAAGCACAATTTGAAGCTCATTTTGCTATGGTTTGGGGCCTGGAAGAACGGTTCGTTCACTTCCCTGCTTTTGGTACATCCACTAATTATACGCAGGGATCTCAACTTATGCTCCCACGTGGGTAAAAATGGACCCCGATAGGTTTCGTCGTGTCGAGGTGCGAAGCGTACAGGGCGGGACTACGACCACGGAAACTTTGTCAGCTGTGTCACCTGGATCCACAGTTGAGGTTGACGCTCGCGCCTTTAGTACCTTCATGAAGCATTTAAAGGAGTTCGACGAAGTGGAGGCAACAGTCATAATGGTCCAGGTGGAGAATGAGGTTGGACTCCTTGGAGATTCAAGAGATCGCAGTGAGCTAGCGACAAGAGCTTTTGAAGCTCCAGTTCCATTGGCGTTGATCGACTATCTTCAGCAGGAGTGGACATGCCTTCATCCAGATCTTGTAGGCAACCTCGAGCGAGCTGGCTATGGCCGTGCAAACCTCCAGCCAAACAAATCTTGGGAAGCTACCTTTGGAAGCAGTGTTTATACTGACGAACTTTTCATGGCATATCATTATGCAATCTACTTAAACGCCGTGGCAGAAGCTGGAAAGATGGAATACAATCTACCCTTGTTCGCCAATTTTTGGCTGAACTATGGTGCTGACGACATGGCTGAGCATTATCCTGTGGTTGCTGGGGGCGGCAACAAGCCCGGAGACTACCCCTCGGGAGGGGCTATCAGCAATGTCCTTGATATTTGGATTAAATTTGCCCCGACCCTCGATCTTTTATGCCCGGATACCTATCTCAATGATTACCACAAGGTATGTCAGACATACCGTCATCGAAACCAGTCGCTTTTCATTCCAGAGCAACGTCGAGATGAATATGGAGCACGACGTATCTGGGGCGCCATTGGTTCCTACCAAGCAATAGGTGCTTGTCCTTTCGCCCTCGACACACTTGATGCAGATACTTGTGCTTATACGACTCACTACGGTCTGCTTGCGCAAGTGTCTGATACGGTGCTTGTCGCCCAGCGCAAGCCCGATCAAATCATTGGCTTTTTCTATGATGAGCACGGCACAAGCGGCCCTCAACCTCCCGAGACCACAGTGGCCATCATGGGTGGATATGAGTTACGGATCGAGCGGGCTTTCACCACTGGCTTGTCTGGCCCAGGATGGGGACTCGTAATTTTACTGGGCGCTGATCAAGATGGGACAGCAAAGTTTCTTCTTATTGGAGAAGCCTTTCAGGTCAAGTTCAAAAGTGTCGAGACGAAGGTGTTCTTTACGGGAATCCTGGGCTTTGTAGAAAAGCAATGGGACGAAGCTGACCAAGCTTTTCGAACAGCCCGTCGGCTCAATGGCGATGAAACGAGAAGCGGACACCAGGCCATTATGCCAAATAAAGAACCAGACACGGGTGGATTTCCTATCAGCATTAATATACCGGCCCTGACAAGAGTCGCCGAGTGCACAGTGTACAGATTGAAAAGGTGAAGTGGTGGAGGAAAATGTTATCGCTTGAAGGGAACGAAGGCTTTCATTTTGCTACACGTTGCTAGAAGGGAATGCGACCACTCAACTCAAGAACTTGTCGAGTATCTTGGCCCCGGATTCTCTCTCAGTCTCTGGTCTAGACAGGTCGCTCACCGAGAGCATTGACGGGGGACTGCATTCGAGGACTCCTGAATTCTTGGGGAGCAGGGGGAGAGAGTATTCTAGCAGAAACCGCAACATCCAACTATCCATTTGAAAAGCGATATCTATTGGCCAGTCACGACAAGCTTGTTGAAAAGTACTTAATCGCTCTTCCTAAATCATTACATCGCGATGCTGGTCAGCGACATGTTTCTTGTTCTTCCTTTAGTCTCATTCACTACCCCTTGATACGACTTACCCATCTTGAGAGAGCCGGCCAACAGCTCTGTAAGTGAATAATGGCTTGAAAATTCGAAATCAGAGATTGTCGCGCTTGATTCACTTCGGCTTCGTTCCCGGAAAGCAGCAGATACAGCAGCACAGCTGACGAGATAACGGTCATGTGGCCGACCGTGCAGTGCATAACTTCGAGGCCTGTCGTGGATTGTGATTCCGATAAAAGGTGCGAGTATGCCAGGGCATGATCTTTACAGGTTTCGACAAACGGGTGGCGACGCTGATCAGATGGTCGTTGTTTTCCTAAAAATCTGAAATAGAGTAGCATCGCATAGTAATGGAATCCGAGATGCAAGTCAATAAAGCAACCCGCTTGGCCCTTGCGACGGTATGATTCTAGATTGGCTGTGGTTATGGTGACATGATCAGGTAATGTAGCCTCCCAACGCAGCAGTGCCTGCTCGATAGGTCTGACAGCGAGATCATCGTCAATTTTCCCAATGATCTCTGTTGATAAATTGCGGTTCAGTTCCTGTATCTGTCCCAGGATCTTTGCAAGCTCAATTCTGTAAGCCCATAGTCCAGGCTCTGTATCCTGAAGGTCCATATCACCATAATCAGCATGGTGAAAAACGGCTTCATCAATGGCAGGTTCTTTCGGGAGGCTATCGTCAGACAACTGAGTCGGTAAGGCAATGCTGAAAGAATGCCACCTGTCTCCCATGAAAAGTGAAAGGAACCCTCGCTTCTTAGTTTCTCGAAGAATAGGGGGTTCATTTGAGTTTGTCTCATGTAGGCGCAAAAGATATGCCATACGGAATGCACTCCCTTTAAACAGGTATTCAGTTAAAGTACTACAAAGGAATCAACGGTGACTAACCATAGTATGACGCTTCTGCGAAAGGCCTGGAACTCGCTGCGCAGAGGTGTGCTAAGAGGATACAGGTTTGGAAGCTCTCAAGGCAGGGGTGGTCCATGTTATGTTGGTATGAGGCCATGGCACGCTGAGAAAGCTCCCGAGTGCCGTCTCTCACCATTGACACAGCATTAAATCGACAACCTAGAGCACATATGGCAAGTAAGAGGGCCCGATCAAGAGTGCCCTTTCGGACTGAGCGCCTCAAAGTTGGGGTGTGGAATAGGGAATGGGGACGATCGTGAATGAAACGAATGTAGTCATCTACCATTTGCTCTGCGGTAGTGAGTTGCAAAATTCGTGAAGGTATGGCACGTTGATCCTCTGGTTTGAGGACATTTGGATTCCTCGACTGTTTAGAGAACGAGCAGGGCGAATTCCTGCGCCTGCAATTGCGGCAATAATCTGGCCGAGACGAAGGACGGCATGCAACCTTCCGGTCCCGGCATTGTAAGCAAGCCGTCGGGAGTTTCATTCACTGGTGCAGAGAGCTTGCATCAGCACAAGCCATTAACAAAGTCACCTTGTCTGACAGAAAGATAAAGGTGATATTCTATGAATGAGGTCTTACTGGCAAAGCGGGGTTTAACTCATCCATCTGTAGCGTGACAGCACCACGCCAGGAAGTGGTTGTTCCCCTGACTTCGGCCTTGAACGCTGGCCATTGGCTGTTCTCCGTGACGTGATGTACCGGTAGATCCCCACTAAAGCACGTGCTCCAGCACCTTTTACCAGTTTTGTCAACAACATTGCGTTTCATAGCGGAATCTGGGTCAAAATAAGGATCTTTTCTTTAGCCCCATCTTACGAGGGGACGTTAAGACTTGGTAAAAAATTTTCTTTGTAGGTATGGGAAGAAAAGCTGCCAGTGCCTCGGCGTAGGCAATAGTTGAAGCCGCTATACCAGCAGTCACCGCTGTAGTTATTGAAGATCTAGGATGACAGACTTTAGGTCTGAAACGCACTGATATCTCGCCGTTGATGCATGCATCTTGAAAGTAGAGTAGCTAGAAAGGGAAATGATTGTTGCTATTAAGGCAAGGAAAAGTCCCGTGGAGAGCTTGGAAATGATGAATGTCATGTTGACACTATTGAAGAAGATGGCTCCCGCTCAAATAGGCCATCATCGATTTGTGAATCCGATCTGGCTTTGGGGTGAGAATGCTGATACGTGGAGGGCATGGGCTGCTATGTATGATGCAGTGTCTTGTCTCATGTCCTGGTGACAGAGCGTAAAAAATAAATAGCATCGTAAGTATTTTCAAGCTACAAACTAGTTTTGGTCATCTCAAGAAATGGCACGCACACAGTATTGGCCATTTCCGAGATTTTCCTCCTCATATCGAGGTGCCGTCTCAGCCTCCTCCACATCATCGCCCAATACTTCTACTGTGACCTCAACGGCTTCCAACCCGTCAGGCTCAATTGAATCAGTGAAGAATGCGGTGCGGTGTGAGAACATCTCGGTTTTCATACCCCCATTACCTTTCACACGAATTGCGTGGAGACGATAGGCAAAGATGATGCCTGGTGCTGTATCATAGGAGTCCACCTTGGACTTCTCCCTTCCTGAGGAGACGCTACCACCTATCTCGACGGGTACAGGCCCTGTTGGGCCTGATGCTGAGACTGAGGTGTTGTATCCGGACCCTTCCTCTTTTGTGACTGTGAATGGCATATTGGTCACTCTTAGCCCGGACACGAGGTAGACAGCCTTGTTACCAAACAGTCCTGATTGAATATGTTCCTTTACTCCTTCTATCTCGACGATACTCTCAAGAAATTCCTTGGTGAATGGTGCTGCAAGAGATCGCACCTCATGATCCACAGTTCCGTATTCAATAGCGTGGCGACGATTAACCTCGAAGTCGGTAGATGCTGAAGCAGTTTCAATGAAGTTGGAGAAGAGGCTCATGCCAGCGGTACGGCTGACATCATTTGAGTGAGAGTGGTTCGTCTCCACGAGAACTTGGATCTCAGGCAGGGATATCGAAGGGTTGGTGCGGGGTGATGCAAGGGTCTGAGTAGGGCGACTGGGATGCGGGATGACGGCCCCAAGTTGGAGAGAACCATCGGGAGTGAAAGTGAAATCGGGTGGAAGAAACCACGACTTCATACTTTCCGGAGTTTCTTTTGGGAACGGGTTTATATGTAGACCTTAGTGATTGCCAAGGACTGGATAAGATATCGAGACTAGACATCTACAAGCTCATGAGAAAATGCCTCACGTGAACTTACGCTAAAACAGTGAGTGTTGGGTCTGATAAGCCCGAGAAATATTTGGATCAAATAGAATGATCATAGAAGCAAAAAAAAATATGATGGAAACCCCGATCTTATAAAGAATAGGTTCTCCATACAGAAAGAAGAATGATGAAGATTCGTTGGATAGGTAGGTAGACGGCTGAAGTGAGAACCAATCACGAAACCGCCTCAACTACAGACGCTGTTTTTAAGCAATTTTCCATTTAAATGGTCAACGATGTTGGTGAAATTTGGAGTATCATTCTGCCATTCAGGTACGGACATCAAGAACGCGGTTTCTGGGAGTAGCTACCGAGTGTTTCAACGTGACAAGAATAATGCGCTGCCTATGATGAATGTTTCAAGCTTACTGATCGTTGCGTCAAGAGCCAAAAGTAGTCTATGGATAGATTATAAGTGCTTTCTATGAGAACTATAATTACAGAAGAAAACATTTGTATACATATTTCGTATAGTATTACCAATGCATTTTACAATCGCTGATTCGACTGTCAGGCATTGGGTTCAGTCTATTGCACACATTGAGACAAAGAAACAAAGACGACTCAGAACGCAGATTTCCCAGTTTAGCAGGTCAAGCCAAACTTCAACTTGCGGTTAGAGTCGGCAAGGCCGAAGTATTTCTCAACCTCGGGGCTGGACTGGGGAGAGTCAAAAGCGGTGAACCAGAAGCCGCTGGCATCGGTCTGGCTCCAGAGCCAGCAAGCAACAGTGTTGTAGTAGCTCTTCAAGCTGGCAGTTGTGGCAGCAGCCTTCTGGTAGTTAGGTCCCTTGGTAGGCCAGCCGGTTTCTCCAACCCAGACAGCAGCCTTGGAGTTGACAGCCTTGACGTGCTTCTTAACGTTCCAGTAGGAGTTCTGGAAGGTCTTAAGGCGGAGAGCATCCTTGATGGCAACACCCTGCCAGTAAGGGAATCCGTTGGTGATGGTAATATCGCAAGCCTTAGTGACGACATCGTTGGCGCCGTCAACCCAAGCAGTCCAGGTATCAGTGTGGCCAACCTATACCCATGTTAGATCAGGACGTCAATGACCAACTGGGTATCTATTTACCTTGAGGTTCTTATTGTACTGTCGGACCATACCACGGACATCGTAGATCTGTTGGGCAAGCTTCTGGGGAGTGATGTCCTTTCGGTACAAATCCTCAGAGCCGACACTGATGGCAGCAATCCAAGTAGTGCCGTGTTGCTTAATGGCCTTGAGGAGAGCAGCCTTCTCACGGCCGAAGTGAGCGTCATCGGTGGCCCAAACACCGACAAGGAGCTTCATGCCAGTAGCCTTGGCGGCGGGGACAGCCTTGACCAGTGCTAACAACAATCGATAAGCAAATAGTCTTTACTTCAGGACGAAATGGAACTTACTGTTGCAGTCACTGCTGGCATAGAGACGAACAGCGTTGAAGCCTTTGTTCCAGCTCTTGATGGTCTGGAAGTCCTTCTTCCAGTCGGCCTCATACTTGCAGGCTCCATCGGCCCGGTTGGCTCCAAGACTGAAGCCCTTGTATTGGCCAGCGAGGGCCTGGCCGGAAAGTAGCAGAGTCACCGCAAGGGTGCTAATAGAACCGAAAAACTTCATAGTGAACGATGTTGATTAATAAGCCAACGATAGGGAAAGCCAAGAAATGAAAGAAAAAGAATGAAAGATGGATGTCGTTTGTTTTTGACAGAACCTGGAAATTAAACCCCTTTTTCGCGCACCAGTGCTTTGCCCCTAACCTCGTATTGCCCCATACGAGCGGTTCTAGACCGAATCCTCGTAAGCTGTGATACTATTAATAAGCTACGTCAACAATTTGGTCTGTGAAACTGCGCTAAACGAGCGCTATCACACGGCTAATGGGCTTGCTAGACGAGATTGGATATTGGTCTCAGGCACGGGAGACTAAAATTCATGCTGGGATCTTTTTTATCAGAATTTTATAGTCTTTGATGTCATTCGAGCCGATCGAGAAAACAATGACGACACTTGTCTCCATTTGCTGTGCCGATCTGATGCAGATAGGCATGGGATGATCTGCAATGACTGGAGTGCCTGGGGTCAAAGCCTGGCAATTTGCGCGCTTTCATTGGCTACTCACCTTAGTCATTGTAATTATCCCTGTTGCCAAGGCTCGTAAATCTCTCAACCTACCCTAATGACTTCATTTATGCAAGCTCACACGCATCAAGAACAACTGTTCTACTCACGGAAAAGGTACCGGGATATATATCAGCATTAATTAATGATCTCTGGTCAATGAGATTGGCCTTTATAGGGTAGGAGCGCAATGTATAGTTGAGTATTAGAACATACATGAACAGTCAACTTGAGACAAACGGAATAGATTTCCGTCTTGTAAAAGCTTGCTTGAAGCGAGTGTTTAACCTATGAGAATTTGGCTTTCCACTCGAGATGAATTGATGAGACTCGGACCGATACCTCACTACTCCAGTATAAGTCTCAATTTTTCCCTCGGACCAGTAGTTTGAGTTCCTCATTAAATGGGAGATAATGAGGTCAGCCAGTAACGTCAAACATCGGGATAATAAGGCACACATCAGCACGGGTACGTTGCAGCGCGTATGATCTATTTCCAGAAATGTCGAAGTTCTAAATGAACCAAACAGTTGATGTTGGATCATGCTGTCAATGTGTGACTTTACCAATCGACAATGGTGTTGATTGAAGCTGTTATGAGTGTACTCCCGGTAGAGTTTCTGGATATCTGTTGCACCTGAACACCGTTTAATTTTCTTACCTATAGCTGGCGTCATAATGTTAACATGACTATCGAGACCCTTAGAGTTATATAGACCGATGGTGATTGCTGGAGTTGACTGGAAATTTTCCAAATTGTTTGTCGACACGTGATGCATGAGACCATCATTTGGAAACTCACGAGGTCAATCACGTGCCTTCCGTCTAGTGTCAAAAACTAGTTAGATCCACATTCCAGTGATCCCCCAGCCCGCCGGTTCAGAGTTCGGCTTAGCTGTTCTTTGCGGGACTCATCATAGACCTAACATACCAAATCTTCCAACCGTCCAAGAATGTCGTCCACTGCGAAGCCTACCATCCTCCTTGTACACGGCGCGTGGCATGGCTCCTGGTCTTGGAAGTATCAGATCCCCGAGCTTAAGTCTCTCGGCTATTCTCCCGAGACACTCGATCTGCCATGTGTGTCTGGTATACCAGGAAAGACACAGTCTGATGATGCGGCACATGTGCGCAGTAGCCTGGAGTCGCTGTTAGCGGCAGGCAAAGAAGTCGTTGTTCTGGCGCATTCGTATGGCGCAGCTGTTGCTTGTGGAGGCATTGTTGGGTTGTCCCTTGCGGAACGGGCCAAGGCGAATCAGCCTGGCGGAGTGTTGGGTTTCATCAATCTCTGCGGCTACATTTTCCCAGGCGGCATGGATCAAGGTGCAGCCATTCGCAGCATAGGAGGTCTTCCTTATGTCAACTGGGATACACCTTCCGAAGGCCTCTTCGTCACTAAAGACCCAGGCAGCCTCTTTTACCCGCCTGACGTGTCAGAGGACGATGTAAAGTGGGCACTATCACAGCTTCGCCCCCAGAGCATGGCCGCCAATCTTGGAATTGTACCTCCTCAAGGATGGCAAGACGATTCGTATAGGGGATTTCTGGGGTACATCAAGGCCACAGATGATGTTGTTGTTCCTTTCAAAGATCAAGAGAGTATGATCATCCAGGGCGGTGGTGACCAAGTGTGGAACACCCGCACGTTGCAAGGTTCTGGCCATAGTCCACAAGTCTCACGGCCTCAAGAGGTAGCTCAGGCAGTCGACGGCATAGTTCAGGACTTCCAGCGGAACGTTCATTCATAGTCAAGCGGTTTGAAAGCATAGGCTCAACATTCAAGTCAGAGTTTTGGGGGCCTAGTTTGATGATAGAATAAACTAGGATTGTCTTATGAGGGGCTAGTTCGATGAAAGGGCTCGGGGTATTCCTATCCCGAAAGGTATAGCCGAGGTATAGTCTAAGCGGATCAATTGCCCTGACAAGCAACGCGGAATGTGAAACCCCGAATTACCCGCATTGGCCAGCTTACATGTAATTAATACTTTTAAGTTTCAATTTTAGGAATTACCCCGGCCATCAATGCGAACATAGGACGCGGGGTGATTATTGGCGGAATAACTCTATGTGTAACAATAGGTTGGCTTTGCCGGTAGATGATACAATAGTAGCCGGACATATGCCTATATAATCCTTTGCGGGGAGTCGGGCATCTCTGATAGTTTTATTAGATCAACTATCATACACTCTTCGCTTGAATTATTCCTAAAGTCTATCAATCATATTTCAAGATGAAGTTCTTGTCCGTTATTTCTGTCGCATTGAGCCTCTTCAGGGCAACTGATGCAGCAAAATCTCCTTTCTTCATCTTGACGGGTGACTCTACTGTTGCCACTGGTGGAGGCTGGGGCGACGCTCTTCTCAACGTTACCAAGAAACCAGGCGGCGGAGTCAACATTGCCAAGAACGGGGCTACGACTGTGTCTTTCCGGGATCAAGGACTTTGGGATACTGCGCTCAAGAACGTCAAGAGCCAGAAAGCAGATCATGAGGCTATCGTTACGATACAGTTCGGACATAACGACCAGAAAACTCTCACTTTGGAGCAGTACTCAGACAATCTTGTCACTATGGTCAATGAAGTTAAGAAAGCCGGCGGAACAGCTGTGAGTATGACCGTTGAAACGAGGCTCTTAATACCTAACCATTACTATAGATTATCATCACGTCGCTCACTCGCCGAACATTCAAAGATGGCAAGGTGGTCGAAAACTTGAGTAACGAGCGTGATGCCGCGATCGCGGTGGCAAACAAGACCGGCATCAAGTACCTAGATCTTAACACTGCAAGCACCAAATATGTCAATGCTATTGGCCAAGACAACGCCGATAAGTACAATGAGGTCGAAGGAGATCGAACACATCTCAACTTTTCCGGAAAGCTTGTGTTTGGCCGAATTGTGGCCGACTTGTTGGTTGAGAAGCGACCTGATCTGTCTCGATATATTGCCACCAACAAGAAGTTGAGCCAGCTCATTAAGGACGGAAAGTATGCAACTGGACAGGAATAGTGTTGAAATAGCTAGAGTTCTGGCCTTGGCCTATTCATGGAGGTTTAAGAGACAGCTACTGTATTATGTCGTTTTCCCTCAATTGACAGGCTGGATATTTCGCTGCTAGTGTTACCATTTGTGGAACTCAGATCTTGCAGTTATCCCCATGATTGTCAGAATTTGCTACAAATCCGAATTACTATTAATTAATGGATGGCTTCTTACTACGTAGTAGCATCAATCACAGGGGCCCTAGATTGATGATCCTGTCAGATACCGCTGTTGGCAGGGATCGGCTAAAACAGGTCATACCTCGACTTCACCCGAAGGCCGCGACAGATACTCCGATGCCACAATGAGACGGATCATCTCAAACGGAGGGTTACTTTGACCATCGGAATGATCGGCAAGATCATTGTAGTCAGCCTCAGTGATGGAGTACAAGAAACAACACTTTCGGATAGCCACTTGGCGTTAGCCTTCAAAGCTTCAACCACCTTACACATCCTCATACTGACTTCGCAAGCAATCCATACGATGGCTCCGTTATTGCAGGGTTCTTCTACTACAGAAGGAATCCTTTCAAACTTCACTCCTAAGCTCGACAGCATGGGTTTCAATAAACGAAACGGGTCATCAGCATCATCAGCGACAGATGAACACTCAATCGAGAGTGAAACTTCATGGTCTGAAGGCGCAGCGGACGTCAAAGATCACGACATCCCTGTCCAAACGCTTGGCCTTCACAAAGTCTTAACTGAACTCTTTGAGGAAAACATCTTTGCTAAACCTTGCCGTACCGCATTCAATGGTTTGCAAGATCTTGACCCAGCACGCGATGGCTTTCCCGAAATTGTACCCCAACAAGGCCCGAAGCAAGGGCAATGGGAATTCCGCGAACCCGAATTTTGGACATGTGGCTTCTTCCCTGGAACATTATACGCTCTACTTGAGCGATCTGTTAGATGCCCGGGATCCTTGAGAACAGATAATACTGTACTCCAATCAGCTACAGCTGTCAGAAACCATCTGTTGCCTCTATGCAAATCTTGGTCTGAGCCACTTCATGCCATGGCCAGCAGAACAGATACTCACGACATCGGTTTCATAATCATGCCGGCACTTCGACGAGACTGGGAGCTCTTCGGAAATGAGCGCAGTTTTGCTTCTATCGTACAAGCGGCCCACAGCTTGGCTACCCGTTACGTCCCATCTGCTGGCGCCATTCGCAGTTGGGACTGCCTTTTGAAGAAGGACATCACCGTCACAGACATGGAAAACAACCTGCTTGTTATTATAGACAGCATGTGCAATCTTGATCTGCTGTTCTACGCCGCTGCTCAAACCGGGGATCAGAAGCTGGCTGACATTGCTGCAACTCATGCGACAACACTGTTGAAGACGCACCTTCGACCAGAAGGTGTGAAATCCATGGCAAAGGATGGATATCAAGGACAACTCTACTCAACATGCCATGTTGCGAACATAGCTCCTCAGACAGGAGATTTGAAGTGGCAATGGACAGCACAGGGCTACGCCAATGATTCAACATGGTCAAGAGGCCAAGCCTGGGCTATTCTTGGCTATACACAGGCATACAGCTGGACCAAAAATGAAACGTTCCTCGAAGCAGCGTGTGGAGCTGCTGAATACTTCATGCATCGGCTGGACACATCACCTTCATGTGTAGAGCTTACAACCGAGTCTGGAGACCACACCCGCAAGGGAAGGTATGTTCCACTCTGGGACTTTGATGCACCCATCGAGAATCCTCAAGAGTCACTGCGAGATTCATCTTCTGGTGTTATCGCGGCCAACGGAATGCTGCTACTGTCGCAAGCCCTTGCCGCACTGGGTAGACACACATTATCTCGTCGTTTCTTGAAAGCAGCCATTGAAATCACTAGAGACACGCTGGACGTATCTCTTGCTACCGAGAAGGCAAAGTTTACCACGGAGGGGCATGATAAGGTATCTATCAAGGTAGAGAACGTTGTTCCTGGGGCGACCTTCGACGCCCTGCTAAAGCATGGAACAGCCAACAACAACGAGAACGCAAGGAGACGGTATGCCAATCACGGCTTAGTATATGGTGACTACTATCTTGTCGAGTTTGGAAATCTTCTTTTGAGCATGGGATTGGCCTAGGAATGAGTTGAACTAGGCAGCAATAGACTTTCATTATCATTACATGTGTAGTAGATTTGCCCTATTTCTCCATTACTTGAACCAGATGCGTAAGGAGTCCACAGAAATGTTCTAGATTGTGAGAAAATGGAAATCTTTGCAGGAGTTGGAGATGATTCTAAGAGGCGCACATCACAGCACATGCACCCTAGTATGGCTGGATCTGGTACAGTCACAGAGTTATTGCTAGGGGGTTGGGCTACTAGAAGCAACTAAGTATAGCTATGTAGCTTCGGCATAGAAGGTTAGGGTGGCACTTAGCATATATTCAAAAGCTTTTTCGTCTTACTCTAAAGAACCCTTATACTAATGTTACTACCAGTACTTGCATCAATCTCCAACCTCGGCCGATTGTTCCAGAAATAAGATATGTCTGTTCGATCCGTGTTCACGCTGCTGACGCCAAACACTCCAGTTGCAACAATGACTGGCGATGGAGCCTCTGACATCGAGTTCGATCTGTTGCTCTCGGAAAATGCGTGAGAATATCGGATTGAAGGGATGAAGGTTTTTTGCGCAATGAGGTTGGTGTTAGGATCTGCTGTGATCAAACGTCCTTTGGCTTCAAGCCTCGGCTCAGTCTTATCAGCCGTCTTTTTGAAGTCAATCATCGTTGTCAAGTCAACAATACCACTTGCGCCGCCGCTAGATTTGATAAGAACACTCGATGGCCCAACAACGTAGCCATGAGCGAAGTGGCTGTCATTGACGCTAGATATTGAAGGGACATGATAACCCTCGTCAGTCAGCGCTTTTATAGCAAATGAACTGTCCACTATCTCGATGCCGTCGCACCATGGGATGCTACTGGCCATTTCAAGGCCCGTAATGTGATGAACGCGGATATGCCACCCTGGATAACGCGAAGCTAACGGGACCAGAATCGTCCGGATCGCTAGGTCGAGCTTCTTCAATGGCCTCCACGTGCTTGCGATGGCAGGCAGATCATTGAGGACTTGTCCTGACTCGATAGGTACAGTTTCGATGCTAACATCAACTGGCTCCCATCGAACTTTCCATGTCTCGCCACCATCGATGCTCAAAGCCAGCGTACTGTCTGGTGCTAACTGATGAAGCTCCAGGCCAGTCGGCACGCTATATCCAAATGCGGACGAATAGGCAAACTTGCCGTACTTTGCTTCTCTGGCTTTGAACATTTTGGTTGTCATTTGTCCTCCCGATAAGAGGTAATGATGCTCTGGAGAGTTGCATACAATTTGACAAGGCGGTGTAAAGACTTTCACAGAGTCCAAACGCGCAACTATGTTTGGGTCTGCTTTTACCATGGGATGGAACTCTTCTTCAACAGCCCAGAAGGGATGATCTTCTGGCAATCCTAGAATGACGAAAGACTTCAGGCACCAGTAGACCGACTGTCTGGAGTTGTAGTCTTCCGACATGTACATGTTGGGGTATGTAAAGCCGATGTTCATGGTACCGTCTGAGTTGAAGATCTCTGACTGTTTCGACCACCATCGTAGGTGCTGTAAGAGGAGTCCTTTGACTGTCCCCATTTTAACTAGAGAGCTTGTAGATGTGGCATCGGCGAGGGCAAAAGCTGCCCAAAAAGCTCCGCATGCAAATCGATAGGTCATGCTTCGACCAAAAGGAATGGCAGCGCCGTTTGTATCAAAGTATCTCCAATACTCAGACGCAAAGTCGATAGCTTGTTGTCGATATTTCGCAACCCTTTCCTGGTCATCATCTGCACAGCGGATGTAGAGCAGCTGCGCAAATTGAATAGCGAAACTACCAGAGTAATAGTCTGCCTGCTTCCTGTCGTCGCCCCAAACACCGTCTGAGGACCAGCCCTTACCGATGTAGAATTGATCAAGAACTGCAAAGTCGGCATCCATCGCTTTTCGCGCTGCCTCTTTGTCTGACCCAAGCACTTTTGCTGATGCCAGGTTCACAAGGACCCGAAACCATCGCCAGTTGTTTTGTGGCATGGTGAAGCTATTGATCTGTTGCAGCCAGCTTTGCAGATTCTTCGTTGATTCAGAACTCAAGAGTGACAATATCGTCTGGGGCTCCGTCAACAAGGCGAAAGCTATCGATTCCATCTCGACCATACGCTGGTCAAAAGGACCAAGCTGGCCCCAGTATTCGGGACTACTTGGATCTACTCCAGCTTCGATGCCCTTGATCCAGGAGGGTAATGAAGGGTCGGTGTTTTTGTCGACAAGGGCTGATATGGCCCATAGTGGCCGTGCAAAGCCTTCAAGTTGAGCGGCAACATCGTCGAATCCTGCAGCAGTCGAGGGATACAGTTTAACACGAGCTTTAGAGGTAGATCTATATGGCTCTAATGGTTTGATAATGGCAGCAGCGGCACGTAGCAGATCGGAACGGTCCCGAAAGGGATTGTCGGTAAAGCCGGTCAATCCAGACATGATGCTCTGGCGTCAGTAAGGTAAAGGATTGATTCATCAGCTGGCGTTGGACGAGATCAACAACCTCGGATATCCGTAAGACGTCAATATGAAGTTGAACAGAACGGGAAAACGGAATGTACTTCGGTCAATCTAGAGCCGATTCCTAGACTAACCGTCGTCTCAATGAGTCAATCCAGTTCAGCCACCAAAGTTAGCATCACATGGCATTAACCGCACCGCAACCCTCTACTGTACAATGGTGATCCCCAGTTCAATTCCACCAGTAATTCGGCTAGCGTTACAGCCAATAAGACTGCAAAACCATCTACCCCGGCTACTCGACTGTTGCCATGTGCGGGGGTGCTCGGTATCTCGGGGTAATTCAAGCGGTCCCCGGACTATCCAACGCGGGGCCACTCAAACTCCTATCTTCTCGTCTGCCATAATCTCACACGACCCGGACCGCGTATTCGTGCTTTCTCCGGGGCGATACGATGGATAACGACGGCCCTGACAACTCCACTCAACCGGAGCAGACTGCTCAAGCCTCCGATGTAGGCCTTGCTTGCAATTGCTGTCGGAAGCGTAAGCTACGATGTTCGCGAGAAACGCCAATCTGTGAGCATTGTCGTAAGACTGGTATGGATGCATGGATGCTCCACTATGTTGAATCGTCTCACTGATTATTATCAGGCCAAGATTGCGTCTATGAAACGAAGCGCGCAAGGCCCGGCATGAAAGCCGGTGCCATTGAGAATGTACACAAAAGACTTGGTAGGTCGAACTTGTATATCTACTTTCTTTACTGACACCAGGATAGATGCATTGGAACGAACGATTGCGAAACAACAGACCACGTTGGAAAACCTGCGCGCCGAAGAGACGGCGAATAGTCACACAAATGCACGCCAAGAGGCTATAGATGGACAAAGTCTGTTGTTCTCTCTTGCCCAAGAAATATGCAAACTCGGCAACCCAGCCCTTGGTGTTTCCCCAGGCCGAACCGACGAAGCTATTCGTAAACGGCGTCGGACAGAAAGCGATACCGGACAGCGATCAAGACCTCAGTTCACGGTCAATCAGCAGACTTTACCAGACGGTGATGCTCTTGACCAAGTAGTCAATGCATACTTTCGACAGATCCACCCATGGATACCGATGATACACGAGGGTCGATTTCGGAAACGGCTTGAAGAGCATGGCGATGATGCAAATCTCTTACCACTTCTGAAGGCCATGATCTTGACTGCATCTCATCATGTATCGCGGAGAGACATCGCCGAGAATGTAAAGAAAATCATTGGCGACCAAGATGACATGAGAGATTGGGTGGTTGCTAAAGCCACCAAGAGTCTGTCAGTGGAGAATCTACAGGCGCTGATAATTATCTGCTTCCGTGATGTAAGTTTGTATTTCCACCATCAATCAGTCCGAGTACTAACTAACAAGCAAGATTGGTGACGGAGAGGAGTCTCGAGCATGGTCGCTTATCGGTGCTCTGACCCGTATGGTTGAATACCTCCAGCTCACAATAGAATGTGAGGAAGCCGATCGGTCATCGTTCTCTCGCCCTTACACATCCTTACGCGCTTCGCAGGGATGGACAGAAGCCGAAGAAAGGCGGAGGGTCTTTTGGTGTGTTTTCAACCTAGATCGCTTCTGTTCAGTCACCACGGCTTGGAATACTAGCCTGACATCCGACGACGTCAATCGTCGACTACCTTGTGATGGAATAACTTGGCGAAAAGAGGATCCCGTCTACACACCATACTTTGGTATCTGGGACAAATCAGCCGGGCGCATTGGAAACCCTATTGCTTTTCTCCCTTCACATTCCATCGCGGCGCCAGCTACGGTGGATGAAGATGGCATGACACCATCCGAAGCAACAACATCTCCGGGCGCAGTGGCTTCTGCCATTGACATGTCCACAGTTGGGGCTTTCGCATATTGCATAGAAGCAACCGAGTCTTTGAGTCGGGTTACAAGTTATTTCCTCCAGCAGAAGGTCAACATCAAGGACCACAAGGATTTGAGCAGCTGGCTTACACGGTTCAAAGAACTTGATGTACGGTTGGTGCATTGGAAGATGCTGCTTCCCAAGAAGTGGAAGGTCAACATTGTTCAGCAATCGTCAAGGATGGATCCAAATCTCACCCTGGCTCATGTCACACACAATGCGTCCATGATCCTGCTACATCAACCCATCGCCTTTCCACCTTTGGACTGGACTTTTAGAACGAGGCTTCCCAGTTTCTGCAGCCTCGATACTTGCCAAGCGGCAGCTATCGAAATTGCAACGATAACAGACCACTATCTTCGAATTGCTGAACATACAGGTCCCTTGAGTAATCAATATGCTTTCTGTGTGTACCTCGCTGCCAGAGTTCTGCTGTTGCACTGGCGGTATTGCGCAACAGACTCTCTATCACCTGAGTTCTGGGCATTGGCACAAAGTTTGGAGACGATGGCTAAGCGGTGGGCCGGACCGCATCAGCTTGGGCCTTGTGAGAACCTGGCTTCTAAGTATCAGTCCACTCTCATCGACTTGCACACTCGGTGCATCCAAGACGAGTCGTTCAGTATCAATCCTTCGGCTTATACTAATGAGGTGAAGCACTCGAGAGCAGCGTCGCATCCTACGGGTGGGACACCCAGATCGCAGGGTCATCGGGCGCCAAGACCCCCGGACCAAGATAATGGTCTCCCGCCCTTCGCTGATGGGTATCCCCATGACTCCCATCAGCTACTTCCATTACCACAGAACACGGGCGTCAATCTTATGCAAGGATCCGAGGCACAATATATACCTCATAATATACCAGGCAACGCATACTTCCCTGGTGCTACGCCCAGTCTAGCCAATGGCCAAATAGGACAACGAAGCGGCAGTGTAGGTAGTGGAGATTTGGGAATGATTTCGCAAATGTTACTTGATGCAGAGTTTGTGGATATGGATCGCGTCATAAGTTTTGATGACGGAGTTTTTGGAACTGAGCAGGAAGGTGGCTGTTTTTAATTGACACTACGAATTGTTGTATTACTATTCTCAATTATTTCATTTTAGTTTATTTGTTGAGAGACAGTAGCTATGCTGGTCTTAAGATTGGTATTTCATACACATAGCCGTGTCAAATAGCGGTTCTCTCCAGATTCAACAAACTGAAGTAAGAACATTTACCATTCTAATTCGAGGCGAGTCGTGGGCATTTATATTAGGATAATGTCTCACAGAACTTCCTCCGTGATGGTCCTTTTCCATGTGTCTGCAAGCTTTCATAAAACTTTATCTTGATGCCTCTAGAGGTGTGTCCGGCCTTCTGTGACAAAGACTAATAGTTCAAGTTTGACCTGTTTTTTTGCCTAGTCTGAAATGCTGAAGTACCTTGCTATCTAGTCATGCTTCTGCTGTAGACTCGGCTCGATTATCACCGACCTGGGCTACTGACCGAGAATCTCGCGTGGTGAAGAACAGCACGACTCATCGCGTGCACATGACAGTGGTTGATGATCAGCCAGCTTTAGTTTGAATCTGGACTCTAGACCTCGTCTACCGTCTGAAGCTTGCCAGTCGGTAAGGTCTCGAGATCCTCCGCTCCCCGAGAAAAATGCTCCGACAAACTTGCCCCGAAGGCTTTTGAGTGACAGACCATGCTCAAACTGGGGTGACCCCATGGGGGCGGGCATGCGGGGTAATGCGACCCCGGATTCAGAACTTGGACAGGATCTACAGATACAAGAAGAGAGTGAAGAGAAGCTTCACAGTTAAATCTCATCACCTCATGACTCGATCAAAGTGCAAGAACAAACAAGTTCAACACTGTCATTGATTTGAGTCACCTTACAATCCAACAAGATGACTTCTCATCAGAGGAACGATGGTCTCGAGATCCACCCTTCCAATGAACAGCCCGAGACTCGTCGAGATATCGCTGGCAACCCTGAGGAACTCCCTGAGCCAGTGGTGAAGAACGGAGTTGTCGTTAGTTCTGCCGCTAAGCCAGAGGCCAAGAGCGTTTGGCTTGCCTGGCTCTACATCTTCAATTGGTATCCCGGTCATTACAGCAAGGAAGAGAAGCGACTCCTCAGGAAGCTGGACCGCACTATTCTGCCACTTATGTAAGTCTAAGAGCCTTCTGTTTGTCTTCTTACTAACTCGTCGCAGCTGCTCCATGTGTAAGTCATGGCCCAGATGTTAATTGCACTTGAGTAAGTGAGCCAAACTGACAGTTTCTAGACTTCATCAAGTGGCTTGACCAGTCCAACATCAACAACGCATACAACTCAGGCATGAAAGAGGAACTCAATCTCAAGGGCATTGAGTAAGTCGAACCAGTCTTCTAATAGTTCTGTTCTAACCCGGTGCAGATACAACTTGTTCTCTACTTTCTACAACATTGGTTATCTGGTCATGGAAATCCCTTGCATGTTGCTCATCTCTCGACCCAAGTATGCTCGCTGGGTTCTACCCATCTGCGAAACTCTCTGGTCAATCATCACCTTTATCCAATGCCGCAACAACAGTGCTCCCATGATCTACGGCATGCGATTCCTCATGGGCCTTTTCGAGACTCCAGCTGCTACGGGCTCTCTATACGTCCTTTCCTCTTGGTATCGATCCGACGAGGTCTTCAAGCGCGCGGGTGTGTGGTATGTCTCGAGTAACATCGGTGCCATGTTTGGTGGGTACATGCAAGCTGCTGCTCATGCTGGTCTTGATGGAAAGGGAGGCATGGCTGGATGGTATGTTAAGACTTACAATTTTTGCGTGGCACAGTTGGCTAATACTTGTCCACAGGCGCTGGGTGTTTATTATCGATGGCATCATCTCTTTGCCCATCGCTATTGCTGGCTTTTTTCTCTATCCAGGTGTCCCTACTAGCAACCCACGTGTCTGGTGGTTGAGTGAAGAAGATCAAAAGCTTGCTCAGGCCCGCATGCAAGATGATGGGATGAGGAAGAGCAAGAAGATTGGCAAGCAGATGCTGAAGCGCGTCTTCCGCAAGTGGCACTTTTACATTGCTGTATGCACATATGTCTGGTGAGTAATTCTTTGAGCTTCAGGGTTGTGTTAGTCTGGCGCTCACTGATGTCCCTAGCTTCCAACTGACCACCTGGGTTGCTGGCCAAATGATCGTCTGGGTCAAGTCTACTGGCCAATACTCCGTCGAGATGATCAACATCCTGCCAACTGGAGTTCAAGCCCTTGCAATTGTGGTCGGTATCGTTGTACCCTCATTTGTCATGTGAGTATCCAGAATTTGGTCGCTCTTCCTACACTCAACTAATAATGAGCTATAGGGTTTATCCAATATGGGTGCCGTTCTGTTTCGCAGGAACTGTCCTTCTTTTCTGTCACTCGACCCTTTTAGTTTGGAATATTCCTCTCGGCTTGCATTTTGCCGCATACTTCCTTCTTGGAATGAGCTCATGCATCACCCCCATGCTCTTCCCATGGGTTCACCTGATTATGAAGGACGACAACGAAGCTAGAAGCTTTACTACTGGTGCTATGGTAAGTATAAATATATCCGACTTCTACTCTCTACTTCGAGCTAACATGGGCTTTGAGATGACTGTTGGTTGGGCTTTCTTCACTTGGTACAACGTTGTCGCGTTTCCCATCACCGAAGGTCCTCGCTGGACCAAGGGTTTCTCGGCAAACGTTGCCCTCACCTGCTGCTATTTGACCCTTTTCATGATTGGACAATTTCTTTGGAGACGCGATATCAAAGCTGGTCTGTACAAAAGAGCTATTGAGGAAGAGGAGAACGAAGAAGCAGTCAACGAAAAGCTGGGACCAGACGCTGTTGACGACAAGACTGCTGATCAGCATATTGGACAGACTCACATCGAGGACAAGAATCTGGAGGCTGAGAGAATCAAGGAGATTAAGTAGTCTTGTGAGGAGATCTAGCAGAAAAATTTTATGCAAAGAGAACTGGCTTCAATTGGTAGTAGCTCTATTCAACTTTTTGCGGAACATAGGACACTGCCAAGTACCAACTCGATACAAACTAAGACATTTTACGTCACTCCAGCTCGGCTATACGAATTCTGCCCGAGGCTGGGATTATGCAATGCCAAGATCTCTCCTCTTCAATAGCTGACTATCCCCTCCATATAAATCTGTATCATCCCTGCTTATCGTATAAGCCATAGTTGTCTATCGTGGTGAGGCGGATTTGGGCTGACTGAAATTCGCATGCGAATCAGGCTGTGCAAGGCTTAGCATCTCCATCTCCGTCAAATCATCATGCCACCAAGATCCTCACTTTTTGGGGTACCCGGCGTCGAGGTATTCCCTCAGCTTAATTCCATCAATCCATCAATGGTCGAACTAGATCCTGACACATACAAAGTTGTATGGATTGCTCCCCTAGAGATCGAGGCCCAATCCGCTTTGCATATGCTAGACAAGAAACACGAGGGAAGGTTCCCCATGGACCGTGGAGACGATCACATCTTTCATGCCGGTAGCATATCTGGACATAATACCGTCATTGCAACCTTACCTGCTGGCCAGGAGTATGGGACTGGGTCTGCCGCAGCGCTCGCTGGCCAAGTTAAGAAATGCTTTCCGAATCTCTGGTTCGGGCTTCTTGTTGGTGTCGCTGCTGGTCTTCCTAACCTTTCTAGCGATCCACCGCGCGACATTCGTCTTGGGGACGTTCTTGTCGCTCTTCCAATTGGTGAAGATGCTGGGATAGTTGCATATGACCTGGGCAAAGCAATATCCGACGACACATTCAAGCCTTTGCGGTTAGGTCATGCATTGGCAACCACCGAAGCTATTGTGAGATCTGCCATCGGTAGTATCAGACTCAAAGCTCCAAATGATACCAAGATCTTCTTCCCGCATTACGAAAAGATCAAGATGATGCGGCACGCCACGGGTGATTTTGAAGACCCGGGACAGAGTAGAGACAGAATTTACCAGGCTTCAGACGACGGGCGACAGAAAGAAATGGAACGATCACTTCGACCCGAAGATCGTCGAACCCGAGTCTGGTATGGCTCTATAGGCTCTGGTGAAAAATTGATGAGGGACGCTTGTCAAAGCAACGAGCTACGTGATAAGTATAACCTTATTGGACTTGAAATGGAAGCGGCTGGGATTATGAACCGCATTCCGGTCGGCGTGATCCGAGGCGTCTGTGACTATGGAGATAAGCACAAGAACAAAGAGTGGCAACCTTATGCCGCTGCCATGGCCGCTGCCTATGCCAAAGCAATATTAAGCGAGATTTCGCCTGAGGCTCGAGGCACCATATCAAGGGGTGTAAAGACTGGTAAGTCAGTGTCCAGGTATCCTGTTCAGTCGCGAAACTGATTGTTGATACAGAAAACGTAATGACTCAAAGAGACGGTGGACTCCACAAAAGTAATCTAGATAAATGTCTAGCATCTTATGCCAGCTGCATGGAAGACGAGGATGCTACATTATTCGAACAGAGCTATACTATGCAGCGAGAGTCATCCGAGAGCCAGACCCTCCAACAAGCGAATATAGGAAGTGATTCATATTATCAAAATAGAGTCTGGGGTAAGTACTTTCAGAATTACCATGATTTGCCCTAAGAAATCCTTTAGATGGACCGTCGTTCGCTCTTCCTACCAATGGCAGAATGAACTCAGTTTGGCCAGAATATCAGAACGAGCGGCCTGCAATAGCATCTAGATTCTTAGAGCGCCATGATACCCCCTTAGCTCTCAAGGCCGGAAGCAACGCCTGGAATACAAATAGAAGAACACCCTGGAGCCTTGTTATTCATGGGCTTGCAGGAGTTGGAAAGAGTCAAATGTGCTTGAAAGCGATTCTGGAGAATGAAACAGAGTAAGAATGACCTTGCCATCTGTTGACGGTGCACTGACGGGGCCAGGTTTCGATGTGTTTTCTACCTCGATGCAAGCAACAGCACTTCAGCCAACGATGATTATCTGGAAATCGCTCAAGTCTGCGGGCTTGGTAGCCTTTGGAAAGATATGACCTTGGACGAAAAGATCCGTCAAACTAGATCGTGGCTGGGTTACCAAAAAGACCCTTGGATTTTGATGATTGATAACGCAGACTCTTCAGATGTGTCCCTGTCAAAGTATATTCCCACTATAGGTCCAGGCACCATTCTCATTACTACCATGGACGAACGAGTCGCGACATGCAGCAGTGTCTATGATAGGGTGGGTCCTATGAATGAGAAGGACGCACTGGACCTATTGTTGAGCTACAGAAGGCCAGGGTGGCTCTTTGATCAGTCTCAACAGGATGCTGCTAGAGTCCTCGCTGTGGATCTTCTAGGGGGTCTACCCTTGGCAATTGCTCAAGCAGGTTCCTACATCTTCAACAAATACTGCACTTACACGGATTACTGCGAAGAATTTCGTCAATCTCCACAAGGTCCCTTGTCTTACGAGATGGAGCAGTGGTCCAGCTACCGCAAGCCCATATGGACGACCTTCAATCTGACCCTCAAACGAATCCAAGGTCTACCCGAGCGAGGGTCAGATGGAGCTATAGAGCTACTTCGCACACTTTCCTTCATGCATCATGAAGGTATCCATGAGAGAGTGATATTAAGTGCATTGAACGACATGAAGCGTTCACCGGCCTTGTACGGTGTTTCAAGACCTCATTGGGAAGCAATAGGCCTTCAGACATCGTTCGAAATTCTCTGTCGTTATAGTCTACTCAATGGCTCGCCGCTAACTAAACGACACTACTCTATGCACAGGCTTGTTGGAACAATGTGTAGAGAATCGTTGCGCAAATACCAGCAGAACAAATACATGTTTCTCGCAATGTCAATTCTAGCCACAATACTCTCTGCGGTTAAGACACCCTTGGTCTGGATCGAAAACCCTTCTGGCTTCGAGTTACAAAGTTCTCTTCTGCCTCATATCAAAGCCTGCCTTGAAGGTCGGTTGAGATCAACTCTTGAGGCCCAAGATGGTCATGTTCAAGACATGAAGGCACACATGATCCTCCTGTTTGCGAAGGCATATTCCGCAACAGGGCATTATTCCGAAGCACAGGAGCTGTTGATCGAAGTTCATGACATTCTCAAAACTACCAGCCCTACGGATGTTCTTGGTCGAGTTTTATTTAAAGCCAAAGAGCAACTTGCCGCTTGCGATGCCTGCCTCGGACATCATATGAAGGCGTGTGAGCATAGGAAAGCAGTCGTGGCAGCTCACAACCCAGCTTACCACCCCGCAGAAGATCTCGATGTTGCGATGATGAATCTTGCGGAGAGTTTATGGATGACCGGAGAACGACAAGAAGCTCTGGAGATGTCCAAAAAGGTATTGTGTCGCCGCGAAGAAAATATGGAGAAGAGCGACCCCAGACTTATCCGCACTCGACGAAAGGTTGCTGAGTACCTTCATGGGTCTCACCAAAGACGAGAAGCACTTGAAATGAGGGAGCAGTGTCTGAAAGACACCGAAGAGCGCGAGAATCCAACAGAAGTGGAATATCTGGATATTTTGGCAACCAGCAACGCTCTAGCCGACAGCTACCAATGGGATGGCCAGCTTCTCAAAGCACTTGGACTCCGCGAGGAGGTTTATGAAGGAAGATATAAGTTCCTAGGGCCCAAGCATCCGGATACATTGCTAGCATACGACAGAGTCCTGGGTATCAAGTCTCGTATGGGCCAATGCACGAAAAGCAGGGAAGAGACTTGCGAAAGAAGGGTGAGGCTTGTGCACACTTGGAAGACAACTCTGGGGGACGAGCATCCATATACGCTCGAGGCGAGGGTGAATCTCGGCCACAGCTACAGTGCCGTTGGGCGTTTAGACGAGGCTTTGAGGGAGCAAAAGGCGGTCCTGGATATTCGGAACTGCCAAGTCAAAGAGAGGAGAATGACCAAGCACGACCCGAGTTACCTGTCCTCTATGGGAAACGTTGCTAGCATTCTTTCTAAAATGGGGAGGTTCGACGAGGCTCTGGACATGAGAATTACAGCTCAGAAATTGGCCGAGGAATACTACGGTAAAGATGACCGGACCGCCCTAAAATTGACTCATCACGTCGCCACTTGCCAGGCAAGCCGAGGAACTGATCAGCTGAAGAAGGTCGCTCTGGAATTAAGGCGATCAATCTTAGAGAAACAGAGGTGCCTGTTCAACGAAAACGATCCGGATATTTTGCAAACAATGTCATTGCTGGCGGTTGATCTTGCATACCTCGGCGAAAGAGAGGAATCCATCCAGCTACGCAGAGATCTACTGACCAAACAGCGATCGGTATTTGGCGAAAGAAACCACGACACGCTAAGAAACATGAAAGAGTTGGCCAAAGCTCTCTCAAGTGGGTTTTCTTGGCGAGAACACCGAGAAGCAGCAGAGCTTTTAGTGGAGGGTAAGCAGATCGAGATCGAATCACTTGGGGAGGACAACATCCACGTACAAGGAACACAAGTTCAGCTTGAACTCGTCTACCGGTCCATGAGGGAAAATTCGAAACCGTATCGCGTAGCAAGCGCTCTTAAGGCGAAAGAGAACCGAGATATGCACAGGTTGAAAGCCACCGAGAATCCAAAGCCGAAGGTAAGAGGTCATCAGGGGCTGTGACGCCAGACTAACTTGTCAAGACCAAGAAAAGACACCGCAAATCTCGAATGAATGATGGAACTCCGGGACGTGTCAGTTTCAAACCTGCGAAGGCGTTGAAGGTCACAATGCCCAACGGCGACGACGAGTCATTCGCTGTGTTCTATAGTGGTTCATCTTCAAGTGAGAAGTATACCGGTGAGTCAGGCTCTGAGGCTTCAGACAGTAGCCTCGGATTCCTATAAAGATGGTAGATACGAGGATGTGGTACATTAAATATGTCGGATACTCAAACGAGTCAATAAAGTCACAGGACATCGTAGCATTTGTGATTAATAGCCATTCGGAATATATCGGAAATATTTAGATCTTCCTATTATACAGCGGCTTGTGCTCTTCGTAGATGCTGTGCTCACAATCGTAGTCGACATGAACAAATGCACGCTCAACATCAGCAAGCCCTACAATAATGTTAGCATGTTGATAGTAGAATTCGGAAATGTGAATTACCTTCGATCTTGCGCTGCAATGACTGTGCAACATCATGGCTGATCTTGAGAGACGTGTGCTCATCCATAACGATATCTACTTCCGCATAATACTTTTGTCCTGCATGATATGCACGACACTTGCTTTGTCAGTACGTGTTCGATAGAGGCGGAGTTTTTACTCACAGTTTCCACCATAGAGATCTGCTCATCGTGAGTAATGCTCATGTAGATCAATTTGGCTATAAACTCCTGAGGAGCAGCTTTCCCGACTAGTAGCCAGATTTGCTCAAAGGCATTAGATATCCAGGATACGAGGATGAGGAGTGCGATACAGATGGCACCGATAGGATCCAAGTACCAGATGAACTTATCACCGACGACGGACATGATAAGGCCAAAGCCATTGACAACAATATCGTTCCGATGATCAATCTATGCAAATATTAGCAAGGATCATGAAGTTGCTCCTTATCGAACTTACGAAGAACACATGGACCGATGGATATTTGCGGTATGTCATACAGTAAAGCATCAAAGACGCTTTACAAAAGACTGGAATTATTGTCAGCAGGCGAGGTACACTGCACAAGGGTCTTCAACGTACTTGCAACACACACAAATACGATCGGAATCACGTGGAGCTGTTCAGACTCGGTCTTGCCAGTGCCCAAAGTTCTGCCGGACTCGATCAGAAGCTGGACCGCGACCGTGGTCATCAAGGCGCAGAAAAGGATGACTCCAATTGTCTCGATACGCGTTCGACCCTAAAGTAACATGAGCAATTGCATTAGTAGTTCCGTGGATAAAAGATGACATACAACTGGGTACTTATAGATACTTGGACGAGCTGCTAGCCAGGACGTGATGAGCATCACAAAGGACGAGACAAGGTCCATCTGGATTCAAGTTAGTGCAAATCGCTTAAGAAGCAAGAATCGCTTACAAAAGCATCTGCTGCTGTAGCGAATAGCTAGAACCCGAGTCAGCTAATGTCCAGCATTCGAAAGCATAGCCATACCGCTAGTGATCCTGTCGAGATAGCCGCGTATAACTGAATGACGAAAAGGCAAAAGTTGACCGCAAAGGATGCATTGACTGCAAACTTGATCTTTCCTGCTACTCGAGCCTCCTCCTCGGCCTGGGCTCTCTCTTCATCGTTCACTCCGAGAAATTGATCAATAAGTTTATTCTGTTGGTTATAGAATTTTCTTATGGCTTTGACGTCGCCTTGTGGGTAGTCGTTCTTGATTTGTTCTTTCGTCGCGTCTTCGCGTCGTCGGGAGCTAAGGTTGAAGGGGTCGCTGACTTCTTCCATGGTGGAAGTTTCGCGGCTAGGGATGAGGTGGAGGGAGTTGTGCCCAAAGGTTGCGCGTAGTCTATGGTCAAGACAAAAAGCAGAGAGAAATATGACAGCTCTGGTAGGGCTGTTGAAGGTATAGCGCAGCCTGACTGACCAGCTCCTGTTGCTAGATGTCGAAAAGAAAAGGTCTTGGCACGTCCTCCCGAGGGGATATATAGGCATGTACAGTAAGCACACAGATAAAATTAAAGCTAACTCTCTAGGCCCTAGGGCCTTTAACTACTACCTACACTGACGGAATGAGGCTACATAATCTGATTCATTCAAGTTGAATACTTTGTGGCAGTTTCACAGCGAGGCGATCTCGGTTATCCGGCACCTTAACGCGGGGGTAGATGCTGACCAGCTGGTACCAGCTCCAACAAGCAAGCCCAATGGGATGGCTGACAAAAGGAGATTACCTGGAGCAAATATGCCTGCCTTCTCCCTGGATCGGATATCACTGTGGGGTGTTTATGTGGTTCGCCACAATGCACCGCCTCGTTCAGGTAGATCAAGCGCTGTATTGTGGCTAGCATCTTCAAGTATACGTAGCTGGCATCAAAAAGTCAAGGTTTGCTCCCTGATACCCCAGCCCCATTCACGAATGACGCACCCAATCTCTAAAAGTGACATGCCTCCCTGTCGATGTCCAATCAGCTATGAATGAATTATATTGTTAATCACCGCTCTTTTCCTCCTTTCAATGGATGAAATTCGTGACGCAACAGGGTAAGCTGCAGCAGCTGCCGTACCTGGGTGCGGAGAAGCTACGGTACCCCGGCTGGTCCCCTAATTGGTGATATGCGACCACGTGAACACCCCTTTCTACTACGTAGAAGCTCAAAAAGCCTTCTTGGAAATGAGGGTGTGAGACTCAAGAGCTGCGATCATGGTTAATGCCTAGATTTTGCTTAGATAGCTCCATCCTGTTCCATGGGTTCGGCATTATTGTGGAAGACTCCAAGCATTTTCTCGTCATCTCCATTTCTATTTACCCATGCGCCACCAAGGAGCTTAACGGGCACCATCCCTATTCCGCTATAGATCGATGTTAAAGTCGATTCGGAAAACTCATGTCCTATTACTAAGCGGTCTGACTGATTTCCGAAGACATTGCCCAGTGACCGGGTGACTGAGACCCACTTGCTATGCGTAGCTCACCGTCACCCTTCCCATCGATCTCTGATGAATCGATGATACACTGAAACGCATTGTTCTGTGAAAGAAGTAAATAATCATTTAGTATTAAGACTAGAAGCAGATGTAAATGTTATCAGGTATGTATACAAACAAAAATACTCCGAGTTGTCCGTGATCTGGATCGATATGTACTGTAACGTATGTCTTGAATCCCAATGCTACCAGTTAAGTTGGACTACGTAGATCAGATGGCGGGCCGGTCGGCCAAAGTAGGCTAGCCTGTGTATGCCTTCACTTGGCCGCCACGATTTATGTGGGCATCAATGACAGAATAATCTCCGTGAGATGCCTCCCTTTATTAGGTACACTAGTAATGACTGCCATCTGTTGCGTTTTCCTCTACTATCCATTCAGTATTGTTTCTCTCTTAATCTTCCCACATTTTCAAGATTGATTCAATATGGGTGATCAGACAGAGCAGATCACCATGAGCTCCCTCCACTCCTTTGCCGAAGCCTCGCCCGGAGTCCACGCCCGCGCTCATGTCAAAGGCAAAGATGTCGAAGTTCAACACGATATCGACGATCCGCTGGGTTTATCTGCACACATAAAACATGACTCCGATATGCCCAAAGCCAACAACTCGCGCAAACGTCACATGGGTATCAAGAAGAACCACCCGCTCAAGGAATTCTACGAAACCCAGAACCAAAGCATTCGTGCTATGCTCAAGTCGGTCGATGAACATGAGCAGGAAGTAACCGACACCCACGGCGCCAACACAGTCATGTACAATATCTGCGTCAAGGGCTCCCTAGTCGCTAACATCTTCCTCTCGGGCCTCCAATTGTACGGTGCCATCTCGTCCAGCTCGCTCTCCCTCTTCACCACCATGGCTGACTCCGTCTTCGACCCCATGTCTGGTATAATGCTTTACATGGCACATCGAGCCGTCAACAAGGTCGACCCGAACAAATACCCCTCGGGTAGAGCACGCATTTCCACTGCTGGCAATATTGTCTTCTCCTTCATCATGTTCTCCGTCTCGCTCGTCCTTATCGTTATGTCTGCCCGTGACTTGGCTGCCGGTTCCGACGAAGAGACTAACAAGTTTCATTTACCCTCGGTCATAGCCGTAACCGTTGCTTTTGCTACCAAGCTAGGTCTCTTCTTCCTATGCTGGACTGTCAAAGACATTTACAGCCAGGTTGATATTCTTTGGCGCGACCACCGCAACGACCTTTTCATCAATGGTTTCGGTATTCTCACCTCGGTCGGCGGCGCTAAGCTAAAATGGTGGATTGATCCAATGGGTGCTATCATTTTGTCTGTTCTGATTGCTGGTCTCTGGCTTCATACCGCCTACGACGAGTTCCAGCTGATGATTGGTGTTACCGCTGACAAGGACATCCTACAGCTCATCACATATATCTGTCAGTATGCCTCATTCGCGATTTTACTTGGACACAACACTGACCGCTCAGCCATGACGCACTCGCCGCTCATCCTACAGGTCGATACCGTTAGGGCTTATTACTCGGGTCCTCGTCTTGTTGCCGAGGTCGACATTGTCATTGACCGCAATGAGCGTGTAGAAATAGCTCATGACATTGCTGAGGATCTTCAAATGAAGTTGGAGAAGTTACCAGTTATCGAACGAGCTTTTGTGCATATTGACTACGAGACAAGCCATAAGCCGGTGAGTCAACTCTCAAATTACGTGGTTCTCATCTTGCTAACCATGCTTTCTAGGAGCATAACTTGAAGAAACTGATGTAACCCAAGTCTTTTCTGGCGGATATAGTTGGAAAGTAACAAAAACCAACAAAAATTGTAAATATTAATGGATAGATACCAATCCACCTGGTATCAGATAAGGGATCAGAAAGGATAGCAAAGCTGCGTCTTAATAAGGCTGATCGTAGGATGTGTTTCATACATATGGTAAGTATAAAGCATTTTGACCTAAGTATTTTTAGCCGCTGAATAGCGAATTAATAACGTTACTCGGGATCGACAGTGAAGTTTAATAAATCCTATCAGGGTTTTAGCTCTTAGACTATTTATTCTACTTGGATGTAACAGCTATGATTCAAGATTAGACCCTGTAGATAATCTTCGGAATCCGGTTCCTGTACCCCCCAGTATCAGTCGGGAAACAAGTGTCCCATCCTGTGTTTCTGTCTTTCACGTACCCCAGTCCTCGTTTTACAGCCACCACGATGCCTTGACGGTCTCGCAGCAAGTCCCGCTTCAGGTGTGTCGCCTGCAAAAAGCGGAGAGTCAAGGTAATAAATAGCGCCACCACTCCTTCCCATCGTACAGAAGGGCTAATGTGCCAAAGTGCGATGAGCGTCAGCCAATCTATGGAGGATGCTCAAGGCTACGCTCGGAATGTAGCTATGAGAACCCTCGTACACCGCAAATCTCAATATCAGAAAGTCCGGGATGGGAAAAAGCGACATCGCCTGTGCCTGAAGGCGACTTTACGGCTTTACCACTACTGGGATTTGATTTGCTGGATCTGACTCTGATTCATCACTATACAACTAACACCTGCCATCATCTCTTTACTGGAGAGGACCATATCCGGGTAGGATGGAAACAGTTTTGGAGTCAGCAGTACAGTCTACAATGTTTATTATTTGTTTGTCGATTTGTTGTGAGTTTTGAGAAGGCACTCGAGTTATGGCCCTGTATGCCTTGGCATTCGCTTCAAGCACTATGCTTTATCTAGTACATCTGGAAAAGCTAGCAAGAAACCATATCCACCTGTCGAGCTATGCAAGACTTCCCCGCTCAAGACATCTGTTTACGCATACGGGCAAAGTTTCCCAATGAAAGACAGTCGGTCGGCTAGTAAAATTATCTAATAAGCAATCATAGGGTAAACAACCGAGGCTAAGTCAATACAGTACGTAGCCACCCCGGGATTGGAATTAGGTCACGGCCACCCCAACACCCCACTATTATTGAGAAATTAGACCGAAACGAAGGGCTTCACATAATTAGCTCACAGTATCTCTCTTCCCGTAATCGCCCTGCAGCTCGAGACCGCTATTCAGGAATCGAAGATTCTCATTATAGCGCTCTTTGTAGTCCAACTCGCTGTATTCCATATAATAACAGGTGTCAAGCATGCCTCTCAACACGGCAGCGTTGTGCGCTCGCCACTCATGCCGCGTGGCAAAAAGTCTACCACCGCTGCCTTCGCAAGTTCACATGACAACGCCTCTTGCGCGGCGAGCTTTTGTTCGATCGTCACGGTTCTACAACACTGGGAGTGTTGGGGTGTCGCCGCCATTTGCCTTTGCCTTCGAGTAAGTCATGCGCAAGCTGTGCCAGTGGTTCTGGGTATTGATGATGATCGCAGCATCGACGGCGTTTTACTCCGCGAGTCGCAGCCAATTCCAGGAGCCACCGAGACTTTACAATACCTGCAAGACAACCAAATCCCATTTATTCTACTTACGAATGGGGGCGGAAAACACGAAGATGAGAGGGTGCAGGACCTTAGCCGCAAACTCAAGGTAAAGATATCCGCGGAGCAATTCGTTCAATCACATACCCCCTTCAGGGGCCTCGCTTCTGAATTACAAGACAAAAACATATTAGTCACGGGCTCAGACGCTGCGAAAATCAGGAACATCGCAGAGCAGTATGGTTTCAAACGTGTCATCACTCCAGCCGATATTTTGAAATCGTACCCCAACATCTGGCCTTTCAATCCATTGATGAGCTCTATCTACGAGGAATCGGGCAGAATCCTCCCTGACAAGAAGCTCAAGATCGACGGGATCTTTGTTTACAATGATCCGCGAGATTGGGCCCTGGATATCCAGTTGATTATCGACCTGCTTCTATCCGAGAATGGCATTCTTGGTACCTATTCTTCCAAAAATGGCCGAGACGATCTCCCCAACAGGGGTTGGCAATCAGACGGTCAGCCTCCTCTTTACTTCTCCAACCCGGACTTGTTCTGGGCTGCAGGCTATCACCTCCCAAGATTTGGCCAAGGCGCATTCCAAGGCGCTATGTATGGTGTGTGGAAACAAGTTACAGGCGGCCTCGACTTGAAGTGCAGTGTTATTGGAAAGCCGCACCGCCAGACATATGAGTATGCCGAGCGTGTTCTTAATCGTCGCAGATCAACTATGCTGGAGCAAGCAGGTACTACAGAGGTTCCAGGTTTGCAAAGGGTTTACATGATAGGAGACAACCCGGAAAGTGATATCCGTGGGGCGAACGAATATGATAGCATCAAAGGTGCTTCCTGGAAGTCGATTTTGGTCAAGACTGGAGTGTGGGACCAGGAACGTGGCAGTCCTTCCTACGCACCGACCTCGATTGCGGAAAATGTCTCTGCTGCTGTGAAGTGGGCGTTAGCAGAAGAGAGATGTTCCTAGACGCAGGATGGCTACTCAGTGCTCCAATGAATTGAGCACCACCGTGATGCAGATTATCCAAGTTCAGGCTACCTTAAGTATTGTTGTGATATGAACAACAGATCTTATAACGGAAATAGGTCATTTTTTGGTCTCAGATCAACGACGCGGAGTGACTTGTTATAGCAAAGCTTTAGTGAGGTAAGCTAAGACGAAGTCCTTTTTTAGGGCCCAAACAAGATGCCATATACGTTACACTCCTGTAGTCAAGTCTGATAATGACCTTGCTGACATGCTTTCCCGAGTAAAAATAATCGAATGCGGCTTTGGAATCGTCAAATGCAGAAACCCGATCAATGATGGGGCTTAGGTGAACCTGTTTATCTTCCAAAGAATTATTCAAATTTACAAAGTCGAGCTTTGAACCGACGCCAATACCTCTGTTTGAAAGAATCAGATCAGCCAGAGCTGGATCTAAAAGGCCAAAACAAATAGAATATATAACTCTGTAGTTTTGCTGCTTTGAACATGAGCGCTAGGATTTCATCCGCCTTCCATTCGGCTGTCAGCCCCACAAGCATCCCAACAAGAGATATCCTTCCACCTCGCTTGCGTAACGATGCAACATCGGAGGGAATTGAAGCTAATTCAGTGTTTTTGATGAGTAAGTCAAATCTCTTTCCTTCAGTGATGCGCATGACTTCACCTACTTGGTCTGAAGTAGCCTTGTAGTTGATTGTCTGGGCTCTTGGGCACAACTTCTTGATGTTTTCAAGCTTCTCATAAGAAGATGATATGATGTTGGGAGTAATACCCGGAGCATCGCAAAGCAAAGCGAAAACATACTAACACCGCCAGTGCCTGGCACACCAGTAATTCATATTGAAAAACTTTGTTACCGTTAAGCTTGATAGCATTTGACGCACCTTGAAGAAGTGCACCTTTGACTTAATACGTGGGTGCCTTCTGATTCTGTCTACCCCGTGGCGGAGGCCATATTTCTTATAATGCGATCCTAAAGTACGCCCAAAAAATGTCGGGCATGATCACTTTGGCGATCGTCCAATGGTTATCTTAGTTTTTTGAGACGACACTGTTACAAATGCGATATATCGTGTATTCAGCCAAACACCCTCTGTAACAAGTGCTTTGAGAACACATCGACACCCGGGGAAGCAAGTAATCGATGAATCCTGTTCCCCTTTCCAGGGTTCAGCCATCCCATGTGATCGCCTGGCATGTTCTCCACATCCTTCAAGTTGACTTTATTGGAAAGAATGTCTTCATCACTAACAGCCTCATCAATAGCAGTCTTTCTGTTACGCTCATCGATAACGTGCATTCCCCTAGTCCATTCACCTGTCGTTTCAACTCGAAGGTCCTCGGCCTCTGTAGTGACTTGCCATCCAGGATCATCCCGAGTCATGGCATACCAGATGGTAAGAGGGTCATGGAGCGAGAAGTCAGGCTGTTTTCCAGTTTTTTGCAGAGATCGCATCTTGTCATAAGTTGCCAGGATGAACTCGGACGCCCACAGGGCCAGAGGACTTCCAGCATCGATATGGGGCTTGACCTCCTGCTCGAAATGCGACTTTTTCATTACATGCGGCACCGTTATATCAAGAGGCGCAAGTACAACCCTTAAACGACTGGAGAGGTTATCCGGGTAAACACCCAGCTTCGAGTTTCTCTGTGATGCAGGCATCGTCGACGACGGGTTAGGCGACGTGAGTGCGTAGACACGCGCTGCAGCGACCGGGTCGGCGTAGGTGTTGAACTCGGCCACCGGAGTCACATTTCCTTTAGAATGCACGGCGCCGCCCATGACAATGACTTCTTTGACGCGGAGGAAAGTCTCGGGATCTTCAGCTGCAGCCAGCGCCACATTTGTCAAAGGACCCATTGCAACGATGGTGATGGAATTCGCTGGGCTCTCTCTCAACAATCGAAGTATCTCCACGTGTGCGGGCTCCTTGGACGGGATAAAACGTCGTGAAGTGTTGTCGCTGACTTCAGCGCCTTGAAATAGTGTTTCCCAATTGTCGGCAGGCGTATATTGAGGATACGAATTGTGGACGTTTTGTAGTCCGTCCAAGCCGTCTAATACGAAAGTTAGATGCCATGTCCAAGTGCAACCAGACACAGATAATTTATGACGCACGAAAATAATCAGCAGCAAGAATTTCACCCTCCAGAGGTCCCTCTGCTCCAAGGGCAACTATAGGTCGGCTGTTTCTCAGCACATTATAGCCTTCAGGTTTGCCCACGCGTCGTCTCCATGACAGCTCGTCCTCCAGGACATTGAACAAAGTCAGAGTGTTGCGCGCGCACCTAGCAAAAGCTAGAGTCAGTGCATGCCAAGATAAGAGTGGCATTCGAAAGATTGGAGAGCCATTTTAGGGGGGGATGCCGATGTACTTACTGTTCTCTAGGCACGTTACCGAAGGTGACAGAGATCATCATCAACTCGGCTTCATTCTGAGGAGCACTGAGCGCCAGAAGCAAAGCCAAGACGTCGTCAACGCCTGAGCGTATTAATACCTAGGTATATAGCTCCAACACGAATATTGCACTCACCTGGATCCGTGTCAATGATTAGTTTTGGCGGAGACATGTTGCTTCTAGCGGTGGGTGCAAGAGTGTGGCGAGTCTATTGGCCCTTGTTCGTAGTGTTAGGGAGCGTTACGATCCCGGTAAAGCATAAGTGATGCCGTTACTATGAGCTGACGTTGCTACTGGTGTTGACCTTGTCGTGCATTTCCCCTCATCTTTGTCATCCCCACTGGAATACATGTGGGTAACGACAATGAAGCGGCAGGCGGGTCGGTAGCTAACCCTAGCTTTGGGGCAAGGGGTGCCAAAATAGATTGGGTATTTTAGTGGTTGGTCAGCCGGGAAGATGCTCTGGTTATTATAGCAACTAATCCTGAAGTTAGGTAAAATGCGGATTATTCACTGGACCGCCTAAGCGGGTCTAGTGAGCTCTTGTCTAGTATTCTGGCTCACTAAAACTAAAAACAGCCTAGTGAGTCGGTTGAGCTGACAGCCGACGCTGAGAAATCGAAATTTTAGCATCCTTCATGATGAGTTAGCATCTATGCGACTCCTTCTAGAGCCCAAGATTCCAAGCATGAATGCATGGGGTTTAGCGACGGTGATGGCGAAGGCAAGGCAATACCGAGGTTCACACGACATCTATGCAACAAAGAGGAGTAAGGTCCCAGCAGAGCCTGGATAGCCAATGAAACGTCAGGAGAAGTGTCAGAAGTATTGAACTGTGCGATATGCAATAACCAAAATTCTGTCACAACCGTTATCAGCCCCGTTACTTACCACGGCCGTATTCCGTTTAGGCCACAATACGGTGGGCGCAACGGATGTTGAACCTTGTTGACCATGGGACAAGTGATTAGAGGATCCCATAAGAATTCGGCCAACCATTTAAGCCTGTGACAATCGGTACTGAAAGGATCACTCTTTCTTCTTCAGCATTTGCGTGGGAGCTAGATATCGAATGCGATCTGTCATTAGAGGTGCAAGGGAGCGTGCTTCGGGGTAAGGTAAATGGTGTTGAAGTATTAGCCTCCAACGATCAGTACACAGAGGGTGGGATCGGGTTATTAGTCACAGAAGGTGTTATATGCGTAGACAGCGTTGAGATTACACCTGTGGACGGGTAGGCTCTAAGATGCTGGTACTTTAGACATACTGGACGAGCAATTCATATCTATGCTAGCTGAATGTTAAGACTCAAGCCTTTGAGCTAGATGGAGGACCTAGATAACTCTTTGAAACTCCTCCGCAGTCAATGACGATCTTCTCCAACAACATATTGGCGTGCTTTAACCTGAGATGCAGTGTATGCGCACCGGCAGCCAGGCTATCCCCTGGTAGTTTGTGTTCCCGTAACCACACATTATCCGACGCGGCAACGAACCAGCCATCGGCCGAGGCCCATCCTTTGTCTGCAGCATTCTTCTGACTTTCAGGCGTGCTCTTTTGCAAGGTGTGCGTCGCGCTCTGCCCCTCGTCCAGCTTTAAGTCATACGTCAAGATATCTTCGGAAGAAAGATCCAAAGTAGTGCCAAAGTATAGAACTAAAGAAGCCTGAGAATGCTTAGTGAAGAGGTAGAAAGGATATTCCACGTAAGCTAGTGGGTCACCGCTCTTAGTTCCTGGAGTTAAGGTCAAAGTTCCGGTCTCTAGTCTACCTGCATCAGGAAGCACTAGGTACGGGTGCGCAATGCGGCAGCCGGTAGCCGGGATGGATATATATCCGCCTTGTTCGACGAAGCCACCCTTGAAAGATCCTGGAGCGCGTCGAGCATCAATTGGCAGATGGACTTGCTCAAAATCTCCTTCCTGTGAGCGAATATCGATGAGAACTTCTTCTTGAAAGTCTTGGGGCACCTGTTGCCAATCAATCGAGATCTCCACCTGAATGTCATCTTGGCCTGGCACCAATACTCCTGACAGCTTTGATAGCTTGATCCAAGGATGCGGAGCCGAGGCCGACCAGTTGATAGTCGTGGCCCCTTTAGTAAAGATGTCGAACCATCTCGTGCTAGGTCCATAACGACTCATGGACTCCAATGTGAGGCCAGGAACTAAGTCTCGCCTACTTGGGTGGGTGCGTTCAGACTCCTCGTTGATACGACCGACACGAACGCCTTCATGGCCTTCTACAGCAACACCCATCTGGCCAACAATAGGATTGGAATTTTGATGTCTTTGAACAAATGCCAGCCCGCTGATCATGTCGCGCGAAGGAGCATGCCAAGTATCCTCATAACCGTAATGTGGCTGCATTAGAATGTGATTCCATTTCCCATCCAAAAGGCTGTGGTACTCTTCTGATAGGTTGAAGTCAGCATCGAATAAGCCTAGGACGTCTTGTGCAATTTTATTGGCAGAGTTGCGTCTTTGGCGAGCAAAGAGCTTGTTGCGTGCTTGGTTGATCCGTAATGCGTTGTAGATGTAAGATGCTTTCGTTGGGTGGAGAATGAGCTCGAAAGACGCTGCTTTTCGTTCTTGAGAGACTCGGTTATGAATCCTTTCCGCTTCTTCAAGAAGCTCTTTCCAGCGGCTCAAGATTGAATCAGCTTCTTTGTAATGCAGTATTGAGAAAGTCTCTGGCTCGATGTGCTCGTGTTTTCTCAAAGCAAGCAGCCTGTCATGGCGGTGCCAGATGGAACCAACATCATTTGCTAGGTCGCTACCAAATTCTCGTTCGGCGGCTGTACGGAAGAAGTCTGGAAGACTGTCGTGTCGAATACTGTTGACATTGTATGCTAGAGCCATTGCAAAGGAGATTGGTATCTCTAATGGCTTCAAGTCGCCAACATTAAAAACCCAGATTTGCCTGGCATTATGATGATAAGCTTGCAGTAGCTGATGCCACACTTTACCCTTTTGCACAGAATTAGCTAAAAGTTTGATGCCCGATAAGAATCACTCACCAGGGAGTTGGTGTTGATCCATTTGTAGCTGCGTGGGTCTCCAACATATTGTAGGTGGTAGTAAACCTGGCATGTGTCAGATTTCGCTTGAATAGTTTCAATACCAACTTACGCCTGCTCCACCTTTTCTCTTGGACTCCTCCGATGACGGAAGTCGACGAATCGTGCCAAAATTGTCGTCCTGAAACAGCAGCGTAACATCCTCAGGTACATTCAGGCGGCCGGTCTCGAACATCGACTGAACTTCTTTGTAAATAGCGAACAATTCTGCGTAACAGTTAGATACAACTGGTGCCTTTTTTATGGGGAATACGTACGAGACACGGCGTCTTCACGCCCGTAGACTTTTTTAATTACCTGTCGCTGAGTCTCAATGGCATCCTGGACCACAGCCGCAGGGTCCTCAGCTGCCATCTTCTTGTCATATTCACCTCTGATGCCAAGAGTAAAGTATGACTCACGACCTTTAGCTCGGCTAGCGCCATGCTCAAAGAAGTCAGTGATTTTCTGCTTGTTAGTCAACCAGTTCCAGCTCCCGTCGGGGTTTTCCTCAAACCACTCGTTCGAAAGACGCTGCATCGGTTCATGATGAGATGTCGACACGACAACACCGTACTCATCGGCTAACTTCTGATTCAGTGGATCGTCTGTAAAGAAGGACGCTCCTGGGTTGGGATATCCTGGCCACATGGCTGGCCATAAGAAGTTGGCCTATCACTTGTGAGCTAGGCAAACAGAGCCTTGATATGCGGCTCACCTTCAGTCTGAGAAGGAGTTCAAAGACTTTTGTATAGAACTCTGAATTATACCCTCCAAATTTCTCCCTAACCCAACCTGTCAGTGCTGGGGCTTCGTCGTTGAGAAAGATGCCTCGATGTCGCACAGATGGTTCGCCGTGAATCGTCTGTTTGGAAATTGCGAATATTTCAGCATGATGCTTTGGCGGTACATCAGCCCACCAATACCATCTACACGGAGTAAGCCAATTATCTTCATTCTCCAAATGCAACGAGGCTTACGGGGAGACACCAATTTGCTCGGACAGTGTGTAGATGCCAAATATGGTGCCTCTCTTATCACTGCCAGCTATAATCAGAGCTTTTTGAAGGGGTGCATCGACAACCGTCATACTGAAAGACTCCCATTTCCCACTGATGCTCTGGGTATCAAGTTTACCCTGCTGCTCGAGATACTTTATGATTCCACTCGAGCCAATGCTGCCAATCAGAACAGCCGTTTGCGTCTGGATCTTTTGGTAATCCGCTTCTGAGCTTACCAAGATCAGCGGACTAGGATCTCCTTTGGTAACACGTCCAAAGTCTTGTGCCAGATCTTGTGCGGCGCGCAACACGCCCGGGTAGTCTGATTGGTCAACCACTATAGAGGCACCGACCAGCGGGATTGACCCAGTCGAGGCTTGAAAGTCGATTATCTTTTCTTCGAACATTTTGCGGCCAGGTTTGAGGGGGCTTGTCTGGCAATGTGATAGTGGAACTTCGAAGAGCTTTGAGAGGCTAATAATGATCGATGGGCTTTTTTACTCACTTACTCACGATCATCGGGCTAAACTCCGAAAACCAGTCACCTGATATTGGGTTTCCCCTCAATCCTTAGCTCGGCTCAATGTCAACCCGAGGTATTCCACACTCAAATCCAACGACAAGGAACGTCAGATACTGCCAAGACAAAAACTCGCTTGACTCTCTTTATCTCACCGTCGCTTATAATTGGCAAAATCTGGTTAGTCATGCGAAGATACTTGAATGCGGTGAGAAAGCCGAAGTTCGAGCAGAAGCTTTATTATGAACCTAACGCCCAAGTCTCTGTTTGGAGAGAAAGTCAGTGCCATCCCTCCTCAGGAACATCGAACTAGCTCCTCTTTCAAACTATCACAAGCCGCTACTATATCCATCGCTAGGGTCTCGTCTTCTTGCCTGCTCAATCGCATTCATGGCCATGGCTGTTACAACTCCTCTGCTTCCGATCTTGAGGGGTTTACTGCCATAGCCCCACAACCACGCTAGCTCCCATCCTCCATCTAGCTGCTGGCCTTCGAGTACAGTTTCGAGGTCTCTTTCGTTCTGTAGACCGAGAGATTGTGCGCTCAACAACCTCATCACCGCATCAAGAATGTCGCCATCTCGGCCCATTCGATCGCAAACCGATTTAACGAGTAAATCTCGCATTCTCTGAAGTTCTGTGTCAGAAGGTCGTCTCGCGCATAGGTCGGATAAAATGTAGAGAAACCAATCTGGACTTACGTAGTATCGACTGCCATGGAGATAAGCTCTTGTCTCGAGTAGGTGACAGAGGTAGTCGTAAACACCAGGAAGTTGTGTGTCCCAGTCGTTGATACGAAAGAAGCGGAAAACGTTAGCGCAAATGCAGTGATCAAACCGTGGGCGTATTTTACTTAGCCAACACTTGAATTTGATAAGTACAATAAAAAGCAGGATGGTTTGTTTATCGGGTAAGACTTACGTATGGTAGCCCATCTGGGTTCAAGTTCGAGAGTATCGCATCCCTTGCCTGCAGCTTGTCCTCCATTGAAACATCATCGAGCACAGTCATTGCAAGTGAAGTGGTGTCGGAGTCATTTGGGTAAGTTGTCCCTGCAAACACGGGGTTTCCAATGAAGTAGTTCCATGTAGGCCCTTTCTGCTCTGTGACCACCAAATCTCTAAAAGATATTAGTTGATAGTCAGATGTCTAGTCATTTAAGCATACCTATCACCAGTGTTTTGCAAGATAATCAATTGAGAATAGTTATCAGGTTGCTGTTGCCCAGTGCTGAGTGTGCAAAAGAGATCCTTTGCGTTCAGCTCCAGGTACGCCTTCGCACGAGCAACAGGGTCACCTAGTAGGTTGTGCAGAGTGATAATGAGAGAATCCGCAGCCTTGAATAAGATGCCTCTAAGCCCCAGGGTTTGAGCTGTTGCGACGCTCTCGATTCGATCGTCGACAAAGATGCAGGAAGATGCTGATACTTGAGCTTTCTCCAGGAATTCAGCATAGATAGCAACATCTGGCTTCCTTTGTTTGACAATTGAAGATGCAAAGAAGTGATCAATGATATCCCAACTGTCGATCTCTTCTTTTAACAGATCTAGCTCTGGTCTTGGGATATTGCCTAGACAATAAACCTTAAGTTTTGGGTGATTTTTCTTTATCTCTCTCATAGCTGAGATTAGAGCTGCGTTAGGCTGCATTTCACTTCTCATTTGCTCTAAAGCCTGGGTCCAGCTTGTCAAGTCGAAGTTGAAGGTTTTGGTAGTTTTCTCGTAACACTCATCTTTCGAGATCTTTCCTCTCTCGTAATCGTGCCAGAAAGGTGAGTCGAGAGCGGCCTTAACCTGGCTTGTTGATAGACCGACATCGCTTTTACCAAGATAAGTGGCAAGGACACCGTGTAGATCTAGAACAAGTGTCGTATAAGCATGATGATCCATTTCGTTTGCTGCCTTTGTGCCTTTATAATTTCTGATGTGGCAACGTGTGCTCAATGTGGTATGAAGGACCTTTCTCGAATATTATAATTCTCAGGTTTAAAGCCTCCGAAGTTAAGAGAGACAAGACTCATCTAAGGGTAGAATTACCCTCGTATAAATACTTCAAATTAAGGTTTCCCAATAGTTTCACCTTCCTTGAGCTTGCCACACAGATTCAATGCTTGTTTCTCCATTATTCTAGTTCAAGCAGGAATTCGCATCTAATTCAAGGTTTTGCTTGGCTTCCGAAGAGTGTGCCTTCGGAATAGAAGGGAATGTCTTGGATGATCTTGAGTCAGAGCCTTGAACAACCTGTCCTTAGAGACAGTGACGCAATTCGGGAGCTCAAACTGAGACAAAATTGACAGCGATTGTGTGTCATGTCTCGTCACTTGTGCTATACATTGAGAGCCAAAATGACCTTTGGTCAGGCAGTGACCGCTGAGAAGCTGCCTGACTTCTAGTAGGATTTCTCAGATTCCCAAGCTGATTGCTGATCAGGCTGAGACAGGTCTTAGCATCCCCCATCTTACTGGCCAGGTATTAATCGCTCTGATTGTCCTTATACTTGAACAGTTTCTAATGCTATCAATAAGCCGATACCAGTAATACTACGAGGTGCGGGGCTAACTCAATTAGGTAGTTATCACATGGGAATGGTGTGAGGAAATGACCGGGTGCTGATGCTAAAGCAAAGGTGAACCCAGCGTGATCAGGTCAGAAGATGAAACGAAGGCCTGACGTCGATATCAAGTCTTATCAGCTTGACTTTTGGATGTGAATATCTGGTGATTGTAGCACCACAGAACACATTACAATATTCTATGTAGAATATGCTCTAAAACGCAAAGTAAAAGAGGCTGGTGTCAAGAACAACGGAGAACCACAGTCAATTCTTTTCTTCTTCTCGTCCATTTTGGAGGCACTGCGCCATGGCATCTATTTTTTCGAGCTCGGCAGATCTTGCGTTCTGTCATGAGTTCTTTCCAAGTAATAAACTTCAAGAGTCAGACCATGCGGTCAGTTCCAATTCTTTCGCTCGTTTGTTTCACGTCATCGGCTAGTAGACACGGCGCCAAGGCATGTTTTCAAATTAAGGGGTTATTAGGTTTAAGAAGCTTCGACACCTGAGCCAAAAACCATCGTGAGATTCTGTACTCCTGGATACTTTCAGTCACGTCAGCTACAGAGATTGCGACTTTCAGTGAAATGTTCTAGATAGCTGCTGCAATAAGTATACATGTCAGCCACCTTTTCAATGTCTATCTCAGAAATTCCCCGAGTACTCTCAATCAAGGACTTCGCTACTTCGGGACAAAAGGCCGCGAAACACAGACACTTTATTCTCTCAGCTAGCCGGTTTTGGAAATAAAATCATGCTTAAGATGATTAACCTTCCTGGTAGTCACATAAGCCCATGCAATAAGAAACGTACTAAGAAGTGCCGAGTCACGAGAAAAGGTAACCCGTCTCTGATAAGTTACCCGTCGCTTAAGGGTGATAGGTGGGAATGACATTGACATTCTACCCCAGATAACACCTCCCGCCACTGCCTGCGGAGATCAAACTTCCGTGGGCCCAAAATGGAATCTCACCATTGAACTGGAACCGAACGCAATAGCTTTTACCCCTCCGTGCCAAGACTCAAGACCCCTGTGATATATATCTTTTCACTGCTGTTGGCGGATTCCAGGACTCTCCTTGGTCAAAAGCGCACGAATGGGGGATAAAAGCTCGCAACTTACGAGACGCCCTCGCTAACTAGCTCGGATATAAAAGGTTGGCTTTAGTACAGCTTAAAGAGACGTTAGTCTTTTCCAAACCTGACAGTTTCTTCAAGGAAGTCATCAAGGGCATACCAAAAATGTTCCGTCTCTCATCCATCGTCACGGCAGGCCTCGCCTTCATCAGCGCCGTCAACGCAGCGTGTGGTGATGGCTCACCTCAAGGTGTCGTCTCCGGTTCCGGCACCTTCACGGCTACTGTGAACGGAGCCAACGTCTACTCCGGATCTGATTATCGCCTCGCCATTCAGACCGCCCTTGACCGCATTAGTAGTGGCCAGCGCGTCGTCGTGCGATCCTCCGGCAGCATCGGAGCCAACACTATCACCATCACCGGCGGCAAGACGTTCGAAGTCTGCGGTACTTTGAACGCCGGCCTCAAGTCTGGCCGTGGTGCTATTGAAGTCACCAACCAGAATGATGTCAAGATCCCTTACCTCAAGATGACGGGTAACCCATACTTCGGTCTTCGCTTCTCTGGTACCCGTAACTTGAAGCTTGGTGACATCACTATGAACCTAAGCGGCGGTATTGGTATTCGATTTGATCGCGATGCTGATTGGAACTACGACGTCACTATGGGCAACATTGTCGTTACTGGAGCTAGCAGCCATGCTGTTGAGACGTTCAAGATTGATGGTCTTGACATTACGTCCGTCAAAGCCAAGGACTGTGGCGAATGTGGATTGCTCATCCAGGAGTCGAGAAATGTCTGGGTTGGCTACGTCGAGGGCGTCAACGTCGGCACCGGCACCGGCTACGCTACCCTTCGTTTCGCCAACAACAACGGTCAGCTTGCCAACGGACAGTACACTACCACAAATGTTTGGGTCGATAAGGTCTACTCACGAGGCGGTGGTCGCGGTATCTTCTGTGTATCTATGTCTGGAGCCGCCGAAATTAAGCAGATTGATCTTGCAAACAACGGTAACAACGCTATTCTTATTGAGAACTGCTACAACCTCGCTATTCGAGACGGTGTCATCAATGGAGGAGGGGAAGTCCGTGTTTCCGCCCGCAGCGAGTTCCCCAACACCAGCGGTATCTTTGTCGAGGTTGAGGTCAATGATAACACTGTTCGGGAGTCTCCTTGCGCCGAGAACATTTTCTGGGGCATCACAGGCAATGCCAAGAAGAACGTTTGTTAAGTTATGTATGCCAGAGTCGAGAAGTGGCACTACCGGGAGACTTAGCTGCTCTCATCTAAGCTCGCTTTCAGGCGGGGAAGTTCATTCTTTTTTGTACATAGTTTACAGGAACGGTTGTATATACGCACGCATATGAGTTGATGGGATATGGAAACCTCTGTTTTACCTCAGTTGATTATGTTACCGAAAACACGGCTCTTCCGGAGTAAATTCTGGAACACCAGCCCCCTGTTTGCCACACCACCAGACTCTCGCCCTGTACTCGACACCCCTGATCCCCACCAGACTTTCGGCGCCATATCCGTAGTCAATGCCGTCATCAGCTTGTAGATTTCGAAGAAACCTTCTGACAAAGCTTCCTAAGAACGGCCGGGTGAAGATCTCCACCAGCAATAACCGCTCAGTGCTCATGGCTCTCCGGCCACCGTATGTCTCCGTCATGATCAGGTATCGCAGAGCGTTTCCAAGAGGGAATAATGCTGCTACAGAACTATAATCTCCAGCGGGCGGTTGAAATAGTAAGTGCATTGCGTGAGCAATACGGTAAGCGTACGAAGTAGCAATGCGATGACTTGGATAGTTCAGTAGTGGGCCTCTCGTCTCTGCGTCTGGAGCTTGGAGCTCACAAAAGCCCATAGTAGAGTATACGAGGAGGCAAGTCATCCAATAATAGCAACTCAAATAGATCGTCGCAAGATCATCATCATTTTCAGGGAATGGCAGGTTATCGCCAACGAGGGTATAGTCATAGACCGTGAGTACCTCGCCAATTTCCACTTCCCAGGCCAACAAGTCTATCTCAGATTTCTGGCATCTTCTCATCAGTGCAGTATGTAGCTCCTTGGCTTTCTTTGGGTTTGAAGCTCTTCGGAATACGTCTAGATCTCTTAGAAGACCAGGAGCCTCTACCAAAATGTCAACAAGTTTGTTCAAAGGCGAATCAGTCACCGATCGCCATAGTTGTGACTGTTTCCACGAATACTGGCTGAACGGGGATCTTTCTCGTCGCGATATATTTGCGTTGATCTACACGCTGCAATCAGTATATGGGAGGTATGCGAAGAGTCGTGTATCTATACCAGGTTGAGGCGTCCATCAGCCAAGAGCTGACGACCCATAGAAGACCACATATCGTTAGGGCCCCGACTAATAATAAGAGCAGTTTCGCCCTCGATGTGTTTTCGAAAGCCCTTGATTTGCGAAACCGGGGCATCCGTTTTTTCTGTGCTCGAGTCGGTTCCAAATAATTGCTACGCATTCCAAATTATCAGCATTGCTGACATTTTTGGAAGAAACAGGGCTGCTCACCTCATAAACGCGCATAAGTTGAATGGCGGCTAGTATTCCATCCGTATTGTGTCTTTGCGATTCGAGCGAAACAGCCATCTGCTGTAATGCTAGACCATATGCCTGCTGGCTCTTGCGTTTGAGTTGGTTGTCGTTATTGTTGGCAGCAAGTGTTGCGGTGCTTAGCGCCATGGCCACATATTGAAGAGTGGGTTCAGCTTTGCTGAGGTCTTCGTAGAGCCGCATCCACTGAGTGCTGGTGGTGCCAGATGCCTTGATCGAGAAGCCATTTCCACCAGATAGATAGTCTGACCAGAATAGACCAGTGTATTTCTGAGTTCGAGCTGTCCTTGCTAATGAATCGTGCAAAATTACAGCAGATGGTACCATTTCAGGGCCCTGAAATGGCTCGGGTGGATTTCTTCCTGGGGCTTTTGTGTAGAATGTCTGTTTGGATCCCTCGCTATTGAGCCATATTTGCTGACGCCCGTAGCCTTCACAGGGAATGCCAAGGGCAAGACATTGGCCACAAAATGGGACTTTCTTATCGCACTTAGAGGAGTTAGCGCCTAAATATTCAAGGTCGAGATTGAAGATACCCACTCCTTTCTTGCGTTTTCGACAGGTGATGCATACTTTGGATCTACCTGGTACCCCGACCATGTCGATTGGCGGATAGGTCCGCAAGGACAGGAGCAATCAAAAATATGCCGATGTCGAATGGGGCGGTGCAAAATGCGACTAGGGGCTGATTTGATTGACTGGCAGGTACAATCATGAGTTGTGCTGCAGTGAATCGTGGGCTTGATATGCCAAGGACCGTTGAAGCTATCACGGCCCGCTCAAGTTTCCGAGTGCGAACCAACAAAGAAAGCCATATTTAACAACGAATCATGGACCAACTGAGTCGTGTTCAAGCCACATATCTCATAGCATAATTAAACATGAGACCCAATAATCGATCTTAGCCCTACAGGCTACAATTAAGTTATGGTTATGGTTATCTGGGTTATGTTTATGTTGGTGGCTTGGAAAATGATGACGGCATTGACTTTTCCCGCGCAGATTGACTCTCGATGCGGCTTAGCTCCATCATCGCCAAGAGTCGATTTTTTCTCGAACATGGCAAAATCGCACTCGTATTACAAATGACCATCTCTGCGTCCTGCACTTAATGGTAACGGTTGAGGATTTGCATACGTTTTATCCTAATGGGGCTTCAAGATGCGCCAGAAGCTAGTACTATAACAGCTTTACTTCCTCTTCATGTTTCTGAGAGCAGACGACGTGGCTTGGAACAGGATGTAGTGCCTCAATTGAATGTGTATATATGTTTGTGAATATCTCCTACTGAAGCTATCTTCCAACTCATTGATTCACTCAATTAAACCAGTCTCACTTGACTTCAACCTTGACCACTTCTGAATCTTAGGTGCATCCACACAACAGGCACCATGACGCCCCAAGCGCGCCCTCCCGCCAACGGCTTCGTTGCCAAGGCTCGCAAAGTCTACAACCCCATCGGCTTCTACAAAGGCTACAACTTTATTCTATGGTTCATTTTCGCTGGTGCCTTGTTCGGATTTTCTCTCGCGCGCATCATGTTTCTCGATTACTACGGCATCTACTGCAATCCCAACAGCAATGGCCAGGGTGCTGGTCCCGGAGAATGCTTCTCTTATAACAAGAAGGACCTTTACAAGATCGGCATCAAATTGCACCTTTATACCATCATTCCTGCTGGTCTTCTCGTCGTCTTTCAATTCGTGCCTTTTATCCGATATAAGGCTATTTTATTACATCGCATGAATGGATATATCGTGATTATTCTCGCTGTGATTGGAACAGTGGGTGCTATACTCATCGCACCCGTCTCTTTTGGTGGCTCCCTCTCTATCAGAGGCTGGGTTGGCGCCATGTCAATCATGTTCCTCGGGTCTTTGGCTTTAGCGATATGGAACATCAAAACACTGCAACTTGAACAGCATCGCGCTTGGATGCTTCGCGCATGGTTTTACGTATGTCAATATGGCTTTACCCTTGCTCTCTGAAACTGACGTCTTCTAGGCTGGTTCTATCATTACCGTACGATTGATCATGATTATCTCCGCAGTAGTCATGTCAAAGAACCCGAGTTTCCGCGAACCCATGCAATGCGACAAGGTTGCCTCGTTCTACGACGACAACGATTCTCTGGTCGCGAAATACCCTGCGTGCAGAGCCATGGGTGCTTGGGTCGCAGTTCAAGGCGACATGGCTGGAGAAAGCGCCGAGAACATCGCTTCTGCTCTTTCTTTGGGCTTTTCTTTGGGCGTTTGGCTTGCATTGGCTATTCATGCCATTGGGATTGAAGTATATGTAAGTCCGGCCCCAGAATGACTTTTTCAGGCCAGTCACTGACAATTACGATAGCTCCACCTCACGCCAGCTGAGGCTGAGCGTCTCCGTAAAATTTCCTTCCAGCGCCAACAGGAGAGAGGATTCAAGAACCCCGGCAGTGGTGGATTAACGGCAGACCGCCTGGGAGACGCCGACAAGTGGCTACCAGGACATGACGCCCAAGCTCATCCGCCTACCAAACGACACGACAGCGACTTTTCGTCTCCTTAGTGTTTAGATAGATAATTATAGAATGTAAAAAAACGCTGTAGAATATTGCTATGCCCTATTGTATGATTCAGTAGTTTTCGCGCTCCGAGGAAATAATTGACATTTGCTGGTTACATCGCCTTACCGGTTGCCGCCAAGCTCGTGTCATGCTCGGCACAGCCACTTATATCTGGCAAACATCACTACAAAAAGATCATATCACCATTCGCAACCTGGTTTAGAAATATTCGAATTGGATTGATACATGAGAAACTGCCTAAACTCCGGTCCATCTATCGTGGTAATTCATCAAATAGCCAGCCATAAAACATTACAACAAAGCATAGCGTAACCTCATAACCCATCGAGACATCAATCTTTTCGTACCAATTAGTATTCCTCCTTCCTGTCAAGCTTTCCAACCAATTTTCCACCATCAAGAATGCTGCCCCACATCGCAGCTTCAAACAAGTAGTTCACTTGCCAAGCATGGTGGTTTGCGTGAGCAATAAGCCAGACCATCTCCAGCACAAGTCCCTTAGAAAAGAGCTTGGCCATTCTCAGTCTCGAACCTTCAGCAAGCTCAAATTCGCGTGCTTCATCGACCTTGCCACCTCGGACATACTCCAGAGGACCTGTGACAAGGTAGTACCAAAGCTCCTTTAGAAGAGGCTCATCCTGGTTGCGATCAAGGTGCTCGTGGACATGGTCACAAGTGTCCTGGCCGTTGCATGCGTACTTGGCATCAAGGGGTCGGCTGAAACCGGTGGTACGGAATTGCTTGTCAAAAACCTCATCGAAATCAGCCTCACTCTGAGGCTGAGCAGGGGTTTTTCTAGCCTTGGACCAGCCCAGGATAGCACGACGGAGGAACATATGCCTATCGTTCTGAATATGCCAAGTGTATAGTGCAGCACACATCCTAGCCACAGGCTCATGCCAACGCTGGGTGAGCATCCTGGCGCCCATCACAGCATAAGCGTCGTAGATCTTTCGTAGCACTTCTTCAGTAACAATGCCTGTCTCTGTGATATCGGTGACATTGAGGAAAGAGTTCATAACTTCTGAGTTCACAAGGTCACATCCGACGTCAACGACATCGGTACCTGGTGAGCTAAAGACAAGATCGGCCATGACTGCACCGGCATCAAATCCTCGTGCCGTCGCTTCGGCAGCCATGCCAAGCAAGCTACTCTCGGAAAGTGAAACGATCTGAGCGGTACGTCTGTCAAGGCGAGCAGAACGGTTCAATAGATGACCCTTGTGCTTCTTTTCTAGGGCAATCTTGCCCTGGATGTAGCGCTTGCCGATGCTGACAGCATCGCGGCGTTCACGACCGCCAGGGGTGCGTAGGGCGTGCGGGTCGTTCAAGCCCTTTTCCAATAGTGGCTCAAGGTTCGGGAAGACATAGTTGTATCCGTGCTCATAGTAGAAAGCCATGTCCGTCACATAGTTGGAGAACATGGTAGGGGAGTCGGCAGCACCCATAAGAAGACTAGCGATACCACAGCCAAACAAGGCATTGGTGGTTTGTAGAGCTTCAGGCCATTCCTCAGCTCTAAAGATGTGAAGGAGTTCTTTAGAAGCCTTGCTCAACCCAGCACCCTTGGGCGGGAGAACATTTCCGATCGCGTGCTGAGATTGTTTCCATTGCTCAAGTTCAGGGGAGAGGCGTAGCTGGGTAACTCTGGGTCCTGATGCTGGGGTGGACGAGTCCTGAGACGAACCCCCTGAAGCATCCTCGACGTCTTCAAACACTTCAATAACAAAGTGGCTAGCTTGGTAGGATAGTCTCTTAAGATCATCAACAGTGCCGGCGCCGATTAGACTTCTCGCTTCAGTGTATCCGATATGAACAGGGTGCTTAGACTGCCGGCTGAGGAGCCTCCCGAGGCTACGGCCCCGGAAACCCTTGCCCCAGAAATATTGTGGGATTTCGGTGACACTATTGTTTGAGGCATGTTCCTGGGAAGATTTGACTTTAATCTTGAGCCCGTTGAGGTTAAACTCGCCCCAGTAGGCTTGTTGAGGCCAGGGTAGACACCAGGGGAAGGACATTTTGATCGACAAGGGAAATTAGATGTGAATTGATAGTTTACGAGGTCTGTGTGTCCGAGCGTTCAGATCCCTACTCTGGTGGATTATAGCTTCTTTTATAACTTGATGTTTTTACATGGGGCTATAAAGACAGATGATTGTAAAAACCGCAGCTGCAGTAGCCAGAGTCCTATCTAAAGGATGAAATAATTCGGGTTTCACCTTTCCATACAATTTCATCGGCGTGGCGGACTCTGAATTCTTTCACCCATCATGCTGTTGGTTCTTGATGATGAGGCATATCAACAAGGGTCTAGATCCAGAAAACAGGGATGAACAAATGAATGGTGACCAATCTCCACTTGCCCCCTCCTTGCTTACCAGGGACTTGTTCCTGAGATGGAGGTTGGTTTGCAGATCGTCGGTAGTGGTGCATGATCGAGGACGCCGAGAGGGCTCGGGGACCAAAGGGTACCAGAAAGTTGGCCCAGGGTTGCTGCAGGTTTGTCAAAATGTCTCAGTGTAGCCTCAGTCATGGCGATATCGAGTAGTCTAGATGGAACGGATTCAATCCGAGCCTGTGTCATTATGCCGTAGAGGCAAAGTCATCAGCCTCAAATGAAAGGGGGTGGGTTACTATCCAACATGGTCTGAGGGTATGGCAGGGTGATATCTTCAGGTTGTATTATGCTAGTTTGACAGTTATCAGGAAAATTAAGATATGACGCCAAGGACGATAGGGAATAAACGGTTTGGCGCAACTGTCCCGTATCATACCCGAGACTACACCAAACATAGTATAAGTGGCCTCTTGGCAGCCCACGTTATACTGGATCAAGCCATTCTCCTTCCAACACGTGAGCGAATGCCCTCCCACGCTCTACCGAGAATGGCTTCTCTGCCGTGCCCGCACCACGAACGCTTGCCATGTTTGGAAGAAACGGTAGGCATGCATCGTCTGCCGAGGAGGGCGGTGAGAAACCACTCAATTGTGGTATGTAGCCCACAAATGCCGCGTTTCTTCTGAATTGGGAGCTGTGGGAAATTGTGGCAACAGTCTCTGATGCGTCTAGAAGCTTTACTTGCTTTTTTGTCTTTGTTTCTTTAGAAATGTGATACATCACAAGCCTTACGTCCAAGGGTAGTCAAAGCGCCAAATGGTTTAATGGACGCCTCTTTGGGCCTGCCGGGAAACTCTTCATCACAGTGATGATACACCTCCATGATGTCACGCCAGTCTGCGTTCAGCTGGAGAACACTTGCGCTAATTTAGCACTTGAAGCCAGTGCGCGATGGCGACCAAAAATAACCGGGCCGGGCCTCAATGACCATCTCCGCATTGCCACGAGCGTTTATCGAGCCCGTCTGAGTTTATGACAAGCATCTTGCACCTACGCATCAGGTTTAAGACGAAACTTAAAAGCTCAAGACTAGAAGGATCTCGATCAATGGCTGAACTCAGAGCCTCAACGACCACGGCTTGACGGTTTGATAGTGTTTTGTTTGGGCAACGGCAGAGAGGTCTTTGGGCGCTTAGCCCACTCTAAAGCATGGCAATCCTTGCCGTGGTTTCATTCCTGTCATATCCAAACCCGGCATTCAGGTGGAACAGCCCTCTTAGGCGACATTCCAGGGTCTTGGCAGGTTTTTTAAGCCCGCCCGTCCCATAGCTTAGCTACGTCTTTTGCCCGGCGAATAAAACAAGTACCGCGTTCTCCCACATCTGCTCCATTTTCTGACTGCAACATTGAGACCGATACCCTCCCTGCAGAAGCGAGCTACTGCTGCATACGACAGGACAGGGAAAGGCCGTCTTACGCACCCAACCAACAACAGTCCACACCTACCAACATAACTTGAGACATAAAACATCAGAAGCGACTTAGTAGTAGCGAAATGGCGCCATCTGACGGTTTGTCCTCGATTCACTACCGCTCGCTTGATCTGGCGGCCCAAGAGGTGCGGGTGCTCGAGCTGCAACCATCACCAACCAACGATGTTAACGACCGAGTTGTTTGCCGCCTCGTGCACGAGAAATTGTCGAATGCTCCCGATTTTATTGGTCTTTCAGCTCTTTATGGTGACATCACGAGCACTGAGACCATTGTTTTGAACGGCTCCAAGGTTGCCATCCCGTCTGATCTCGCAGAGGCGTTACGCTATGTCCGCGACGTCTTTCTAGGCCCTCGATGTCCCACCGGCCACTCGACTTCAACAGTTGATCTTGAGACAGAGAAGCCCATTCCACTTCAACAACAGCCCTCGCCACCGCCTTCGCCCACAAAGAAGCCTCCCGGATGGCTGAGGTCATTCCTCAGGAAGCTCGTCGACCCGGGCGCAAACCGATCAGGCAAACCTCCTCTGAAAGTCTGGGTCGATCTATTATGCATAAACAGGAGGGACCCGCGTGAGGAAGCCGAGCGTCGCGCACACATGGCGCGGGCCTACCGTGAAGCGAGACTGGTCGTCGGATGGCTGGGTCCGAAGGATCCAACGTCTGACCTTGCCATTGACATCATCAGAGCTTGGGATAAGTGCATGCCGGCAAACTTCGGAGAGCCCGGTGATCGCGAAGCGCATCCTGAGAATTACGCGCCGATTCTGCAGTGGATGGGTCCCGTTGCTCATCTTAGCGACATTCCTGAGGGCATCACGGATCCGACTGAGGTGCCCAGCTACAAGGCTATTTCCGGCTTTCTCAACAGACCCTACTTTCGAAACACGTGGATCCTCGATGATATAGCCATGGCTCGATTCCCAACGTTCATGGTGGGTGACGGAATCGTGTCTTGGATGCAGATTTTGCGTCTCAATCGGGTCAACGAAGATATCAAGGATCATGGGGCAGAGATGTTCCCGAGTGAGCTGCGACCTTTGCTCGAGTACATGCCTCTGGGCAGTGTCTACACGTTTCTCAAGGAGTTTGATCGTCGTCAGAAGCTGGAGGGTTATCGGCCTGCGCCATCATATACAAGTCGCACCCCAGCGAGTTCGATAAGGAGTTCGGTGTCAATGACGGCTCTGAAGGCGAAACAGAGATAGGGATCACGGCGTTTTCTTTCAGCGATTACTATTCCGTTTCCTTTGTTTTGATCTTTTGTCAGTCTGTATTGCGATGATGGATGAGACGCTGGCTGGTTATGCTATTATGAGACTTTTGTAAACAATGCTGGCTTAGAGGTCATCTCAAGATAGCGACGCGAGTTATACCCTACGTAAGAATGTCAATTTTATTGGATCGAATCACAAGGCGTTTTTGGAGCACAAGACATTTTAGAAGCACGATTTTTTCTCGAAGTACAGGACATTCTCGAAGCATACCAGTCAAAATGTGCACCTCGGAAATGTGTGTCTAAAAGTGAGACATGCCCAGCCCTGACGGGAATCCCCAATCCGCTCATCCGCTTTTGCCCATTAACACAATCAATCAGCTTGGCACAGCCGCCCTGCTGCTGAAGGAATATGCCGAAAGTGCAATTCTCTTTACACAAAGGTGTCAAGTCTGTCACACATCGACCCGGATAGGCTGGCCAGACTGTGCCCATGAGCTGATAAGAGATCCAGTGCCAAGAAGACCCAAGCCATAACCGTCATGGAATGCCAAACTGCAAGGAATGTGCTTACAGGTTTCAGCCACCTGGAACTGCTGGGCCAAGGTACCGAATCAGGTTTCCAGGGCGCGATGACGGTTGCGTCTCTTTGGAATTTCGATTGGTAAACGGTAAAATGCCTGGTTTGTTCTAGAAATCAACGGGCGTTGGCTGGAATTCCCAACAAAGTCAAATCTAACCATGTGCCGAAAAAGCAACAAAGTATGGCAAGCCCAGCTTCAGCTTCATATGTGGTCTGAGTTCAGCCTTGTAAGCCGGTTCAACCTTACACCTTGCTTGTAATTCAGGCAATAGTCTAGCTTCTGTAACCGTGAATCTGCGCTTGCGAAGATATAGTGTGACGGGACGGTCGAGGGAAGTCAAACATAGCTCCTGCAGGAAAGCAGGTAACCTCACGTCAAGTGCCGAGACCCGGCGAATCTAGCCCGAGACACATTTAATTGGACTGAAAAGACGCAGTGGGCAAGGTGGCAAGAAATATGTGATACAGTGGCACCTTGACGCGTATTAATGATAGAAGCGCATTGAATTGAGGCTTTGACGTGGACATGGGGAGCCTTCGCGACAAGATTGATACTTGGTACTTTTTCTCGATTTGAGAAAAATCTTAAAAGAGTGCATAATGATCCAGATACTTGACCACTTCAGACTGTTTGGGCAGCCTACAGAGATTGATCAGCTCGCATCACCTTACATTGTAACACCATTGTTGTCTTGCTGACTGCATGAAGATGGGAAACATGGTTAATTCGAGACTACCCTAATAACTAAAATCGACATTCGCAATGGGAGTGGTAGAATTCTGGACACCATCAGAGCGTATTGACCGAGTATCTTCGGTTGTTACATCGTCGGCGTCGTGGGGCGCTGAATTGGTGGTTTGAGAAGTCCCGGCCTGAGCTTCCGACGGCTGACTATTCGCTGTCCAGCCTGTATTTTGCATTTCTTGGAAACTCCAGCTGGGATTGAAGCCTGGACTGTTCCATGCATATCTCACTCGCTCATACATCTCGTCGATCTGCTCCAAGGTCATCCTACTGGTTTCATACACCATGAGCCACACAAAGAGGATGGCAAGAATACAGAAAGTCCCCCATATGAAGAATATCTTGAGTCCGAACGCATCGTCACCTCTCCCTAGAATGAAGGGAGGCGCATACGCTACCGCAAAATTCAGCAGCCAATTTGCTGTGGTCGAGACTGACATGGCCTTGGCACGCACTTTGAGTGGAAATATCTCTGATGTGACCACCCACGTAACTGGCCCCCAAGAGGACGCGTAAAAGAAGACATTAATAGCACAACAGACGACAAGAACCATGTTAGAAGCGCTTCTAATTTCTGTGATTCCGTCGCTTGCTGTAGAGACAGCTGCGATGAGCAATTGGCATACTGCCATGCCTAGAGCGCCACTCATGAGAAGTTTTCGTCTTCCCCATGATTCGATGACGATAAGGCCGGGAATTGTGCAGACGGAGTTTATGATAATCATGATGAGGTTTATGATAAAGGGGTTGTTGATGCCGGTGTTGTTGAAGAAGGTTGTGCCGTAGTACATTACGAAGTTGATACCTGTTAACTGCTGCAGCATCTGCAGCCCACAGCCAGTCAAGGTCCGACGGCCAAGGTAAGGACTCCCTGTAAAAAGTGCCTTGTAAGTATCGTGACCGAGCGTTAGTTCGTATTGATGGTTGGCGACGATCTCTTGAAGCTCGTTGACAAGAGCAGGGTGCGTAATATCGAGCCTTCGAAATCGGCTCAGGGAAAGTCCTGCCTCCTCGTTACGGCCTTTCTTGACGAGAAAACGAGGAGTCTCTGGGAGGAGGAGGATGCCAGCGGCAAGGATGAGGCCAGGAACCAGCTGAAGTCCTAACGGGATGCGATATGCGGCATCGCCATCTATGCCAGATGTGGCGACATTGATGACTGTAGCTGATAGAATTCCAACAGTTATGGAGAGTTGGTAGGCACAGATGATGCTGCCTCGAATCCATTTGGGCGCAGTCTCGGACTGATAAAGAGGGACAAGTACAGATATGGCTCCGACTGCAAGACCGGCCAGCGATCTGTCGAAGGTTGATGGGTCAGTGGCTCAGACAACGGGAAATGAGGGCATCCGAAGACTCACCTGCCAACCAATAGCATCGGGGTTGATTGAGCACAAACTTGAAAGGTAGCCCCAATACAGAATGTTCCGACGCCTAAAAGTAGGGTTTTCCGCCTGCCGATGCTATCACCAGCTGGAGCTGCGACTAGAGCGCCGACAACAGCTCCGCCACTGAGGATGGCTACAATGAGCGAAGAGTCCTCAGGACATAGGTCAACGTGACCCTTATCGTCTTTACAGCTTTGGTCGGTGCTAAAGTGGCTTTTAAATATGTTCATGGCGAGAATGCCATTGATGACACTGTATATGGTTAGTTGGGCTGTATGGATATCTTATGAATCCTTGTCTACACGACAAAGAGTTGAAGACTGATTTCATCAATTGGCACGCGACCATTTGACATGTTTAACGGACGCGCACATGTCGGCCCTACTGGTTGAGATGCAGAGGCAATGAAACAGGTGGGTTCGCTTCCACTTCCGTATGTCACAGGGTGTACAACCGCGCCGCAATAAAACACCAGCCTCATAAATAAACGAGAGATTTAACAACTCACCCCAGATCATACCCAAAGAGTAACCCACCCGACGCCACAAACAGGCCGACCATAATGGCCCGTATCGAAGAACCAGCAAAGTTTTCGGGCTTGTGCCAGCCCATGGCGCGCCTCATGATGAGATATCATGGACGTAGATTGGCGATGTATCGGTTGTTCTTCCGTGGAAGAGTGATGAAAAAAGGCTGATGAACTGATTGTGCTCAGGAGAATTGTGAACCAATAAGGGGACCATGATGTGATGCGGAGAAGAGTCATGGCGATTGGTCCATTTGAGGCCTTGTCACCCGGCCATGCCTTTAAAGTTGTAGTGTGTGTCGGGGCGGAAAAGGACTCGAGCTCCGATGCGTCGTCATTGGTTGAATCTTCTCCAGATCATCCACTCTTGTGACAAGCTAAAGCTGGGGGATGTCAGACCCCTGATGCCGGTCTTTCGGAGGTTTGTTTCCGAGACTGCGGGAGTGACGCGTCAGACAAGAAAAGCCTGGTTGATCAGGGCGTGAGTTTGGGACATCATCTTTACAGCTGCATTTTATATCATGGAGATATGGGTCAATTCCAAGTTTTTATAAATAACAACCTTATATAGCGGGCGTATTCATGTTATGGTCTATCGAACGACGATTTAGTGGGCGCGATAGCATGATGAGTGTTGACAATCGCCTGATCCAAGTGTTCTAGGGTAACGCGTATCACGCGACGGCACGAGAAGAAGTAAGCAGAAGCCCGGAAGTTTCACGTTTGCAAGATTGCTATGGCAATAAAATATAGTACAACCATATCGTATTCCTATTTTATGAAGCGTGTGAACAGTCGCTTGACAACAATTGATATCCAACCTCAATATGATGACTCGATCGTCGTATGATCTTTACAAAATGGACAACAATTTACTCGCTAATAATATTCCGACTCAATAAAATTTGCGATCGTCAAAAGCCTCAAACTTGTCGCTCAGAATCTTCCTTGTCAATTCCATCAATTGCTCACCAAGCTTCTCGTTCTGCGAAAGCTCATTACCGGGCTCTGGCACAGCAGGAGGGCAGATGTACTCTCCCGACTTGTCGGTGACGGTAGCAGCCCACACAGAGCTGGTTGCACCCTCGAACTGGTCCTTCTTGAATGGCTCCAGGCCTATCGACATGGCGTATCCAGCAAGGGGGTAGCTGCGACGTGTTAGACTTTGCATGGGGATGTATGAGATAAGTACGCACGCTTCATGGATATGCTCAGTACTCTGTCTGGTACTGACAAAACCAGGGTGAGTAGCATTAATGAGAATCTTAGGAGACCCAGCCTTGGTGACATGGCGATCAAAGTACCGGGTGTATAGAATGTTGGCCAGTTTGGCACGGCCATACTGAGGGTTTGGTCCTAGGTCCTGGTTGAGCTCGTCCAAACTTTCAAACTTGACGTCGCTGGGTGCACCTTGGTGGGCGTTGGAAGCAAGATTGACGATTCTCACTGTACCGTGCTCATCAGCCGTCTTCTTGAGTAGCTCAAGCAAGTAAGAGGTGAAAAGGACGTGGCCAAAGTGGTTCACAGCCATGTGCTGGTCGACACCATAAGAGGAAAGCTGATAGGTCATGATTCCTCGACCAGCATTGTTGACGAGAATGTCCAAGCGGTCAGTAGAGTTCTTGATCTGTTCCGCGGCCTTCTTTGTATCGGCCCAATTACTCAGATCGCACTGGATCCATTCCGTACGGTCGGCCTTTTCTTGGCCAAGCTCCTCAGCAACAGACTTCTTGGCACCCTTGACAACCTCTTCGGATATGGAGAGGATGAAGAGCTTGCTGATGTTGTGCTCAAGCAGGGTATGAGTAATGCCATATCCAATGCCCTCACTACCGCCAGTCACGACAGCGACCTTTCCGGAAAGGTCTGGTGTTTCAGAGAGGGAGAACTGATGGGTACCGAGCTGTTGAGCCTTTCCGCCAAAATTCTCGGCCAAAGTGTTCTAACTAGTGTCAGTAACTGCGGGCCAAGGTAAGTCTGGTCCAAGTTATCTACCTTGACGCTATCGATTACGGACGACATAGTGCTTATTTGTGTTCTTTTCCAGGATAGAGCGTTGTTGTTTTGTAGTTGTACAATGGGGACTTTCGCCAAGGTCGATTGAGAACTTCGGTATAATAACCTGGAAGAGATTCTCTTTCCAGCGGAGATATTTAAAGTTTTCATTCGAAATATGTATGAATGAAAGATGCTACAGTCTGTTCATCGCCCTTCAATTCGTACATATAACCGTTGATTTAAGACATCATGAATCACCACTCTCCACCAAATCAATGACGTACACCTTACAGCCATGATGCTTATAAGTGGCTTCTATGATTTGATCCAAATGCAGACATCAGAAAATATGTGACTTGGCATGTATGTTTCTTTTTCCAGGCAGATTTGCAAGCCGCTGCAACAGCCACTTTTCTTTGCAACTGTTTTAGTTCTTCGCCCTGCCAGAGAGAATCACCATACAATGCTACGACGTCTAAATCCTTCATCTAGAAAATAAGTTGGAGAAAAATGGATGGATTTGATTAAGCAATACTGACTTTAGCTTGTTAGTTTCTACGACATACAATATTCAATTTATGAATTGATCATATCGCAATTATATAACTACGAGACCACTTTATCTGTGCTTTGCTCCCCACACTTCTCAGCACCATGGTGATATGCGTAAGTTAGTGAAACAAAGTGCCGTAACACTTAGTTCCATGAGTAGCAATAATGAAAGGAAGGTTATGGGTCCTTGAAGCACTCTCGTGTGAAGGAACTTCGAGACACCTACACGAACCACTGATATACCAAACGGTCACGATCTGATAACAAATGGAGCTAATAAAATTATATAAACATAAAGAATCGCTATTATGCAGCAGAAGTAATGGCATAAACCTGATCCATTTCCTGCTTAAACAACTCTTCGACTGCCTTTCTCATTACGTTTCCCTTCGTAGAAGTGCGAGGCAGTGTACCTTGAGGGACCACAAAGACAAGACGTGCATCCTCGATTTTCTCATGCATATACTTTCGTTTATGAAATGGCGAGATTCTCCGAAGGACCTCCTGCTTGAACTCCAAGATCTTATCGTCGCCCGACTGTAGAATGTTGTCGTCTTTAGGTTCGATCATCAAGGCTGGAGAAGGCCGACCGGATCCAACGACAGAGACCACGCTGACAAGATCAGCCTCGCACGCTTGCATGACTTCGGCCTCGAGTGAGCCCGTATCGCAAATTAGGGCCAGTTGCATCTTTATTCTATCATCGACTCGTCCTTTGTACACATACTGCTTGTCGTCGACTTCCTGGAACAGATCACCAGTATGGAACTTGCCATCCTCTTTACTTCTAAGTGAAGGGTGAGGACAGTCAGCTGACTCAGGAGGGATGACAAGCTCGAAGAGCTGGGGCGACTCGGGAGAGTTTTTAGCCACAGGGACAAACTCGCACTGAGACTCAGGTAACGGGGCCAAGTACGGTGAATTTGCAGTAGTCATGACGGTCCCAAGCTCTGTAGAGCCATACCAATCCGTGTGAGGGATCCCTTGGCCTTGAGCCCATGCATCGTCTGATGGTTCAAGGATTTGTCCGGCGTGAACAATTCGTTTCAAGCTCTGAAGTTGCTGGAGTAACTTCTGGTCAATCCGGGCTTCACGGAAAACACTCGTGAGCAGAGCTGGAAAGATCATCAAGTCGGTCAATCCTCCGTATGCAATCATGTTCTTCAATTCCAGTATAGAATAAGGAATACTTGTTGGCATTATCAAGCAACCGGCATTCGCTAGAGAGTGCATGAAATTGATTGTATTGCCCAAGTGAGCGTGGGAGCCCCTAGGTTCAACGAGTCAGTATCAAATTACGATGGAGCGTGAGGGAGAGCCAACATGAAGCAGGACACTATTTGTGGACCGGGACGGGCAAGAGTATTGCCTTGCTTGCGGATCAAGGAATCCAACCACTTGATCGTGATCGGGACTAGCTTTGGCATTCCCGACGTCGACCCTGATGTGTGGAAGATTACTGTGACTTGGTCGGCATTCAACGAGGTTGAGATTTGATCAAGTTGTATATCGTCTGGAGGGGTTGCATCTAACACGCCCTCGGGCGTAAACGATGGGATCGGGCTTTCCTGGATAAAAGGTGCACGGCTTGAATCGTAGATCAAAGCCGCAGCCTTGCTTTTGGCGAGAAGCTCATACACAATTGAAGGGTCTGCCATACGAAGAGAGAATAATTGTGGGATGAATCCAGCTCGTTGCAGGGACCAAACGTGTAGGAGATCTTCATAGGACCATCCTCTCAGCCTAAAATCTTTTAGCTTAGCCGATTCCCGACACGACAGCAGACTGACCAGAGTCCGATTACCGCTCCTTTGCTCACGCCTATTTCGGCTAGTTTCGAGATCCAGGATTTTGCCGCGTTTTCGATATCATTCTGAAATTCCCTGTATGAAACATGCTTATAGATATCCGTCGATTCTGGACGAGCATATCTTATTGCAATAACATCTCCTTGAGAATTGGAGAGAGATTCAATGATCGAGAACGGGGTGTGGAAAGTTTGCATTTTAGCTCACTGTCACGATGTGTCTTGATCTTGGGGAGAGAAAGGTCACCGGAGCGTGTTTCATACCAAGAGGTTCTTGGATCGCGAGCACCTACCAGCACGTATTTATAGTCATGGAAATAATACGAAATCTGATTCGGATCGTGTAAGATCGCTCGAACGGATTCCGTAGTGGGACAGTCTCACTCAGCACCAACAGGGGTGTTAGAGAAGATGAGTGGATGAGTGAGAAATTAGCCAGACAGCGTCAGCCAAGAACGCACAGGAATTGCGGGTATTCGGCATTTTTAAGGATTTCCATTGTCTTTACTAGCTGCCAATGGACATTGTGCCGGACTTTTCGGACCTTTCGTATAACCACGTATCATCTTAGTCTTACTCTCAGTAACTCGAACAGGCAGGTTTTGGAGAGTTGCATCGGATGGCTCTAAACCGGCCAGACTGGGGGTTGTAGTAAGCTTGGTGGACAATAGTAGGGGCTATATTGATGATGACCTCAACGTGAGTGTGATTGGACTTCGAGGCGCCTGAGGTGACCTCACCCACCACCCACCCAATACCGCTGTTCTTTGCATGATTTTCACGCTATCTGGCATTTTGCACTTGATACTTTGTTCTGTGTCCAACTACTGATGATATTCTGTACACAAAGACACTGATCCATCAAGTAAAATTAAACTTCATGCTGCACCCCTCTAGAGTTCCTGCCCGTCAAAGACATAGTCCTCCCGATGAAGACTATCCTCATGTGTAGCACCACCGGGGCGACCCTCAGTAACAATATGCGCATCCTTGTAATCGTAGAATCGTGACATCTTGGTACGGTCGGCATAGAAGTCGGCCTTTCCAACACCAAGTGATACTCTCAGAGACGGAAGTTGGCTGGCGATGTCGATGTCCTTGCCCATAGACGTCACCCGCCAGTGAAGGTTATCCCTCAAGAATGGGATGACGTTCTCGGGATTCATTCCGCGAAGAACGTTGATGCCATTCTCCCTGGCAGGTGTGTGCTCCAGTTGGTTCTTGAAGCGGGTGATGAGCGCGTTGGTGAGAATGACACGGCCAGTAGATTGGACCTTTTCAGCCTGTTGCTTGCGACAGTTGGCACAGCCACGAGTCTCTGCATCGGGTACCTCAGATGAGAAGTTGACGACTTGTCCGACAAGAGAGTCTACCTCCTGGAAGTTGTAGGGAGCTTGATCCGGCACCTTTCCAATGAAGATGTCAATCCTGTATCCTCTTCCGTTGAGTGCAAACCTATTCCTGTTAGCTTTACTTCCACTCTATACATTTCGCAAGCACTTACTTCTCATAGACGATGTCAACGACGTAGTCGTCAACTCCGATTAGATCCACTGGTGCTTTTCCATAGTCTTCGAAACTCATAAGTCCAACACCAGTGGTTTGTTCGGGATCATCAGAAAGGCGAGCTGCCTGGGCAGCCTTCCAGGAGGAACCATAGTCACCGAGGAGGGTCTCGCGTAGCTCAGCCAAATGCTCCTCCTTGTTGTAAGAGCCGTCCGAGGTTTTGTGAAGCCACTTCTCTAAGCCTTTATAGGTATAACCTAACTTAGTGACTTCACGGACGTCGTTCGAGTTGTAGTACTTTCCGTCACGATCGTGGAATGGACGAAGAGCATCGGTGCCCTTGTCCGGATGGGCAAACTCGAGGAAAAAGTTTCCCTGATCCTTGTTGCGTACGTCGCCGTCAGCGAACCATTGATCGTCGTGTAGGATCTGCCAGATGGCAATAAGGCGGTCAACATTGCTAGATTGCGTTAGAGAATTAGGTTGATCGTATTGATGGGCCCCCTTACCAATGGTGAAGCCAAAAGATAGGGTCAAAGGCGGCAAGGGGAACGTGGGACATGTGGCCCAAAAGGGCGTAGTTGCTAGCATCGGGGTCTGTTCTGTCACCACCACACCATCCATGCAAATTGTCGTGAATATTCTCGGCCGAGTCGAATGCGTAATCCTTAGTGTTATCGGGCGTCCTGGGCTCCCCTCCTGGCTTGCGCTTAGTCGCAAAGTCCTCAAATCTCTCGATGGTAAGAACACGATAAAATGCGTCTCGCAAGCTTGCTGTTAGGTTACCCTTTCTGGGAGGATCCTCCGTATTATTCTTAGGGTCCCATCTATAGTCGCGGAGACTCTTCACGATCAAGTTGTTGTTCTGCTTGCCGTTGATCCATTCTTGGTTGATGCCAGTACCCTGGGCCCATCGGCTAGTGGCGATGCATCTGTCATACTGTAGCATGTTAGCATGCAAGTCTGGAAGCCGTGATGATATCTTACCGGCAGAGTGTACTTTCCACTCGTACTGGATGTGATTCGCAAGTCTAGAAGTGGCTCTTTCTCGTTTGCAAGGCTCTCGTCTCCCATGGCAATCTTTCCAGGCATGGTGAACTGGTAGAAGGCATTCTCGACCTCACCAAACCCAACGCCGGTGGGAAGTCTCACGGATACCTTCTTGCTTTGAATGACGAGTGGAACGTTGTAGTCTCGCTTACCACGCTGGCTTGGGTCGTTTCGGTCTTCTTTCTTCAACGCCCAATCCCAGAACGGGAATCGCCACGACTTGGCTGCTTCAAGAAGTTCCTCACGCTCATCATCTGCGAACTTACCAGCCTCCTCTTTCATCAACTCGTAGATCACTTGCTGTGTAGTGTTAGAATATCGCGCGTGCATGATGACAGTGAGAATCATACCTCCCACAGGAGCATGTAAGGACGGTGCCAAGTGGTGAAAAGAATACTGTTATGCGTACAGTATCCAGACTGCTTAGTCTTCCCTTCCTGCGGCGGCTCATCCCAAGCAATGAAGGGTTTTCCATGAATTCCTGGGTCTAAGTCAGCTTCATCTCAATCTCAGCCAGGAGTGTGATACCAACCAGCAAGCTGAAACCAGGAAAGCTTTTCGTGAGGGTCCATCTGGGAGAGTCTCCAGAAGGCAGGAAAGAAGAGTGCACGCTGATTGATATGGACAAGTTCCTTGGAGAGGAACCAGTCGTCAACGTCCATACGAAGGGGGACCTCGCGGAGTTGAGCTCCAGCGTTTGGATCCAGGCCTTCCTGAATTCCGGTGATGGGATAAAAATCTGAACTTGCAGACATGGTGGAGAAAATGTTGATCTGAGATCGTAATGAAGATGAGTTGATGGTGAGCTGAGTTGGTGAGAAAAGACGGCTGCAAGAAGAGTTTATATATGGAAATCTAGCCTCAAGATCGTGCAAACTGGTTGCAGCCGTTGACTTCCCTCCCCTCATTCTTCCAGACCTGCGACATCACAGCTGTGCTGAAACAATTCCAAGCCACAGCGCGTAAGTAGCTGGATGTTGCATCCTGATGATCAGTGTATATTGTTCAGTATCTGCACAAGATCAAATCTAGTATGTGATGTAGAAAGTAGCAGTCCAAAAAGAGGTTCTCGCCGTTTGGATGCTCTCGACGCAGTTTAGTGCCCGAAAGGTGGCTAGCTGCCTACATACGAGGCGTGTCTAGACCGTGAGACGGCCGATAGTTGAAATGCAGATAGCCTGAAGCGGCATTTTTGTGTATGTGACGGCTTAGCTGAAAATAATTGTTTGAGTGCATAACTTACCTATCACTCTGCATGACCCCGCGCTGGCCAATAGGATGCTGCGACTAACTGAGACATTGGCAGTAATGGGCTGAACAAGGACTTGCTGATCACCACTAGACCCGATATGTATGCAATGAAATCTCTAGTCCCGGGCCGAAGATACGCATTGCTAACCCCAGGATTGCTCTCATAAGAAAAATCTCTGGTCAGCTACGAAGAGGTAACTGACAAAGACGAAAGTATACATGAACGTACTAAGATGTAGTTACCTGACGAAGCATATTAGGGCCCCTTTGCATCCTTTAGATGTGTCGTCGGATGCGAGGAGCACGATCCCTACTGCAGCCAGTGCCTGATCCGCATTTGCAGTATTATCTGCTAATGATGCTTCGGCCTTATTTAGAATAAGGTCCTGCCTTCAACTATTACAAAGAACACTATTTTGCAGTATTATCAAAGACCACCAGTCAGGTTTAGTTAGACTAATGTTGCAGTCGGAACATGGTTGGAGACGGACGCAGGCTCCATCGTGTATATAAACCTTGAAGTGCGAGCGCTGTGGAAAGACTCGTAGACAAACTATGTCGACTGGTGCTTATGTAGCAGTCTTGCGAAAAAGAAAATACAGATTTCATGTCGAACATGAAACAATGGTGTACACACACCAATAAAAACCGTATTATGATGTGAACGCTAAAAGAGGTGAGTTTAAAGTAAGCTGGTTCCATTCTTGTTCAACCAAATATCCCGCCATGAAGTTGCAGTGGAGGGTTACTAAATCGATGCTATTTAAGAGATAAACTCGGCCAAAGGTGGCAGCGGCTCTGAAGGGATTTAGCGACAGCTACGGTGCATTACAAATGCATAACGTTATCAACAAGATTGCGACATCAACAAGACTTGATTCTTAGTAATGAAGATAATAATGTTTATAATATCGTATGTCCAATTAGTCAATGATCACAGAAGCACGTGTGTAAACGTTATACGATGGTATGGTATTTAACTAGAGCTGAGAGAGTTGTGTAGGTCAACACATACCTCACTAAACTTGCCTACTTAATATCATACACTCGCCATGTCTCGTCCTAACAAAGCCATCTGGATGCTCTCTCAGGGACAACATGAAATTCGAATCATTCGAGAGCCATACGTTCCCAAGGCGGCACAGTCCCTTGTAGAAGTGCAGTACTCGGCCATCAACCCAGCTGATACTCGTCACTCCTACATGGGTATGTCAGAGTACATTGCAGGCTACGAGTTCACCGGGACTGTTCAAGAAGTTGGACCAGAGTCACCTTTCAAAGTTGGTCAAGATATATTCGGCTTTTCAGTGCCTTATGATCATCGACCTAAATATCTAGGTGCCCATCAAAGTTTTCTCTTGGCAGAACCCTTCATAGCTTTCAAGCGACCCTCTCATCTTGACCCCATTACTGCAGTCACACTACTCGCCGGTGGGGGCACGGCCCTTGATGCCTTATTCAATACATTGGGTTATGGTTTTCCGATCGCCGGTCTCGAAGGCGAAGATCCTAAAGACCAACCGATCTTGATCTGGGGTGGTGCTGGTGCTGTTGGCCAGGCTGCCATTCAGATTGCCTCTGCTGCTGGCTTCAGCCCGATTCTCACAACCGCCTCGCCGCATAACCATGAGGCTTTGAAGAAGATCGGCGCTACCGAGGCTTTTGATTATCGGAGTCCAAAGGTCGTGGAAGAAATTCATGCCTATGTCAAATCCACTGGGAAATCTCTCAAGACTGTTTTTGACGCAGTTGCTTCTGGTCTCGGTATTTTTGATGGTCTCTCCAAGGAAGCAGAAAAGGCGATTCAGGACAAGTACGATCAAAGCTCACCAGCCCTCGCTCGTCGATCTTGTGATCCCAGTGTGCCGGAAAGTGAGCTACGTCTGACGGCCGTACTTCCTGTAGCGAAGGATCCATTGTGGACATTTTGCTTGACTTTCCGAACTGTGGAATTGTTGGACCACGGGTCTGGAGAGCGAGATTGGAGTACAGAGGAGAAGCAAGCCGAAGAGAGCAAATGGAGAGAATGGCAACGCCGCATTGACCGGGGTTTAGAGTGGCTTATCGATAATCATCAACAGTATTGGAAACCTCCAAGAACAAGAACCCTCAAGGGAGTAGAAGAGGGTATTCAAGGTATTCAAGATGTGTGGAGTGGTAGGACAAGTCGGGAAAAGCTTATCATTGACCATCGAGATTAGGAGTGGGCACAGGCCATCACTTAAACAGATATCAAAACAAATTCACAAAGTAGTAGTCACGTTATGCGGGTCAACACAATTCAGTCATAGATTGTTATTAGAAATTAATGAAAAAATGGACTATCAAAACCCTGATACTGCCATCGCCAATATCCTTATATACCATCGGTTATCTAACCTTCATTGATCTACATAAAGAAAGCCACGATAGCTGGGACAGCCAGCATGAGGCCAGTGCGGACGACGCTGGCACCGCTCACAGGGACAGCAGAGGCAGGAGGAGTGCCGACAGGAGTGGCAACAGGAGTTGAGGCCACGGGGTAAACCATGGGTGTAGAGCGGATGGGGTTGACGAGGGGAGTAGAGATAACCGGAGGGACATAGGAACCAGTGGGGACAGGGACGACAGGGACGGGAGTTGAGACGGTACCGTTGCCGTGAGGGTAAGGCACGCTCTGGACGGGAGGGAGAACGGGCTTGTCGCCGGTAGGCTTCTCGGGGACAGCAGGCACAGAGCTGGGGACCTCAGGGACCTCGGTGGTAGAGGCAACGGAGCTAGGAACCTCGTGAGCCTCCGTGCTGGGGGCAGAGGTGGTCACAGCCTGGGAGCCAGTAGCCTCAGAGGGCACAGCAGTGCTCTGGGCGGTCTTGTCAGACTCAGGGCAGTAGGTGGTGGTGTCAACGATGGTGACAGTAGGGGCAGGAGGGGCGTTGGTAGGAGGCTGGAAGGTGCTGGTAGTTCGAGTCTTGCAAGGCACAATCGTGGTGAGAGTGTCGGTGATGGTGGTGACAGGAACAGGGACCTTGGTGGAGTGGGCGGTGGTGGTAGCAGGAGCAGCACCGCTCTCGGTAGCAGGGCAGACGTAAGTGCTCGAGATGATGGTGGAGGTGACAACCTTCTGGGTGTATCGAGCGGGGCAGTTGATGACGGATGCAGCACAGCTGGTCACAGTGTAGACGTGAGTAGAAGTGAGAGTGCTGGTGATATCGCCGGTCTGGGTGCCGTTACCGCTGCCGGGAGTAGCAGTGGTCACAGGCTTAGCAGCGGAACCATAGCTGGGAGTCTCTTGACCGACAGGGTAGCCACCAGTAGGCTTGCCGCCGACGGGATAAGAAGCAGAACCGGTAGCATCGGGGCCGGCAGGGTAAGCATCAGAAGAGCCAGTGGCATCAGGGCCGACGGGATAGGCCTGAGAAGTAGCATCGGAACCGGAAGCAGGGAGAGTAGAGAGCGAAATGACATGAGTCTGGGTGTTGGATCCAGTGTTGTGGTTACCCTCGAGGAAGCCACCGATGGTACCGCGGTCAGACTGGCAGACCTTGGCCTTGGCAGCAGTAGCAAGAGTGACAGTCAGGGTGGGAGCAAGGCTGATATCGAGGATGTCGCCAATCTCAACGTTGAGGTCGACAGCAAGACCAAGAGTAAGAGCAATGACCTCAGAGACGGAGATGGCGCAGTCGTCAGTGGCAATGAGGACAGCAGTGTACTCGCAAAGGCTGACCCAGACAGCAATCTTGGCACCAGCCTCGATCTCGAGAGCAGGAATCTCAAGCTCGGCGCTGAGGTCAACCTCAGTTCGAAGACGGAGACCAAGCTGAAGAGCAACCTCAGCGGACAGGTCAACATCGGCAGCGACGCCAATGGGCAGAGCCTTGGTGACAAGACCCTCAAGGGAGACATCAACAATCTCCTTGGTCAAGAGGGAAATCTCAACGAAAGCCTCCTCACCGAAAGCGAGGTAGACACCGGCAGAAAGATCGATAGCAGCATCGACACCGATAACGAGATCAAAGGCAATAGCAGCACCGGCCTCAGCCTCAAGAAGGCCGGGGATCTCAAGGTCGAGAGCGGGAGAAGCGAAAAGTTCAATAGACTCGTGGACGGCAGCAGAGGCGGAGATGTCGACCTCGACGTAGGCCTTGATACCACCAAGACCAACACGGACGCGGGGCTCCTTCAGGAAGTCCTTCACAAGCTCGAGCTTGGCGTCACCGGAGATCTGAGCCTTGGGGAGGTTAAGGCCGAGGTGGATGGCGGGGGAGGAGCCGGAGGCAGGAGCAGCAATGCCCTTGAACAGAGTGTGGTCCTCCCAGCTGTTATCCAAAGCGCAAACCGAGGGAGAAACGCTGCTGTGCTTGTTGACAAGTCCACCAACAGTCTTGTCGCCCAGATCGCCAACAGTCTTATCAACCTTTCCGGTAGACAAGTCGCCGCCAAGGCCGCCAATTCCAGGCAAAAAGTGAGGAGAGGCCTGGGCAATAGCCAAAAGACCTCCCAAAGTGGGAAGCAAGCTAGAAAAATGCATAGTGAATAATCTTTAAAAACAAAGTAAAGAGTGACTGGAGCAGAATGTCTCCGAAGGTTGGTAAGTGAGTGACAGGAAAAGAGTGCTGAGAAGACTGCAGAACAGGAAAAGAAAAAAGTCTATTTGGCAGCAGAAGAGCTGTGTTTTATGCTATCTGCCATACATTAGGGGCTATGCGCTTCAACACGCAATGTCGCGTTCCATTGCAGCGGACCAATTCTCCTATCCAATGTTACTTCGATAAACCACAGAAGGAAGTGAGTGGAAAGCAGTCACTATTATTTCCGGCGATCGCTATTTCAGACCCTTGAACGCCGCTTTTCTTCAACGGGGAATTCTCCTGTCAACCAAGTGCCGCTAGTCGTCGCTTGCGAGTCGGGGTAGTATCATGTGGCCCGCTGATCATCGTACCCCTGGACCTCGGGGGATTTTTGATGGGGGAAAATAAATTGTTTTGTTTGTTTCCACGTGCTATCAAACGTCTGTCAGTTTGTTTCGCGTTTATTTTGTCGACTGTTGGTACGTCATATCCAGAGTTTGCGCGTCGACTGATTTTCTCAATGGCAGTATCTTGAAACAGTAGTGGTACCGATGGTTACACCAGCCCGTAATCCTAAATGCTTCAGGCCCAGCCGTTGAAGATCTTTTATTTTCCGGAGCAATGAGAGCCAATGTACAAGTCTCGACGTGGTCTGGTGAAGCCAATTTCTGGACTAGCTCTGTATTCTGACTCGATCATACCGAATAACTGTGAAGAAGATGAGATAGAATAGTCATTAATCGAGACCAGACAAGGTAAACAATAATGCTTACTGGGACATCTGAAAGTGGCCTCATTTCAAGTAAAGCGTCAGCAACATTAGTTCAAAGCTTTTCGCAAAGAAAATGCAAGTTGAAATTCGACGCTAGAATTCACGGCCTACGCATCGTAATCCGCCGCGTAACCATTCGTCTATGTCAACATCCATTTCACCGCCCAGGGCGCAAAACTCCGGTACAGTCAGCCAGCCTTGGATTCAGAGGATGTGCAGGGGTCGGTGGATCAGGGACGATGTCACTGTCGATCCTCAACTGGCGGCGTCAAAGAGTGCGAGCTAAAACAAGGGCTCATTTATAAACAGGCAGATCCTTTCAAGATTTGATCACCAGAGGAAGAGATAAAATTATAATGCCATACTATCAGATTTTCCATCACGATCCATGGGTTGATGCTGGCGTACTAAGCACTAGAAGACTCAGGAATTGGATAATGAAGCTAACAAATCATTAACTGAGACAGAATCAGAACTATTGTCTGTGCAATTGAACTAAGTGCAGACGCCTCTGATAACTGCCGGAACACTCGGCTTCAAAAGAATTGCAGTTGAACGGTCTGACGCTAAGTTCATATCAATTAAATTGTCAATTGTGCGCTAGAAACTAAATGGAACTTTCTTATAGCCTGGTGGCTTCTGTTAGAATGGTGCTTAGCATGGTGGGTATCTGCGACATCTGCATCCCAGGTGGTTACCCTGTGGTCGAGTCTGATATGTAGCCATAGGAGGATACACAGGTCCAATATCAGATGGCATTCAGATGATTCTCGATGCACTTCTAATATGTTGCTTTTTTGCAATACCGACTGTCTTGGTAAAAAATCCAAATATTAAAGTAGTAGTCGTAAAATTCACAATTAAAGCCCATTCCTTGATGTCTGCAGCAGGGAGGCTAAACGATCAATATTCGAAGCAACTGTTTCGAAATTTTATGGCATAGTAATCAATTCCCTGGTTCGTTGATCGAGATAATCCAAATACAGTAGCTAAACACCTGGCAGGGATTGGCAATAAAGCAAGATTCTAGACTAATTTCGCCTGTCCTTGATATTCTGGTCCTGGTATCCTACCTAGGTCAAGTGGTTGGACCAGTCACACAGTCACATTGTTCTTGGGTCAAGGCCAGACATGGCTGGGTTTCTTCTTAAATTATTTGGCATTCGTTGCATTTCATCTAGATTATTCTATCAGGCTGGTCCCACAGTTTACAGATCTTCATTTCGCTCTTCCTCCTTCTTTGGGACACCGTCGAGACCCTCAAAGAGTTCAGCTCCCCAGCCCTTTCCGGGGTTGAGGAATCGGTACTTCTTATCCTGAGCTGCAACTTCAGCGAGCTCATCATCTGTGAACTCGATCTCCTGAGAACCGAAGTTCTCATCAATGTACTTCTCATGTGTGCTCTTAGGAATCACGACAGTGCCTCGCTGCTGTCCCCAGGCAAGCACAGTCTGCGCCACAGTAGCGTTCTTGCTCTCGGCGAGCTTTTTCCAGAATTCGTCGTGCAAGATGCTGGGAATATCTGGGTTGTAGGTAGGGTTGGTGTTTGCCAGTGGTGAGTAGGCGATGACCTTGATGTTCTCCTTTGTGTGATAGTCGACGAAAGACTGTTGCTGGAGGTAGGGGTGTGTCTCAAACTCGTGCGCGTATGGCCGGACAGTGGCGACTGAGAGAATTTTCTTGATGTCCTTGGGGGCGAAGTTGGAAATGCCGATGTTGCGAGTCAAACCGTCGCGGACAAGCTCTTCCAAGGCAAGCCAAGTATCGACGATAGAGGTGTCGTTGTCCAGGTCTTTGGTGCCGGGGAGGAAAGCCACGGGCCAGTGAATCAGGTAGAGATCGAGGTACTCGACACCGAGATTGGCGATAGACTTCTCAATAGCCTTGCGCACGAGCTCAGGACGATGGTCTGTGTTCCAGAGCTTGCTGGTCACCCAAATCTTGTCGCGAGAAACACCTGAGGCCTTGATGCCCTCACCAACTTCCCCTTCGTTACGGTAGATTGCAGCAGCGTCGACATGTCGATAACCAGCCTTGAGAGCGTACTCTACTGCATGGGCGACCTCTCCCTTCTCTGCCAGCCAAGTTCCCAGTCCAAACGGAGGAATCTCGTGGCTGGTGCCATTGCTCAGAGGCGGCAAAGTGGGGGCGTCGGATGACGTGGCCATGGAGAGGATGGTATAAACAGTTATACTCACGACCGTGAGAAACGAGAATGCTTTTACGAAACTCATGTTTGCGAGTATCGTCCTAATTATGGGTGAGTTGTGAAGATTCGCGACTCGTATGAGGAATTCGGTCATGACTTTTTTTTCCCTCAGCTCAGCCGAGGAAGCCTGATAGTGGATTCGCCGCAGCACAACATGCAAGGATTCCATGACATCATTACATAAGCGCCTTGATTGTGGGTATGACGATGGGGCTGGGTCGCTTGGACTTGACTCATGGAAATGGCATCAGGTGACTAATTATGAGTTGATGAGTTTCGACTCTGATGGAAATGACAGCATCATTGTTTTCGCTGTCAAATAGAAGTTGGAGAATTTTGTAGTCAGCTTATACAGTAAGCTTGCATTCATCATGCATAATTTCTCAACTCGACGAGTTTCACATCAAGACTTGAAACAACGTCAAATGTCGCAGTAAAGCACAAGACAAGTACTTGTTACCAAACTATCGCTTTTATTGACACTCTTTTTTCTAGTTGGCCGCTAGAATATGTAAGCAGCGTCGCATCACGACAAAATGCCCATATCTATACACACGTTAAGGATACAAATACATAGCGCTTGACCTAGTGGTGTTCTGTCGCTGCAAGACAGTCAATGACTTCATCCCCAGCATCACATGACACGCTTCCCAACTCGCTCAAGACATCACCCGAGACCCCATTCATTTATAAGCCTTGTGAGAATACTGTGCCTTTGAATACCATCCTTGTTGTCAAAATACCCAACACGATATCTAGTGACCAGCAGAAGCAGAGTTGGAGTTGTCGGCGCAAGACCAGGCGCCTGAACCACCGCTGGCATCAAAGGTCTCCTTGATACCAACGATCGAGCCGTATGTGCCGGCAACCATCATGAAGGTACCTGAGACAATAACAAAGACGCTCCAGGCGACCATGAGACACCACTTGAGCGACTTAGTCTTCTTACCCTCAGTCCAGTTGTCATACAGCCAAAAGCAACCATATGGCTGAAAGCACATCAGGGTGCCTAGTAGTGCACCGATGAGGGAAACAAGGCCGCCGAACACAGGGATACCGCTGGCGATGATATACGCGATGATCGTCACGCTACCGGTACAAGCCAACCATGTGGCCCAATGCACGATGCCATTGGAGTTCAGGTGCTTTGTGCCGCGCAATAGGCGGATGAACATGTACTTGGCGGGGATCTTCGCAGGGATTAGCATGCATACTCGGCAAGACGTAGGGGACACTCACGTGGGTCATAAGCATGGCAGTCACGATAAGTCCAGGTAGGGCAAATCCGTAGCAGACTTTCTTCATAAGATCGCCTGCAGATCCCAAGGCAGGGGATGTAACATATGAGCCGCAATAGTAGTAAACCACGATGCCGATAGTGATATATGTGATCGTCACGATAGATTGGCAGGTCAGGAGTGATCGAGTGTAGTGCTTCGGTTCGCGCATCTCTGCCGCAATCTGGAAAAAGGCAGGAGTTCCTGAAAACGCAAAGATGTGTGATGAAACTGCTGTGATACCGTCGACGAAGGATGGATGGTTGAAGAGCACAAAATCAGATTTCCAGTGGCCGTCGCTAGGCGCGGCTGCGGGTCTGTCCTGGACGCCGACTGCAACAGTGACGCAGAAGACTATCGAACGAGTCAATATTACTGGTATCCTAAGAAAAGAGGTCATCGAACTCACTGGCTGTCATAATGCATACCAATCCGATCCATGCAAGCCATCCGATTTTACCCAAGGTACGAATGCTAGCAAAGCAGAAGCCAAGAACAGCGGCGATGGCGACGAAAACGGCGGTGCAGGCTGCGTGTGTGGAAACCGAATTGAGGCCGATCGAGATACCGAGCATCGCTGAACCTGCTACAAAGATCCAGTCTAAAGGTCATCAGCATAAGGCTACACTAGGACACTTTGAGTCATATACTTACACAGCATGAAAACGGTTGCGAGAACCTCTCGCCCGATCCGCCCGAACATCAGGTAACCGGCATCATCGATACCGTATACATGAGGATGTCGACGCTTGAAAACACCAATCATGTAGTCGGACCATGTCGTGATAGCCGACACAACAAGAAGGCAGATAATTCCTGGGACCAGACCCAGGGCATCAAAGGTTTGTGGAATCGATAAAACACCCAGACCGATCTGAGTTTTTGTCATGAGAGCGACGGTAGCAATCCATCCGACCTGGTAAGTGAGAGATCAGTGTCTGTCGAGGCAAAGAAAAAAGGGAGAACGTACGTTACGGTAGTTGGGTCCGTCTTCTGAAACTTCACCAAAAACGGCATCATCAATGCGTTGTGATGTTCCTTCGTCTTGTGAGCAATTAGAAGGTGTCTGCTGAAGAGCATTGCCCTCGATATCTCGAGGAACTTCTTCCTTCTTGGGCGCCATGGTGAGGTTGCTCAGCAGAAGATTGCTTGTAGGGTCAGAGTTGGTATGTGTCAAGTTATGGGGCAGTAATCTCAGGCCTAGAACGGGGAGGACTGGTGGAATCTGGGGAAGATGGATCCCAAAAGCAAGGGAGCGTCATGTCTTTTAAATCTCGACTTTTCATGACTACAAGAAATTGATTACCCCGGATTATACTTAATCGAGGCTATCTGTAGACTCCACAATGACTCCATAACCCTATCATTCGGCGTCTCTATCTAGGACAAGATGATCGGGGCTGTGGGATGGAGTTCCGGGGCCCTTGTTACATGGTCTAGGGAGATACAGGAGGGACTACATTGAGATACTTGGCCAATTAGACCAATGATTATGTGCATTATATAATAGCAGGGTTTCTGATAGATTGTCGTGTCAAGGATGATAAGCTGGTCGTGTGAATATTAGTGTGCGTAATAAGGATAAGTTTGTAATATTTTCAACACCGAAGTAGATACGACAGCATGCCGCAGAGACCATCACTTAGATCAATTGTAATCAAAACTGGATATCTCGTATCCTACGAATTCTTCCGAAGCCGTCCTGAGAAGACCCTATCAGACATGCTCAACAGCCACAGCCTTGCAACCATACTTGGTCAGAGTGTCACAATCCGTAATCCTCCATCATTCCTTACTCGCACGCGAAGATCACGGCATCTCGGAGAACAAGAGACTGTGGGTGAAAAGGCTAAAGACCCACAAAAGGACCTGACACTCCCCCTTGTTCTAGTCGTTATTGTTGATCGCCTGGGTTCGGTATCACGGTATCTTTGCCGATCACGCTAGCGCTTTAAAACTCCGGGCCCGGAGTCGGCGCCGTGCCGTGATCTGATAAAACCATCTACCTTCTCTTTCTGATATGAGGCAATTATGCCACGCATTTGATTCATTTGCCGGCCTGTCCTTATTATGAGGCATTTCATGCTTTGGTCCCTGTAACCCCGGACTTTCTCCTTGAGTGATGACATGGAGCAGCATAACTACCTTCTAGAAGCCTCGGCTGCAGCGGGAGAATTCCTTGAATGTGTCACTCTTGCATACATATACTGCAAGAGCCTGTCGGTCATTCGAGGATCGCCCTTCGGCAATGGCTTACGGCGAGTCATGTTGGTAGCCAACGCGGAGTTGATACCGGCCCCATAACGGCGTAGGGTTGACGGGACTACTTCAAGATACCGAGAACAAAGCTTGGACAGCATGCATTGACTTCTTATATATAATCATGTCCTTGTTTATGTTTTATCCGTGCGCCGTGCTTCCGACTGGCTGCAGGGTCGAAGCAACTCTGTAGGACGTTGACCGCACACCCTGCAATAGTCACACGATCATCCAGTTTCCCCCATGATGGAGTACACCTTACACTAGATCTTAACCTCCCTTGGCTGCGTTGACGCACTTGTGGTTCGATCTGGTGAATCGATGGTCTTGTCAAACGAATGCTCGTCAAGTTTTATGTCCCCATCAATAGCAAGGTCTTCAACATCCCCCGCCCTCTTTTGCTCAATAATCTTCTTTTCGCGCATGACAAGTAACCTGATGACGATGACTGCCAAAATAGCTGCCAGCACAAAGCCAAATGTGGCTGGAAATCCTCGACCTGTTCGATTCGTGTTAGGCAGGGCTGCATATGTAGTAAACCAACTTGTGTGGCGCGTAGCAACTTACGGAAATCTGGGGCCATGGTTTGGGGAAAGATGACAATTGGCAGCCAAGCGTCCACTGCGTATTGCATTCCATTCATGCTACTAATGACAAGAGCACGCTCCTCGTTGTCGCCAGCACAAATCTCATTGGCCCAAGTATAGCTACACACTAGTTAGACTGACGAGTCTAGACGGAAGAGAGTATACTCACAAGATGGCAGTAACCAAGTGCAGACTGCTGGTCAGGAATGCAAACTCTTTGAATGCAATGCTCGAGGGCCAGAATGCGAGAACGCCATTGGGCAGAAGAGTCAGAATCTTGGAGGGATTAGTACTAGTTATCCACAGTAGCCTACGAGAGCACGCACCAACGGTCCAATGATAAACGCGAATCGACTACCAGTATAGTCTGATAGGAAACCCCATAGGACAATGCAGAAAGAGCTGATGAGCTTTGAACCAGTGGGAATCACGTTCCGGTCAGTAACGGAGAAGTCCTCTGACTTGAGCCAAATGCCAAAGTAACCGTTGGATTGACAAGATTCGCCGTATACCTGAAGGGTGTAAGTCAAAGGATATCGCAGCAGGGATGTATCTTGGACGTACAATGTAGGCAAACACAAATGCGTACCATCGCCATTTCGTCAGAACCCGCTTGACGGTCTTGAAAGTAACACCTGCTGGCTTTGCCTTTCCAGCCTTCTCGACGCGCTCGAGTGCTAATTCGCATTCTTTAGCAGTTAAGAATCTGGACTTAGTTGTGTATGGCGTATCCGGGAGGAAGAAATATGTCGCAAGGCCGACTGGTACAGTCATACACTAAGAGAGAGTGTCAGTAAAAAGCGGTGTTGATAGTTAGGGTCGAAGGTTCAACATACACCGCACACGATGTATAGCCACCGCCATCCAGCAAGCCCATGAGCTCCATTCAAGTTCTTGTATACAGCAGCTTGGAGATATCCACCGAACGCTGATCCCAACGGTGCAGTCATGTGGAAGATGGCAGTTCGTTTAGCAAGCTCAGTCTTCGTATACCAGCTTCCAAGAATGTATAGTAAGACAGGAAAGAAGGAACTCTCGAAGAAGCCAACCAGGAAACGAAAGGCGTAGAGCTGCCCAACATTCTTTGTACCAGCCTGTGCAAAAGTAAAGATGCCCTATTGTGGCAGGTTAGATTGATTGGACAATGCAGGCATTAGTCGCAATGAATGATATTATTGACTTACCCAAGCGACTTCTGATCCTGCAAGCCATAAACTCGGCCGAACCTTTTGCACAATGAGAGTACTCGGGATTTGCATCACAGCATACGCCACAGTGTAAACTGTCTGCGCATATGTGTATTCGTTTCCAAACATTTCGAGATCTTCCTGCATTCCAGATACGTAGGCGTTGGCGAGGTTACCCTGATCAAGATATTTCATGAAGAAGCCAAAGCAGCCAATTGTGAGGATCAGCACATCCAGCTTTCGCAAAAGCTTGCGCTCCTCTGGCGTCTTGAGATGCGTGTCATTATCCCAGATGAATGAGCGGAAGGATCGCTTTGGTGTTTGTTTATCGGTTTCCTGGGCCTCCATCTTGACGGTCGTTGTACTCGTTACCGTGTCAATGTTGCATGTAGGAAGTGCAGATCTATTTGAACAACTTGGGTTTTAAGTATTCTTAACCCGTGCGGAGATTTTGAGCCGGTTGATCGCGTCAGCGTCCCTGTTTCGGGCTCTGATATAATACTACCATGATTGCCAGGCATTTCACACCCAAACGAGGAAGGGTGGCCCGCCCACAAAAGTTGTGAAGAACCTGGTGTATGGCGTGCTTGGCGACTGTTCAATGGATGATGATCTTTACCACGAGCTCTATAGCTTGTGATGACAAGATTGAGTTAAGCTGGAACTAGCAGTTTTACCCGTATATTTAATTCAGTTAGCAGTTCTGGTCGTTCGAAATGATCAAGATCAAAGTCGTTTCAATGAGGCTCTACTGATGTGAAAGTCAGATGAGAATTGCTAATACGGGTAGCGATATCGGACGCAGGGATGATTCGTTACAGGGACGAATCCCTCCCAGATCTTTCACGTTAATCATCTATCGGCGAATTCGCTTGTGGAGACTATAGATGCGGGACGACAACGGGAGTCTGTCCGCTCCTAGTCCCGAGACTAGACTCTGAAGTTTGGATTCCTAGGTCCATCAAGAGAGTTTTATTATGCCAAGACGAATCAAAGCGTGAGATACCCACAAACCTGGGACAGATCAAAGGAGTAGGCAGACCTCGGCCAAATATCGATAGGCCATTGTTTTAGTGAGATATTCTCCATGCGGTTGGTGTAACATCGATGTCGGCGCATTGCCTGTATTCTGGCAAGTAGAATTTACGGGTCAAAGCTGCAAGCGTCCCTTCGTTAATAGTCCAATTGCTATGAATGGTTGAATTGTCTCTTGCCGGTTTATTTCCTGAAAGTCGATAGCTTCTTCATTGTCTAAATGTGGGCCTTGATGTCGCAATAAAGGCTTGCCAATCGGAACGGCAACCGTCAGGTTTTCCCATCAAACGTTGCAGCGAACGATAAGCCTGTCATATTAGATTGGACGGAACAAAAATGGACTCGAACGGCTCGTGGTTGGTCTGCTACTCGAGGGATCGTCCACAAAAGCTTTCAAGTTTGTATAATCCGGTTCACATATTGCTCCGTTGGAAAGAGAATAGGTACGCGACCAAAGGGATGATTAACTGAATGTGAGGGTTTCTATAGAGCTCTACGACATGCAATTCACTACTGGTAACATTGATCGAGCAATGTAATAAGATAACAATAGTGTAACGCCTAAAAGGCCATAAGTCTTAATCTAGCTTAAAACCATCTTCCGGCCAACCGCGATGGTAAGCATACTTGAGTATGTATAGTAGCTTAAGAAGAGGAACACACTCCCATCTACAAACAAATCTCGATCAGATTAGAGCTCAGCCATCGTTGGTAAATAGAACCCCAATACGCCCCTTGACCTTATTCGCTTTCATCTCCTCCACAACGTCGGGAATATCCTCCAACTGTTTGAAGACGACAGTAGGCCAGATTCCATTGTTAGCACTGAACTCAACACACTGCTTTAGATCCTCTACTGTCCCGTTGCATGCACCTTTGATCGTGTAACGGCCAAAGCTGACATCAATCATAGAAAAAGAGGGATCTTCAACCGGGATACCAACAGCCATCAGGATTCCACCTCCTCGGATCAAGGGTGGCATATTTTCATATGCTTCTACTGAGGCTGTGAAGTTGACAGCCGCATGTACACCGCCTGGTCAGATTTCCCGGATCTCATCCATGTATTTTGGGTACGTCGTAGCGTCAAAGACGTGATCAGCTCCTACTGACATAGCTGTTTCTAGTTGCCCAAGCTCGATATCGATCGCAATGACGTGGAGCCCCATCGCTTTAGCATATTGAATACCGAGCTGACCAACTCCACCAGCTCCAATGATAGCTATCCAGTCATCCTCGTTCAGATGTTGTCTGCATCCACGGATTGCGTTGAATGAAGTCACACCTGCGCAGCACAAGGGAGCTGAAGAGGCGATGTTGAGATGAGAAGGCAGCTTGACAACATTCTGAGCCTTGACAATCACATATTCTTGAAAGTATCCGTGACTGGTGAAGCCCTGTGCTTCGAGGTCCTAGCAGCCGATGACAGACCTGTGGGGTATATCAGTCAACCAATTTGGACAGATAGGGACCTCTTGATCAAGTAACTCACCAGGTCGTGCAAGCACTGCACTTACCACATCCACTAGAGGCAAGGAAACCAACGGGATCCCCTTTGACAAGTGATTCAAGAGCTGTGACCTCCTCGCCAGTCTCAACCACGTACCCCGTAGCTTCATGGCCAATATTGGTCGGCAATTTGACGTTCTTGGTAACGCTGAAGTCGGGCACGAATATCAAGCAATCGGAATGGCACAAAGATGCGCAAGCGATCCGTATCAAGACTTCCGATGGCCCTAGCCTGGGTATTTCTACCTTGTTGATGTACAACTTCCTCTCATCAGGGTGATACCTGAGATATAAGTGTTAGCTCAGCGCTCGCAACCTGCTCGAATCCTCTTGATGCTCACTGTAAAGCCTTCATTTTGGACTCCGGGAGGCTCATAGGGTGGGAAAGATGGGTATAATCTCCCATTTTGCATTTCGAAGAACGTACTATGCTGCGACCAAGAAGACTTGAAACTTGTTATATATAAAGCTGTGATTGCGCTTAGTACTCGCCCTTGAGTGTTTTTTACAATCTAAATTGTAAATATATGAACCTTTAGATGTATATATGAAATAGGGCTTTTATAACAATCACTCAAGGCGAACAAGTAACTAAACTCGTCCTAGTTACTCAAGTTGGTCGATAGAATACACTAGAAGGCTTGGCAGTGAAAGCAAACATACCTTTCTCGATCCGTGCCATGAAGATCAAGAACATGGAGTCATTGTTCAGGGAAGAGGTCATAAGAGAGCCAAGCACATAGCAAATTGAATCTTCGAAGACATGAGAACCTCGTGAATTATCAGAAACTGCTGACAAGTCTTTCGTAACAGTCTAGACTTTGTTTGCCTCAATTTCAATACTGTTTGCCCAACTTAGCTGATAACCAAAGCAGGGTTTGTGCTTCCCCTTGAGAATAAGCTGCTTTGGGAGAACCAACACCGAGCTTCTCAGGTGCATATCCACAGTGTGTTGAGCAAACATACATGAAAACTCGCAGCTAGCTTCCTCCGTCGCCAAACAGGGATAAATCAGTCATTGAGAGAAGAATGAAATGATCAAATGCCTCGTCCTATCAGTAAGCCAGTTTTCTGGCGTTTATTAAGAAAGAAAAAATGATCAAATGGAAGACAAACTTCCTGCACTTCTATAATTAGCACTTGCGGAGCCTCTAAAATTCCCCAGGAACCAGTCTGCTGTAGGACAGTAGGACTAGCATTTTTTTACGGGGGTATTGCAGTAAATAATCGGCACTCTGCCTAACTTTAGCTAAGAGATAACACAATAATTTAGTTACTTTAGGATATGATTTGCCTAAGATATGCTCGAATTAATATAGCAACTTATCATAGAGTCAGGCAGAGTCTCGATTATTAACTAATCTACCTTCCAGTCTGCCTGATCGACGCATCCTCAATGTGGTGTTGGATGTTTGGTGGCGCTTCCAACAGGATCCCACCAATAAGTGCCCAGCTGAGTTGTCCAACACAGCCAACAGCCAGCAGAAGCTGTAGGGATGTAGGCCCAATATTGTATGGTTTAGATGAGGCCATAACTAAATCATTGCTCCCCTTAGCCACTATTGGTTGGATCCTGTGGCTGTTGGTTCGACATTTATGAGTTCCCACTGTAGTAAACCTGAAACTTGCAAACAGCAATGCCATTTGCTACGTGCTCAGCTTTAGCGCCAACATCAAATCCTTCTCTGCAAATGAGCCAATCATTAAGATTATTCCAGAGCAAAGGATCCACAGAACGTATCAAATTTAGTGGATGAAAAGCCTAGGGTCTGCATGGTAAGGCTAAATTTGGCTGGCTCAGGGCGCTAAAATCTGGCTGCCAGTCCCAGCGCTATTCCTTTGGCCATGGACAAGGCAATTAATTGATGGCAAACAATCCATCACCATTCACAATGGTTTCTTCAAAGTCTCAACAACAGAGCATGCCTCTCATGGCTCAGCAAAACTGTCTTGAAGATGACCGAATCCACGACAAGACCCCGCAAGCCGAGGTGTCAACTCCCGACCTGGGCAAGCAAGCATCGATTCGACCGCCGTTTTGGCTCACCAGATATGCCTTGATCATGTTTTTCTTCATATTCATTGCCTTTGCCGTGGCTTTGATCGCTTTAGATCGTGTCGCTGCTGCTCAAAACGGCCTGCCACTGAGTGTCTCCTCAAGCGAATATTCTTGGACCTATGGCCCAACAGCGGTTCTGGTTGTTGTCTTGAGTCTCTGGAGGCGCATCGATTACTATTACAAGTCGGCACAGCCTTGGAGAGAGCTTCAATCCGGGCCTGTCCCAACTTCAAAATCACTTCTGCTTGATTACCTATCACCGTTTCAGCTACAAAGCATGTTCCAGGCCTTGAAATCCGGTCATTACCAGGTTGCAGCAACAATACTTTCATTCTTTTTACTTAAAGGCATCATTTTAGTGTCGACCACATTGTTTATTGTCCAGCCATCTATACACGCCAAAACCTTTGATATTACATATCAAGATTCCTTTGACGCAACAAATGCGTGGAACTCCCCTCCATACCACCCGAGAGAATTGTATAACATGAATCCGCTCTTTACCGGAGGCTCGGAACAATGGCTTTGGACGTATCTGGCGCGGTTGAATAACGCAGTCGCAAATGACACGACCTGGAACCCTCAAAATGGTTTGGTCACTCAGCGATTTGGCCCAAAATCGACACTCAACCTGACGTCACTCGAGGCCCCTGTGGACGTATTTATCCCGAAAGTTACTTGCGAAGATGCCCCTCTCAATGTCACATATGCAAGGCCTTACTATGAAAAGCCACTCTATCGTTGGAATTCCAGCACTTGTTCAACAGGTGTTCACGAAGCAGCCCTTTGTCCTGACCACAAACTTAGCATGAACGCAAGGGTATGCGACAAGAAGCCTTGGGCGTACACAATGCATCGCGTCGATTGTACGAAAGGCGTGGCTACAGACGACAAGACGGGGTACTACGGTTTCCCTCCCAAAACAGAGGATCTCGACATACGATATGCCATCACAGCCGCACACTACGATGTCGATCAGACCAGAATTAACAGAACAAAACTTCTCAACTACTCCACCACCATGTGCAAGATTGACTACGGCATAGTGTCAGCGGCTGCGACTCACGATCTGCTCTCGGGTGATGTCACGCTACCCTCAACAGCCCTCGATGATCAAGGGAAGCTATTGCCCAATTTGACGAGCTTATCTCTAACGGAGATGCTTATGACCAGCCTCGATGCATCAGGAAGCGCTCTCGTTGTGGACAAGAATATCCCGATCTCATCTCAATACAACGGCGAGGGGCCAGGGCTTGAGTGGAAAGCTGAAGAAGCCTTATTCCAGCTGATGACGGTCAAATTGGGACGGGAATTTAGGTCTGACATCTTCTTAAGACCATTGATGCTCAAGAAAACGTCCACCGCGGTGTTGAAGGACCTTCTTAATGAGTTCGCACGGGAATCGCTACTCGTGGATGGAGAGACAACCAGTACTGCAGAGGGTCTGTTTAGCGAATCCCAGCTGCACATAAGACCAGTAGCTGTTTGGGTCATGGTGGCAGGTTTCTTGATTCTGGCCGTTATATGCTTGCTCATGGTCCGACATGCCTCCACTGAATCTTGGATTCCTGCTATGTGCGGTTCCATTGCCGGTCACGCTGCTTTACTCGTCAAAAGTCGACCTCTACAGGAGATCCTACGAGATACAGGACATTTCAGCGAGCAGGAACTAAATCAAAAACTGGATGGGATGCATTTCACAACCACGAATAATCATAACAATGTTGAGGGCTTTTGCATCGAGATAACCGACAAGTTTCCTACTTTGGATAAGGTGTCTTCTGAAGAGAGCCTGGCTAAGAGAAAGGCTTGGCTGCCCATTACGGGACGTCTTTGGTTTGTTATTGCTACACTTGCCTCTCCCATACTCGTCATTGGGATACTTGAGCTTCTACAACAACTTTCCGATCAAAGGAATGGCCTCGTCGATATGGACCAAACAGACTCGACGGCTGTGTCGTACGTTGTACGTATTTCGTCGACAATGGTCGTTTTTGCGGTCGCCACCATGTTCAACAGTGTTGATTTCACCATTGTGACATTGGCCCCGTACAGCAGTCTTCGATCAAGAAGTGTTCGAGCTGATAAAAGCATCTTATTTCATCTGCTTTCCGTTTCGCCCTTCTTAGTTCTCTTCAAGTCTCTACGACTCGGTCACCTAGGAGCAGCGGCATCCAACATATCCTCTCTGATAGGCGGATTCTTGACAATTATCGTCTCTGGACTTTGGATTCTGACCGGCTCCATCTCTGTAGAGCAAGCATCCTCTGCCCTGGTGGGAAATTGGATTAACTCCTGGGACGGCGGGGTCGCCAACGACTCAGGCGCAGCAATGACGCTTAATCTCATCCGTTATGGTGGTGCGAATACATCTACAGGGATCTGGCAAGACCTGGTCCTGCCGGATGTAAGTCTACCATCTAAGACTTCCGCCTCCGGTAGCCTTCCTCAAACTTTCAACTACACTTATACTCTTGGAGCCTTGCGACCGTTGCTCAACTGCACTGCAATCCCAAGGGAGAATTTGAGATCCAACTTGACCATCGAACAAGTCGCATTCCGTACCGGCAGCGAGGCAACGAGCGAAACAAATTATCACAACAACATCACCGCTCATTTCCCCATTAGATCTGAGTGTATAGGTTCTAAGCTCGACCACATGATCAACTATACGCTCAGCACGACTATAGAAACATCAGGAACCTACAACAACTCAGTTTGGATTGGTTATTATTACGACTTGAACACGACTGAAAACGCTAGAACTAGCGAAATGGCTTGTCCATCAGTTGGCATCCTCTTTGGACAAGTGACAGGCAACGATACCTCTAAGTGGGATCTGGCGGGCTTAGTGTGCTCACAGGGCATTGAACAAGTCCCTATGAATATCACATACAAAGGCGACCCCGCCTTGAGACAGATCGATGAGAAGAATGAGCCCCGAGTGGCTCGAGACAAGGCGTGGAGATGGCAAAATAGCACGACAACCTCGGACACATATAGCTTTAAGCTTAAACGATTCTTCGAAGATAATCTGGCACCTTTCCCAGGAAATAAGACTGAGGAGTATTATGATTCATTCTTTAGTCAACTGCTGCTCGGCCCGCATGACCGGAAAAGAGAGCAGTTAGCAGGGTATAACAATGTGGACAATTTGACTAAAGCTGTCGAAATGGACTACAGCGAGTACATGAGGAATGTTATTGATCTCAACTTTCGAGCACGCAAGAACTCCACTCATGATGAACTCATCAGCGCTTCAGGGGAAGCGTCATCCTCTTCTGAGAAACCGTCATCGGCCAGTATTGAGGCCACCGGCACAGCATCGGGATACATCACCCGTCTCGGTATCAATTCAACTTCTAAGCTCATACTTCAGATCCTATTGGCTGTCATGGCTGTCTTTGGGCTGGCAAGTTACCTTCTTGTTCAGCTAAAAGGGACTCTTCCACGAAATCCATGCAATATCGCAAGCACCATGGCATTTCTAGCTGGGTCTCAGCTTTGCGACCCTAACTCAGGAATTATCCCACAAGGAGCTGAGCTTATGAGTGATCACCAACTGAAGCAAGTATTCAATGGATGGACTTTCAGCTCGGGATGGTGGCAAAGCGAGGAGACATCGATGGATAAGTCAAATGGCGCCGCATATGTGGGGTCCACATTTGGCAAACCGCCAGGCGCTGCAACATCAATAAAGGAAATGACAGGTAGACGTTTTGGAGTCGACGTTGGGCGCGCGAATGTTTCTAATTTCTAGATTTTCTTGATCATCGGGTGTCAACGATGATTGTACTGAAGACCATAAAAACTTGCAATTGGTATCACTATAACTCAAACTAAATACAACAATAAAGACATCAAGTGGCTTCGCTAAACGTTTGCTCGAAATTCGTCTTGACGTATATCTGCTTGCCCGCCTCACTGTCTTGTGCACTATGCACGCTTCCTTCTCCTCCTACTGCATGACTTCTCAGGGCGATCTCGTCATCAAATCTTAGTCTACTACCCTTTGTTCCATTCAAAGTCATTGGATAACTCGCCCTCTTATTTCCTGCGTTACTTCCGTTCTTGCGGCGCAGATATCTCAATAAGGTCTTGAAGCTTGGTAAACAAGCTGACACGATGCCTATTGATGGCTCAACTGAAGACCAAATAGCCACCGGACCCATGTACCATGTCGTGTCAGTTTCTTTCGAAAAAACGTCTAAGTAGTAAACTCGTACGGCGCTAGCAATGCATACCCTATGACTGTTAGTAAAGGGGAGTAGAAAGATGTAAGCACGGCCAACTTACAAGCCTCCGAGAGCCAGAATTCCGCAGACTGCTGCCTTTTTCTCTCTACTCATATGTAGTTTGAGTACTTCGGGAACCGGGATGAAGAGTACAAGAAAATTGGTGACGAGGTTGACAACTGCGAGAATGACGAAGAACTGGCTGACGTCGATACATGTTCCCTCGGTTCCCTCCATCTGTGTCCAATAATGGGATAAAGGGGCACAGCAGAAGCCCATTGTAAACATGAAAGTGACTGGATATGCACCGACAAGAAATGTGCCGAACCAGAAAGAAACTTTGAATGCAAGGCCGCCGCGGCAAAAGACTCGTCGGTAAAAGAGGAGGATGGAGACTTTGGTGGTGAAGACGGCGGTGCAGAAGATGTAACTGTAGACGTAAAGAAGCTACTGAAATTAGTACGATATAAGTTTAGTGTAGTTTTGAACAAACCTTTGTTGTCTCGACAAGCTGGTCAATTGTGAGTGACCAGACATGTTTACCAGCGCCAGCTCGACCGACTGAATGTATTAGTTGATGGCCATACAAATGATAAAGACGACTTACCAGCTACCACCATTCCAGCAGTCGCAGCCACAAACAACCACGATACAACAATGGCATAATCGTCGAGGCTTAAGCCGGGGCCTTGCTGTGTGCGAATTGCTAATCGACCGACCAGGAAGAGAGCTGCAACAAACAACAATGCAAGAACAACAGCATCATTCTTGATTTCATCATTGTCCGAGAGGTCAATCCCATCAGGCAGTGGGCCGTAAATCGCAATCACCCTGGGATCAATCTCCATTGTGAGCAATTGGTCGAACCCTCGTTCAACAGATTCACCGTCACAGTTTCAAAATAAGGTGCGAAACCTGGACTTATCAAGAAACCCACCCATTGCCGGTCGTATATTCGGGATTCCTTCAGGAACAGCGTACATAATTACGTGTGGATGTGTGCTGGTGATACTCAGCCTATTCCCCAGTTAAAATAGCGGAGTGGTTTCCTTGCCAGGAACAAGACCGAAACAGGCGGGCCCTGATAGGATTTCAAGGATCCCCAGACCCGGCACGTCCTTCTTTTTTTCTTTTTTTCTTTCTTTTTTGGCTGGAAAGTCGGGTGATGCTTGGCAAGGGATCAAAACGACGCGTATCGTTCGACTAAGGAATCCTTCCAGGATCCAATTCCCCATGGCCCCGAGAAGGAATCAAAGCTCCGGCCAACATTGTTGGAACGTGAGGAAAAGAGAATTGATGATACATAAAACATGATGGGGCCACCGGCAATTGAATCGGTATTGCCGACTTTGTTGGCCTGCCCATAATTTGCTTGCATGAAGTGTTACAGTGCCATTGGTTTCATCTCGACTACCTTGCCTCGTATACATGGGGAAACTCGCTTGCCACTTTAACTTAAGGGGCACTCTCCCAGGACGTTGCACTCCTGTTCCTTGTATAATCTTTTTGCTTTTCCTCCCGAGTTTCCGGAATTAAATCACATTATTTGTTGAGCAGCATGGTTCTGTTCCGAACGTGAAAGCCCACAATGGGGTTCCGCATCTTACGCCTCTAGAGCAAAGCAGTCCAAGAGGATGGGTACGATATTTACTTCCTTTCGAATTACCGGACAATTGCAATTCCATCGGGATCACATGAATTCTCCGCAAAAGCTTGGAACAGACAAAGCAGCGCTTCCCAACACTAGCATGCGGAGGCTGTTCCTGATCCCGAAGCTCGGCAGGCCAATGCGCTCAAGCTTCAAATTATCACTGATAACGAAATCGTACCCATCATTATCAACGATCTACGGAACTCAGATAAGTTCAAGTCCACGTTTTATCAGCTAAGGGAAAAGTAGTTCCCAATTTCTGAGTTCCCTCCCGAAGTGTTTACCCGAACAAGCATCTGGCATGCACCGAGATATCGCATACCCATCACCATTGTCCAAGCCAATTTCATCCCCGGCGGTCTGATCTTGAACTGGAACCTCTTTCACGTTGTTGGCGACGGCCAAATATTTTATACATGGATTCGAGTCTGGGCTGAGGAAACACTACGAGCGAGCTCAGGGACCTGAGATCACGAGCCCAGTCGAATTACCCGACCGCATCTTTTCCGATCGGCAAATCGCACACGATGTCCAAAAGCTTCCTCCGGGCAAGGCCGGCCGATTAGAAGACCACCCAGAATATCGGATCCTTACTGATCCTGCCAAACAACTGGCCAAGATCGCTACCACAGATGGCCACGTTGGTCGGATGTTTTTTTTTTTTTCTCGGAAGAATCCCTTTAGCGACTCAAGAAGGATGCCACGCTACAAATCGACGATGGGGCCTACGTTTCGACTAACGATGCCCTCTCTGCTCTGATTTGAAGGAGTATTATAGCTTCGCAATTCGATTACGATGAGCTTGATGGAACGGAGACCTCGGTCTATAATATTGCCATTGACGGTCGGAGCCGAAGCAACCCTCCGATTCATGAAGAGGCTGAGGGAAGCTTTTTGGGCTTTATCCAGGTTGAGAAGTGTATACGGGAAATTCTTGAGGGGGGCAATCTTGTTTTGCTGTCACTTCTTATTCGCAATGCTATCCTCGCCATGGACAAGGACTTTTCAGGTTCCTATATTAACGATCTTATTGCTCTTATCAACCAACAGGAGGACCTAGGTCTACTCATTCCTACCTCTTTCCGGATGTTCCTGACCAGAACTGCACGCAGACCTCTTGGGCCAAATTCAAGATGTATGAATTGGACTGGGGTCACGTATTGGTGAAAAAGTTAGGGCAACTCAGTGCTCTAGTGTTGGCATCTTAAACGGAATGCAGATTGTGTACCCGCAGCATCCGGATGGTGGACGGGAGATGCTGGTGGGCATTTACGAAGACTGTTTAGAAAAGCTATGTAATGACCCAGTCTGGATGAGATACGTAGAGAGGATATAGTTAACAGCATAGTGAATATTAAATAGAATCTAGATATTTGCTGAAGGGCAAGCTGAAATTGCAACTAGATGCGAATTATTAAATTACACACTAGTAAGGAAGGACTTCCCCTGATCTAGTGGTCCTGATAATTAAATCTCATAAGAAACTAGCGTGGTTTAAAGTGATTATATACTTAAGGTCTTGAGAAATAAAGTCTGTTTATGACATTTAATGCCCTACTGCGTAGAGTTGCTGAGCTTATGCCTTAAATGAAGGTGATTGTGGGAGAAAGGCTTCACAGAATGTAGATAAAGACGTTCTAATCTAAACCAAATAACACCCAAAAAGTAAAATCAGGCTCAATGGTCTAGTCGTATGATTCTCGCTTTGGGTTAGCTTAAATGCGAGAGGTCCCGGGTTCAAATCCCGGTTGAGCCCATCTTTTTCTCTGATCTCATACTTCGTGTTTTTTTTCATCTACACCACTACTTGTCAGCACCGCGACACAGGTCTGAGCTTTAACTTTTTAGTGGTATATTTGACCAAGAGTCACTAGGTAAATTTAGCTTCTCTTACTTTTTTTTAGTTGATGTCGGTTTGGTCGATGTTGGATGAAGACCTGCTAATTGCATGGCCTTTATTTCCACTTACATGGTATGACATACTTGCAGCCCAGTGCTAATTCGCCCTACTAGTTTAAACTAATGTGTTTCTTGGTGTTGTCCTCGGCAGCAAAGTGAATAAACCAACTTGAGGCTTATATATCGTGACGTCTAAATTATGTTAAGCTTATTTTTGAGTGGCCGGGTGGCGCCGCGTAACGTGGTTCAGCCACACCTTGGCTCCTTCCTCAGAAAGAAGGCATCCTCAAATAGATTCTTTCTCAGTAAAGCCTCTGATTCAAGCTCATGGTTGCAAGTCACGGGAATGCCCCAGAAGAGTATCACTTCTCGCGTACAATCGCACTTTTCTGCAGTCGTCTCCGTCGTTTATGCCTTTATTCTTTTTTTCTTTTTTTTTTTTCTTTTTTTTTTTTTTTTTTTTCTCTTTTAGTTATAATATCATAAAATAATATCTTCTAATAAAGAAGAGTTGAAACCCGTATCCGAGTTCTTCTCTTGAGAAGAGGATGGATCAACTCCTGCAGTTGCGCCCCCCAAATGCACCTGTTCCTACTGCCTCAAGTCTCTCACGGACGCTGATGAGTCCTACTCTCTCCCTCTAGCTTCCTATCTTCAGCCTGTTTGGTACAAAAACTAACTATACCTTACTGTAGAGATTGATGCTATGTCACTAGGTGAGATTTGGGAGTACTCGAAGAATAAAGCCAAAGAGGAGGCAGAGTTGTGGAAGCAGGAGAGAAACAAGTGAAAGGGAGGTCTTGGCAACAGGGGCAGTGAAAAGCGTCTCGTAGGCTATTGGGGGCAATAATTAAGCCGTTCTAACTGTCTAAGCTCGGGTATTGAGAATACAGCATCCGAGACACCAACCTTTGCTCTCAGTGATCTTGATAATGTGTAATGAAAATATGATCAATTGACAGAACTGGCAGCATTCGCTCGGTTCGAACTCGTCGCTGGTACTCGTAGCGGTCTTATAAACAGCCAGTCAATATGAATCCACAGTTGAAGAAGTCCAAGTTCTCAGATTTAGTGTAAGCCTTGTTTTGAGAAAAGCTTGATGCTTGTATGATAGGGTTGGCAACTGCCTAAAAGCGCGGTTCTGTTTTTCTTTCAGGCTTAGAGGGGGTGACCTGTCTTTTGACAACCCTTTTGCCATCAAATCTCATCCTTTCATCTTATTTCACCATCTCTCGCGCCTAGTATTTAGTCCTTCGCCTTCTCCTCCATAACCTCATCTTCATCGTTCTCCTCCTCCTCCTCCTCCTCCTCCTCCTCCTCCTCCTCCTCCTCCTCCTCCTCCTCCTCCTCCTCCTCCTCCTCCTCCTCCTCCTCTTCTTCTTCTTCTTCTTGGATTGTTTCTCAAATTAAGTCAGTATTATATCACGTATTTGTGTTGGGGGATACTGACCTTCAGCTCTTTGCAGGCGATTTTGATAACGCTAATGTGCCTCTTGATGCCCTTAATATTCTTGGAGAATTGGCCGCAAAAACGGCAATGGCACTTCTTGAAGTCCTTGTCTGGTACTCTCAGGGTCTTCTAAGCTCCCGGAGCCTCTGGTTAGGTCTCGAAGATCTTGACTTCGACCGCTTGTTTGTTGTAGTTAGCCTGGGGGTTCTGGTAGGACACGGTACAGTCCCAAATCGCATCAATTGTCATAGCATCGATCAATATCATTCATTTAGTACCGAGACTACTTTTGCGTTTAGTATGTGATAGGGGCAAAGTTGTAAACATGTGCATCTGGGAGAGGAGGGTGGGCCGTGGCAACTGGCGGCAAAGGCGCAAAGGGGGCCGATGGTGTTGTAGGCTCTTCAATTCAGCGGAAGAACTGGGACGTCAGGCATAATTCTTCCTTTTTTGCCGTAGGCAAAACACGATCACCTCTTGTTGTTCCTCATTGGGGGGCGTCACCGTGAGGGAGGGGACAGGCACAGGGGTCATTGTTTCTGATAGTGAGATTGAAAAGGAAAAGAATAGGGAAAGAAAAACGACCAAGGCAAATGATGCCTAACGAGCAGGGACACGTAGGGTACACTTCTCGAAAGGGTTGACAGTGCTTAGTGCCTATGAGAACAAGACATGAGGCAATCGCTGCATGTCGTTCAGAGTGGAACGAGGCCCCATGGCTTGGTGCATGACTCCTGTTGAGAAGGCAGTAGTTGATGTTACTTTATTCATGAGAGGAACACAGTTGTGGCTATGGGGGACTAAGTTACCCTTTTATGGTGGACGAAACGTCCTTTAGTCGCCGAGTAAATCCAAAAGTCAACGCTTGTAGGGTCTACAAATACTGTTTCGAAAGTGAGACTACGCGTAACACAACGTCTACTCTGATCTTGGTGCATTCTTTGGCATAAATTAGGATAGCCTTTAGACCAGTCTGAAACTAGCCTCTGGAGTAATTTAGGGTAGTTTGATTATGGGTACGTAGTTGAATTTTGCCTAAATCAGGTCATCTTAAACTTGTTACCATTGACTGTAACGCCAATTTGCCTCTTTGTCTTTCTGAGGTCTTTGAAATCTCGACGCAATAGAGGTAGTGGCCGGGTTTGAACGCGGATGCTGGTAATCGCAGGGTCTTCTAAACTGCCAGAATATCTGGCAGGACCACATCGTACTTGTCTTCGTTCTCTTGCTTTTTGAGCCCGGCTTGCTCATTCTTCAGGGATCTCTAGTAACCCCAAATCTCGTCAAGCGTCATTTTGTTGATATCTGACATTTCATTAGCATGGCGTCTTGGAGATGTTAACGGGGTGAGTGTGTGATAAGGAGAAAGGTCAACCAACATACAAGCATCTCAGAGGGGGGGCGGTTGGTGAGAATTGGTGGCAATGCCACAGTATTTGCCGGAGGAGACTTGGCTTTTTCCTTCCATGAGAAGTACTCGGCGGGAGGGGCACAATTTATCATTTGTTGCCGGAAGGCAAGTGCCAAAAACACAGCCACTTCCTTTTGTTCTCCATTAAGGGCAGTGACAGTAATAACGGGAAGCGGTCACTATACATAGATACATGTGGGAAACCCTGTGCTTTAGTTCTTGGTGGAGAGCAGTGACTTGCTAAATAGTTTGGCCTTGTTGGCTCGGGCTGACCATAATGTCAGGAAAGACTTTCATAACTTTAGAATAGTCTTGTGCATGAAACATGACATTTTTAGAAAGCTTTAGGATAATCTCCACAATGGACTTGTAGGAGACTTATTTACGAGACCCAAAGTACCTCCGACTCGCATGCCAAACTCCCTTTGCACCCGTCGCAATCTCATACCTTCCATCGTACAGTGGATAGACAACTACCGCAAAAAAGGCAAAGAATTGCCAGATAATCGCCACTGTTGTCCAACTCTTGAAGAATGTCTTACCAAAGATGTAGTCGCGGTAGAGCGGCATCGGCCAGACGATGAATGTGACAAGGACAATACCAACAAAAAGGGCCCAGGCGATACGGTACCATTTGCGCAGCAGCTTCAAGGTCTCCTCATCGAAAGGGTGTTCGACATCATCAAGATTGACCTCGCCGGCCAGTACACCCTTCTTGGCGTTTACGGCTGGAGAAGTCTTTTCCTCGCCGGATAAAGACCCATTTCGCTCCGGGTCTAACACTTTCTCTGGTTTCAGAACAGATGAGTTGGGATTCTTGTCATCAGATGTTGATGAGTCATTTCCATCTTTCTCTTCTGCCTTTGTACTCTGCTCAAGCTGAGCATCTTCAAGAATCTCGATAAGTAAGAACCTCCGCCAGTCAAACTTATAAGGCTTGTACTGGGAAATGAGCACCGAGTACAGGGCGGGTGAAAAGAAGGATGCCACTGCTCCATACAGAGCGGGCAAGCTGCCTTCAGTCGTCTGCATGTTGATCTCGCCGTAGATGGCGTGTGCAGTGCCGAGCCAGATGCCTAATCCGGTGAGAAATCCAAGAATAGGGGATATGATTGCTGCTAAGCGCGTTTGGCCTGACCAGCACAGAGTCAGCGCCAGTGGGATAATCCCTGGGCACGAGAGAATCGGTCGGAAGTAGCCAATCCATGTCATATCTGCGCCGCCATAATTAAGGGCGATGGAGATGCCTGTAATAAAGATGGCGTGGAAGACGACCGTCAGGTGGCTCACTGAAACAAGCCTCTTATCTGAAGCCTTGGGATTGATATAGGTCTTGTAAACGTCGAACGACAAGATGCTACTGACCGCGATCATAGACGAAGACACGGTACTGGTCAAAGACATAAAGACAAGGACAAGGAATGCATCAATGCCCTTTTCGCCAATTAGTGCCTTAATTGTGTATGGCATGACCAGCCCCGCGTTGACCTGGGCCAGTGTGAATTCTTCTGGGTAGGTTGGCCATATTGGGGTGTTGTGCAGGGCTCTGGCGGTGAGGCCAATGACTGTGCCAAGACCCCAGGGGATCCCAAAGATGGCAACAGCTGCGAGATTGTATCCAGGTACAGTCGCGTTAACTTCGGTAGCAAATGACTTTTGCCAAAAGGCAGTATCCTGTTTTTGTTAGCAGTCAGCATTATAGATGTCAGAAGTCAACCCACCATGACAACAAGCGCCAGATTTCCAAACTTCAGAATCAAGCCCCAGATGATCGCATCCTCTGACTTCATTGTAAGTAGTGATCCATGGTAGTTGCGCTCAATGTAGTTCTCAGATGCTGTCTCGATGACCTTGTCGTACAAGCCTCCCAGTCCCCCGACTGCATCATGTGTGAGGGTCTTGAGCGTAAAGTAGATGATAAGAATCAATGCGACGAGAGTGTGTAGATAATCAGTGAGGAAGGTAGCCTTGAGTCCACCGACTGCGGTATACAGGACCACTGCATGATGTTAGCTATTACAAAGGCAACAGTTACGTGTCACTGACCTCCAAGTGGGATGAGAATCGTGGCAGCAACAAAGTGCATGCCCGAAATTCCGTAGATGAGCTGAGAGCCTGTGAGAATCATGGATGCACAGCCAAACACATTGTTCGTAATGTTAAGAATAATGAATACGATATGACCAATCCAACCATAGCGCATACGGATGATCTCGAGTGAAGTATGAGCATAAGGGACTCGAATCTTGGCCAAGACACCAAGTGCTGCCATTAAAGCAATTTGGAAGCAAAGGCCAGTTGCCCACCACTACTCAGCGTTAGAACCAAATCTTTCATTGCAACTGAAGGGCATACGTACGAAGGGAACGGCAATGCCAAATTTGTAACAGAACGCCGCTGAGAAGACAGTCTCGTTGATCCACATCCACGATGAGAACACAGCCGATGCTGTCAAGCCTGTTCCAACGGAACGGTTGGCCACCATGAACATTTCCGATTTACCCGAGTCCTCGGATAGGTAGGCCTTCTGAATCTTGACGGCAGCGAGAATAACACCACAGAATCCCACACCCAGGCCGATCAGCATGCCATAGGCGGTCGACTGTGGGATCAGGTTCAACCCTGATACACCGAGTTGAACTGACATTTTGAAGACTTTTGGCAGTCAACTGTGTTTGAAGTCACTACTGAGTGGTAAATTTGGGGAGAGTTGCCAATCTCCTTCGATGACTCGAGTAGGAGCGTTTCTTTTAACCATGGCTCCGTAGGCGAGGCCAATGTCGCATTCATTGTTTCATCGAGGAGATCGCTTCTGGGATGCCTGCATCAGTAGATCCAGTTTTGGTCACATCTTTGAAGCTCCACATTGCGTTATACACGGTCTACAGGCCACAACGCTACGGGCTCTCAGGGTTCGGTCATTAACCCAACGAGCGCTTTTCTCCGGTGTTGTATATTGCGGTTTTAACAAGAGCAATATTTCTTATACAAACCGCTCTTAAAAAGTGCCTTGTGTCAGATACGATCGCAAGCGGGTGTCCGATATCTGGTATTAGTGTAAATGGACTTGATCACGCTGAAATTCAATGGGGCAGCCAGAACGTACCTATGCAACTACACGTTGAATAATAAGAGTTTATAGTACCCATACAGTGCCTAGACCTTGGAAGCTTGCAATGATAACAGAGCATTATGTGACACTGGTGGATGCAGCGCGGGATTTCTTATCATCACGAACATTCGGCTTCGATGGTGCGATATGCCGATCTTATCTGGATTGCACACCCCGGCAATGGCAAGCTGCTGTTACCTTCTTGCGCAGTCAGAGGAAGCCTTGAGATTTGAATCAATTTTGTCCAGGATTTTAACAACTCCCTAGCTACAGAATCTGGTACACAAGACAATGATACACAATAACTGAATCAAAATTAACTTGAGTGGTATGGTATAATAATAAAAACAAACGCTGACCCAAGACCTTTGCTGTGCAAGACGAGAAACCCATGTGCCAATCTGACCAAAACCCCTTAGTTACCTCATTCACCTCAACATACAAGCCCATGAATCCTCATCGTGAAGAGAGTGAAGAAGACGGCACTGATAAAAAGAAAGACCAAAGCCAGCGCTGACATAACCCTAGACCTCCTCGACAACGCCTCACACCTGGGAGGCGCAATGCTCGTCATAGGTACGCCAGCTTCTAGAGAGGCGAGCTTGCGTGCAAGTCCAGCCTGGTAGTCAAACTCCTGGCTCTCTTCCCGGTCGTTATAAACATACGAAACAACAGATTCATCGGTGAAATGATCCGACGGCTTCGCATCTCGATCCAGCACAAAAATATCGTCCTCCAACAGCTGCTTCACACCCTCATCCCATCGAGTCTTCTTAACAAACAAGTTGATAAGCTTCGTACAGCTATCGATGGCATTTCTTGCGCCCACAGTCTCGTTAAAGGTTGTGACATCCCTTGGCGTCGGATCCCTTTCTCCGTCCTTGTCATCATAATGAGCATGTCGATCGCCGTCTTGGTCGTTGTAGGTGTGGAAGCAGATGATGGAGCCCCAGTCGCCGTACGTGTCTGGCCGGAAGCGTATGTAGCCGGCTGTATCTCGTTCAATCATATCAGAGGGGTTCTTGAGTCTCCGTTGTGTATGGCCCAGGGCGTATGAGTCGGAGATCATATGTAGACAGACACCAAAGGCCCTCTTCTGGATGTCGGCTTTGTCGTACTTTGGAGTTGTGGCGAGGAGAAGGTCGCGTAATGTGTCGGACTTGGAAGGGACTGTTTCCTTGCCAAAGTAGCCTGGAAGAGCAGTGCTCAGACTGTCTTTCTCGGAGATGCCCTGATCGCCACATGCCAGCTTGTACATGACTTCCATCCAGGTAAGGATGTTCTTCCGTGTTTTCTGGGGCTCTTCGCCCATTTTGGATCCCATGCCGTGGAAGAACTGGAGGTTTCCCATATGTGATCGTTTTGTCATGCATTTCTCGTCGCCAAACTTGAAGGCATTCAACCACTCAACACCCAGTCCGAACAGACGGTTGTCTTCAGTCAAGTCCTCGAACAATAGGCAGGATGGGTCGTCGTTCCATACCACACCTCGGAAAAACTCCCATTCTTTGTCGTTGATGTTGTTGTAGACGGTGCCTCGGGGGAAGGTCATGTCTGAGTTGAGAAAGCCGGCGAGGACAATATTCTCGTGGACGGGGAATTTGACGTCGATCTTTGTGGGGAAGGAGACTCCGACGCCAATGTCGTAGTTGGCTCGTGCTTGATCATCTTGTGTCGGTGTAGATGACTTGTTCTTGACATCCATGCGAATATTGACGTTTGCTTGTACTATTAGTATCTCATCAATACAAAGAAGATTCCGACTCACCTTTCAGAGGACTACCCCGTTCCTGAACGTCTGTGACATCAATCTGAAAAGCCTGAGAGCAGTCTCTTACTCGGACATAGTTCTTGGAGAAAGGAAGAGCAGGACACTCAAATTCGAGAGTGAAGCTTCTCCATCCTTGACCATGTCGCGCTTCATAAGTGACCCAGCCTTTGGACCCTCCCCAACCTGGAGTGCATTAGCGGATGGAGTACTAATTAACCGGATAGTGAAGACTTACTGGGTCTCGCGAGGTAGATCGTCTGCTGGGTTCCAGCCTCGATAAGGTTGAGGGGCTGACGTAATGGCCAGATGCCACTCTCAAGGCCAGAGTCTTCGAGGAGGAGATCCTGGTCTGACGCGTTGTTTACGCAGACTTGGCATGAAAAGTCCATGTTGCTGATAATGATCGGAGTCTTTCGTGATGAGTTCAATGATAGGAAAACATGAGTTGAAATGTCTGGCGGTGGTTGGGATTGGAATGCGTTGCTGCGGGAGAGTCGAGGATCGTGATGTAAATCTTGCCTCAAAACGATGACGTCGCTCTTTTTCTGGACGCGTCTGACGTGAGAGCCTGCATCGGATCTTTTACTCCTGGCCAATCAGAGCTCAGCGATACCTGATGCGTAACAAGGGTCTTATCTGCCTCAGCCCTTCAAAGTTAAACAAGGTCAGAGACATGCATGCATTACAGACGCGTCTAAAACGTGGCCTTTGACATTCCATTTTCCTTTTTTGATTTGATGAATCTACCAGTAGTAATGATTTTCAGTCCAGTTCAAGATTGGAGCCCGGTGTTTGCAGAAGTGCCCCTCGTTGCACTCGTAGAAGTGAGATGAGTAGCTGTGTAGTTCATGAATCTGGCGGATGCCTAATGGATAGCATAACAACGCTGTCGCGCCTCAATAAACATTAATCTACATAAGCTTGATATTGTAACTCTCGAGATCATTTTGAATTGGTGTTAGACTGCTGTTATCGCAATTCCACCAGGCGACGAATCTTCGCATTCAGGTACAGGGTAGCGTGCTTGAGATAGATAACCAGTACTGTACTCGCCAGACCCCTGCATTTTTGTAAAGACAATATAAATGAATGCGAGGTTAATTATCCGGCAATTATTTCAGTCACAATTCTACGGATATTGAGTTTAGAATTGTCGCTTGATACCTGTTGCTGTTAGTGCTCCTCCTATGCAATTCAACGGAGCCTGCTTGGTGCGGCACAATTCACGAGGTACATTTGAACAAAACCCCTCATCCCTGAGCCTGAAAAGATAAGATAAGAAAATTGCAAGAGAGGTAAGTTTATCCGAAGATATTCCATTTACTCTCCCCCTCCCTTCCCAGCTAACTTGGATCAGACAAAGCTTCGTCTGAAAGCGTCCCAGCCCTTCAGGACGACGATGACAGTCATTCGAGAGACACAGGCAACGAGGCAGAATGTCTCATGATTCTATACCGCTGCCGTGGCCCGCCGAATGAGAATATGGCTAGCCCAAGGCCAACCTCACGCGAACAACGCGACAATTCCCACTTTGAAAGATGCCCTACCGAAATAACACGCTGAAACAACGCGCCTGAAACAAAACCTATTGAATCGAACGATGGCTATACAGCTTCTTCTGGACCCCGTCCGATTCGTTCGATAAACGATGTCGCTTCTAGCGCACAGTCAATGCAACGATGCTCCAGCGCGTCCAAGTAGTCTTCGACTTAGCACAGCTGCAAGGCATGACGCGCCTGCGTCTCAAGGAGTCGCACCGAGACGTCAATCAGCCTTTGCGCGGTCGCGAATTGATCCGCCACTAACGATCAAGGATCATCATGGCATAGTTCAATTGTATTGACTCGTACCAGTGAAGTTGCCTCTCCCATCAGCATGGACGAACAACAGAGAGCTTCCTGGCAAGTTCCGGCAGTGCACTTTGCGGTCGTGCCATGGTTCACAAAGCCAAGATTTAGCATGTCGCAATGGAATACATCTGTATACAAGCCATCTTGCTCCCGGACTTAGTCGACGTGCCGCATACATATTGATGACTCTCTTGATCAAGCGGGACACTCTGACCTTTTGCTAGACCTTTCGCAATTATTGACGCTCGACACCCCTACGTATTCCCGACCAACATGGCGATTCCTCGTATGAAAACACCGACGCCACTGAAGCCAGGAAGCTCAGATACATAAAACCCGGTCGCACGCGACGGTCTTTAATGCCTCCGCAAGCTCTTGGTTGACGAATTCGATAACTACACTACATTCGGTCGAACGATCGCTACCAATATTACTCGGCAATTGAAGTCTTGATTGAAGATACATGCCAATCGCTACGCTCACCTTTTTCTGGTACATCATGTTCGGCCGAGTATAAATACCAGTAACCATCTATCAAGCCTGCTCCGGTTTGCGACCGTATACAACGTAAAACTTTTCGTAACCATGCATGCTCTGATCAGACAGCCCTTTCCTCACGTCGACGAGATTTACCTAGATATCGTTAGTCTACGCACTACCGACCGAGCAAGGATACCATACCTCGATCTGCTCTCTGGACCAACCCTTGATACGGCCATGCATGCCATAACTAAACGCCTGTAGTCCATCCGCCACATTGGCATGCCATAGCTCTCCAAACTTCTTGAGTCTAGGGTCCTTTGGCCACCCATTGATGGGAATCTTGTACACCTTTTCTGTGACATCCACAAACCCAGCCTCGTGAAACCATTGCTTCAAGCTTGCAGCAAACGTTATCGGTCGGTCGGCCATTTGGCTGGCATCTACCAACTCATCGCACCACACCTTGAAGGCATTATCATCAGTCAAGGAGTCGTCGTCACACTCCAAGAGACCCATCAACTCTTGGCTCTCCAACCATCCACCTGGCTTTAGTCGTTCAAAAGCAGGCTTGATGATCTGTGATAACATGTCCGACCAGCATCCCATCGTGGCTCTTGTGTGTATCAAGTCAAAGTCACACCAGTCTTTTCCCTCAGGCCATTCGTCGGTTCTGCATTGTTAGTATACTTCTCAGATTATTGAGCCAAGAACCACGCACGCATCATCGATGATAAACTCCACGTTGGGCGGCACCAGATTCGTTTGGATGGGAGATAGATCTGTCCCGATGATCCGGCATTCAGGATACTCGTCGCCCATGTCAATCGCCCAACTGCCTGATCCCGTAGCGATGTCGAGGACTTTGTGAGGGGGGTCGTCATCAGTAAAAGGAGCAAGGAATGGCCTTTCGTCCAGTAGGATCTTCATGATGTTGTATTGCATGTCCAACCGTTCAACCTCAATTCTGTCATTAGGATAGTGGTACGCTGCAGGGTCAGCTTCGCTAAGCGCGGCGTGCGGGCGAACTTACACCCTGCGTGATAGGCATGGTATGTGCGTCCATGTTCTTTGTGAAATTCGTATATGCTCTCTGCTACAGATGCAGTATCTCTGCTACGGTAAGTTCGTAGATCAAAAAATTGGAGGTGGGTGCCAAGCGCACAGGGTAATTGTGGTACAAGGACCCGACTATATCAGCGTCAGCATAAGAGGGATGAAGCTCGTGTTTTTAGACTCACGTCAACCTCGATGTTTGACTCTTGGTCAAGGTAACTGTCGAAACTAAACTCGTTGTCGGAGGGGCTGTCCTTGGACCTGGTGGCGTCGGACCCCGGATCTTCGCCTAGGGTCTTAGAAGATACCGATGACATTCTGCGAGTTGCTCGGGTAGGGCTGAACTAGACAGACAAGTGCCGACAGATTTGTTGGTTGGTTGTGTGAGGGAAAAGCTGAATCCACGTTCGAGATGGGTCTGACCCGACATTGGAATATTCTTATTGGGTAACTCGTCACGTTTGCTAAGTCAAGACACGTAACAGGCCTTGGAAGGCAAGGTGGATCGAAAAAGAGCCGGCTGGACACTAACCAGGTTGTTAGGGCCATTCTCCGCGGATCACTGAAAAATGAGGGTCGAATAGACACCACAAAAGCCCCGGAAAAGGGAAAGGTCTGGAGTTTATTAGGACATTTACAACAACAACAATAGCAATCCTCAGAGTATAACTTCCTCAAGAATGTTACACCGTATTGATACGAAAAACTTCAACTATTTGATCATGTAAACATTCACATATGACACGAGTTTTCGTACGATGAGGCGCTAAAATAGAATCCGGGTTGGTTTCTTGCCCTCAGGGCGAGGTTATTATTAGACTAACTGAATTGGCTCCTTCAATCCTTCAGTCCAGACAGGATGACATCCGCCGCCTTCTCCGCCGCCATATAAGTAGAGACAGCGGTAAAGGTTCCTGGGATGCGTGGATACACTGAAGCATCGACAACTCTCAAACCCGCAACACCTCGGACACGGAAGTTGGAGTCGAGAACTGCCAACGGATCATCGTCAGCGCCGATAGGGCATGTAGATGAGGCATGATGACCCCAAGCAGTATCCTTGATATAGGTTTCAACATCCTTTTGCGACGCTACATGAGCACCAGGAAGGACCTCAGTGATGTTGACAGCCTGGCTGTCGAACGCCTTTCGTGTAAGCTCAACGGCCTCATACAGAGCCTGAAGATCAGCGGAAGAGTCACCGCTTCCAGTGTCGAAGTAGTTGAATGTAATCTCAGGTACATCAAGAGGATCAGCTGATCGAAGGACGACCTTGCCAGCGTTGTTGCGAGGGTGTGCCTTGAGGATAGCCCACGAGAACCAGTCATGCTCGATGGTTGCGTTGACAGCATACTGAGGGAAGTATCCTCTGAAGTTTACAGGGCCACCAAAGGCAAATATGTCGAAGTTATCATTCTCGGCGGCAGTGCTCTGGTAGAACATGGCAGCAGCAAGTCCGGAAGAAGAGTAGATACCATGATCGCCATCAACAGGAGCTCTCCAGCGGTCAAGGCAAGGGTCCTCATCGGTGAAGAGGCTGAAGGTGCATCCATCGAATGAAGTAAAGTTCTCTGGTGGGTTTCCTTGAACAGTGATCTCATAATGGTCTTGCAGGTTTTGTCCGACGCCAGGTAGATCAGAAATTACGGGAATGTCAAACTTCTTCAACTCTTCAGCCGGGCCGATGCCGCTGAGCTTGAGGATCTGGGGTGTGTTGTAGACACCACCGGCGACAATGACCTCACGAGATGCAGATGCACTGCCAGGCTTACCGGCGGCACCAGTAGACAGGGGGCTAGCATGGTACAGGTGCTTGCCATCTAGGAACTCGACACCAGTGGCACGAGGAGGCTTCGAGTCGTCGAAAGTGACCTTCGTCACATAGCTGTTGGTTCGAACGTCGAGAGGATACTTCTTAGTACCGTTTTCGAATGTGGCGTCTCGGACTGAGAGGATAAGCTCACGGGGTCCGATACGGCTGGCGTCTTTAGTAGATAGGGGAATTTGGTAATAGCCAGGTCCTTGATCACGAGCCAAAGTGTTGGCATTAGCATCACCAGCAATGAGACCATCCATTGTAATGTTCTTGCCAGTGACCTCAGACAGAGCAACGGCACCGCCACTGAGAAGACTGAGCAGCTGATCATCATTGAGAGGGATGCTGAGAGGAGCTGTCTCAGTGCTGAGCCAACCACTGTAGCCATGTCCATCCTCTCCAGCAGGTCGGTGGTGGTTATCCTCCGCTTTGACAAAGTACTTGCGCATGTTATCAGCTGACCACGAGTCATCTCCGGTAATAGAGGCGATGTGCTCAAAGTCAGACTGATGCGGGTAGACGGCGATCAATGCATTGTGAGCCGTGCAACCTCCAAGGGCTTGGGTGCGGGGATACAGGGTTCCCTTGAGCTTGGCGTCCGCGGGAGGGTTAAGGCCCGTGTATTCACCGTCGGGGGTATCGTAGGTAGTCTTGTAATCGCGGGCTTGTCGCTCGTCGTCCGCATAGTGATGCACGAAAAAGTTCCACGAGATTTCTGGATCCTCGGAAGCATTGGCTGAGTAGGCAGGGACGGTGTAGTTGACCGAGTTGTAGTCATCGCCGGCCTCGATGAGAAGTGTCTTGTGACCAGCGAGTGCCAAGCGAGCGGCCAAAGGACCACCTCCCGCACCTGAACCAACTACGATGTATTCGTAGCCTGTGAGGGCGACGGCATAAACGGACGCCGGTGCGGCCAAGAGGCCAGCAAATAAAGAGTGTCTCATGATAACGTATAGATATCAGATTAAGTACTAGTAAAAAGAATGACGAAACCCAATGGACGAATCCGTGATGGGTAGATTAGTTGGAGGAAGGCAAAGGAATGACGGCTACTGGATAGCTGATAGAAAAAAGTGTCTTGCATGCCTTGTCCTTGACCTTTATATGTTCATGTTCGAGGCCTAGACCTGATCAATTAAGCCCCTAGTAGTATTAATTGACTCTATCAACTTGACTTCTGCCGAGTTGACGGTGCTGCTACCTGCCTAATTGATGGTATGCATAAATCGACTAAACCAAGTTCTGTGTCTTCGGAGATGATGCTTGGCGAAGCCAATAGGATCGCAGCCAGCGACCGTTGCAGATTCTATAAATTGAGTGCACCTTTCCTGATCCTCTCTAGAATTGGAATTGGCGGGAGGGTTACAGGGATATCTGATCGCATCAGAAGCCACAAATACTACCTTATGAATCGCAGTATAAACTGTGAATGGCACAGCATCGGAAAATACTAACCATATGCGTTCCTGAAGCGACTGTCCCCACCTTTCCGGAGGATATGCCACCTTGTTGGGTTAGTCAAGTTTCGCTGCAACGGCTTTTGAGCAAACCTAGGGCAATTGACCGTACCAAGTTGCATCCGTTGGCTCTTGAGATGATCGGCCTAGGCATGTGATGCACAAAAAAGGAGGAGAGAGGGAGGGCCGAATCTCTCATGATCTAAAGCTAAGAAGGGACGGACTTGGTGGCATCAACATCTACCTATGGACAACAAGATTAAAAAATCCATCTTGCCGTTGTTTTGAGAGATAATAGAGGTATCTGCCAAACTTTAGGATAATTGCTGTAACAAGTAAGGCATACTTTAGGATAGAGGTCTACTAAAATGCTTTATTTATTTTATGATTCTTAGTTGTCGTACCTAAACTTAGGTAAATATTTCCACCATTTGTCCAACCCGCGTGAGTGTTCACTTCTGTCGAGCAGGATCAGGCACTGCTCCTTGGAAATGCAGCTGATACCTTGAATAGACTGTTGGAGCCAGCCATTCCTGATGCCGATCTTGAGATGTCTTCTTCTGTAGCTGTCCGGGAACTATAAACGTGGATGCAAAGTGCTTTTGCGACAAGACCATCAGGTAAGAGGGGCACAAGTGCGAATGACGTGGAGGGCGTGAGTGGATAAGAGAAGAGGAGTAAATTAGATTGATTTGACATTGGAAGCGTGCAAGCCGACCGGCCTTGTGTATAGACCTGACCTAGGGTAAGGTTCTGTAAGAACAAGTTGAAGCATATCGAGGAGTTGGGCTTATGTTGGAGTATTGATGTCTATCTCAGCAGCTTGTCGGTTTAACAAGACAGTTCGTCCATCAAGGATTGCAACCCAAGTCATCATTTTATGCAGCTGAAAAGACGGCTTTCAGCTGAGGTCTAAAAATAGCAACCATTAGTGTTCCCCAGATCGACCGGTCACATCAACGCCGCATACGCAGGTACCCTAGCATCTTCATACCCGGAAATTAATGGGGCATAAGAATATCTTTGCATGAGTCCGAGAGAATAAGTAACATTAGCTGCTCCCGAGTGGTTTGATATGTGTGAGAATAGCAAGATATCTGTGTCCGTTCATGATGGAGCAGAAATGAGCTCCCTTGAACGCCAGAGAGAAACATACACAGGTATAGGAAGAGTATCCTTACGTACATGAAATCCATCAGTATAGTTTGGGTCAAGTCAAACAAGGTAAACTAGTATGTACCCCGGAGCTCATACCAAGAGAAATTGGCCATAAAGAATACAGACCTAGTCCCAGGAGATAGAGATGGGGATTCTCGTCGAATATACTAATAAAGTCTAACAAGAGTTGACTAATAATAGGCATAAGTTCAATAAAATCTGAGACTTATCCTAAACTTAGGTCCAAGTTATCTCTTATTTACATATTTTAGGCCAAGACTCTTAACGTCGACTTTGCGTCATGCTAACTGTTCTATGTACATGTCGAGACTAATTTTAGTCTTTTCAGTTCAGAACCCAACATTGCAAGCTTACAACCTCGTTCCTGAAAACATACAGACAAATAATGGCGAATTGGACAGTATATTAAAACTGAAGTCTCTTTATTAAGATAAGAACATCGTGTATCTATGTACTTTCGACTCAGTTTGAGTTCGACAGAAGCTCGATTCTATATGTACATCGAAAGCTGAAGTATCCTTCACAGTGACGCTGGTCCAGAGATGATCAACACCCCTTGAGCCAAAGGCACTTAGATGTTACCGAAACCGGCGCTGGTGGCAAGGCCAGTAACGTCAGCTACAGGCTTGGCCTCAGCAACGGACTGGCCAGAGAACTCGCTGAGGAAGCTGGAGTCAGTTCCGGAGAGCTTGCCAGAGTTGTCGAACTGGTTGACTTCGCAAACGTGGCCAAGAGCGTCGGAGCAAGCAGCGTTGGTAGAAGCATCGGGGCTGCTGAAGAGAGCGCCAGTAGCACCGTCCTCAAGAGGAGCGGCGACGTCCTGGAACAGGTTACCCTCAGCAAGGACCTTGGCGTTGTCGCTCATCTCAAAGGCATGGCCGGGGTTGCCTTGCCAGTAGTTGTTGACAGCGTGGAGAACAGTATCTCCAGAGACCTTGGGGGCGCGGCCAGAGGTCTTGAAGATGTAGTTGTTCTTGAAGGTGATTTTCTATGTGGGGTGTTAGTATACCATTGTGCTTCGGGTATTTGGGTAACTTTGGGGGTTTAAAACTCACGTCACTGGAGCCAGTGAAGTACATAGACCAATACTGGTGACCGTTGCAAGTCGCAGAGTAGTCTCCCTCTCCGTTAATGAAGTTGTTTGTGATGGAAACACGGTTGTCTGCCTCAGTGCCGAGGACAATGTGCTGGCGACCAATCTGAGAGGTTGTAACATGATCAATCCAGACGAGATCAGCTCCGTTGAGCGTGATTCCGTCTCCTCCCCAGACGTATTGAGGGTTCAATTCGGTGATGTGGATGTTCTGGATGATGATGTTCTTCGCGCCGGTCACGATCTTGAGACCCTTGCCCTTGATGACACCCTTGTTACCGATACCAACGATAGACTTGTCACCGTTGACGTTAATAGGGTTAAGACCAGCCTTGTCGTAAGAAACATCAACCGAAGGGGCATCAGGCTGGTAGTTACCGCACCAGTCGTCCTTGTTGATGGCGGTCTGGCAACCGGCGCCAGTGCCCCAAGGGGCGCAACCCTTCTCGGAGGCGGTTCCCTCGGTTCCGGTGAAGTCGAACTCCTTGTCGAGGCAAACAACACCAGTGGTAGAGTCACCAAGCATTGAGACCAGCTCATCGGTGTCAGCTGGATACTGGCAAGCTCCGGAACCACCAGTGGTCTCGGAGGCGAAGCCCTCAGGCTTTCCAGTCACGCCGTCGGCAGCGACATAGTAAGGCACCAGAGAGGCAAGAGCGGCGGAGAGGAGAGTCGCAGACTTCATTTTGATCAACAAAAAACGATAGTATAGACAAAAACGATGGTATAGGTAAAAACAAGAAAACGAATGAATATGCAGAAAATGGAATAGTGAAAAATGCTTTGACAGCGAGACGCTCGCTATATTTATTCTTCAATGCATTTCGCATCCGAACCCGCAGTCGGCCGAGAGTTTCCATATCCAGAAGATTATTTACTGAATTATGGCCCTATTCGCCTCGTCGTGCTCAACTTGAAACGGGAGCCAACGGTATCACCATCGACGCCGTGACCATCCATGGCAAGGTTGGATCCTACCAACGTCTGTCAACAGGGACTCTGCTTTTGCGATTGGTGGATATTCTCCCTGGATACTTGTTCCGTGGAAGTTCGGCAGTGTGCGAGTACGCGAATGTTCCAGCGTTCCAGCGACACTCCGGTGACATGGGGTTAAGCTTGGAATTAAAGGAGAACCGTTTTGTGGAGAAGGTGTTTCAATGCTTCTGACGTTGATTAGACTCAGAACGGAGGCGCCTAGCGCCCAGCTTTTCTTGGGAAACGCGCCAAGATGAGCTACGGAATTTAGAAGGCATGTCTAGATATGAAAGTAACAAGTTGCTATTCGCAGATTAAACTTTACTTGAGCCTCATAGTCCATGGTCTCTAGCTCAATGTGACGATAACTCAAAGCCTGAACAGCAGGGGTCGACTCAGGGGCCCAATGTATGTGGAACCACACTCTCGTTAGAAAGGTGTGGATCAACCCGTTTATCTGTTGGACTGTTGACGCGGCTTGGAACTTTTATTATGCTTATCCTGGTCTCAAGTGTCAATGAAACGTTAGCAAAAGAAGGCGGTCGGTTTCACCCAAGGAGAAAAGATTTACATAGACTCTTTATGGCTTTTCCTCATAAGGCTTTATCCGAAAGCGATGCGGAGCCTCACTTATCCGCCTTTGATGAGGCTTCGAGTTTGTGGCTCGTTAGGCTTACTTTTTTTCTGTTTGTCGTCATACGTGCACACTAAGTAATTCTTCCGGTCTTCGATGTCAAGTTTCTTCCACCACAGACAACAAATTGTTCATTAAGCGATAAGCACTTCACAGGTGAAAGGAACAATAACATTGCCATTAATAGTGGTATTAATTATAGTGATAAGGCAACAATTAGGATCAAGCTGTTTAACTTTCATCATATGATATCTCAACAGATTTAATATGCAACACTCATCATTTTCAAGCTTTTAATACTGCTCTTAGGGTAAGCGGTCTGGTAGAAATCTCTCTATCTTAACCTAGTAGCGAGTGTATCGGCCACGCGGCTCAACTCAGACAATATCGCGCAACTATCTGACCGCCATCCGACCGAGAATACTTGACCAATCTTACAAGATTGCAAAGGCACAGAAATTGAGCGAACGAACCACAAAAGGAGAATGCACTGGAAAAAGACATGGATATATCCTTTCGCTCAGCGTTGGAAACATTGGTGCGAAATGCTGAGGCCGTAACCTTATCTTGTGGATGGTAATTATGATCAGCGGCGTGGTGGATACTATCAAAAGAATACGGGATGTGGCCAGACGACACTTCGGTATACCGAGGCAGTGTAACTCTAGCGTACCTAAAGCTGGCTTAAGTTAGGAATCTGAATCTTCATATAATCTTATTCAACTTTGAAGGGCGCATGACACAGTTGGGCTGGCACGGATAGTTACGGTCGGCGAGTCCAAAAGCCATTACACTCATTTGGCTGTTGCCCATGCGAACAACAGACGGTATTTATCACGACTAGTAGTTATTTGGATGAGAGATATTGGACAAAATTGATGCCTATTAGCTGCTGATACCTCTGACAAATGAACTCTGGTGATGCAAGAAAGATTTGGCAGTAATACTATAACTAGAATCGAGTCGGCAGATTCTATGTTCCACAAGATATCAGGATGTCTCCGCATTCTGCGCTAGACATTTTCATACAACATTTGACGTGAAGGATAGTGGAGGTGGAGGTCTGGTGACTCGGCTGAGGAAGAATTGCGCAAACAAACAAACTCTGTATGATGGCATCACGAGATAAGTTGCAACGTTGCGGGGCCAATACACACGATCAAGGAGGGGTTGAGGATCAATTGAGGGTACTGGTAATATGTTCAGCTACAAGGTCCTCCCCCGTTTATCCACTTCTTTACTTGTTGCTGGATGTTGCCCAGATAGGCACGCCACCTTCGTTGTACAGAACAACGTTGCCATCATCTTGCACAACAAGAATAGTTGTGTTATTCCCCGTGGGTGAAGCGGTATCCGTGTGCCAAGTAGCATGCCCGGTGCCTGAGTTGTCGCTGCAAGATGCTCGTTAGTTGTAATTCAACGAAGAAACACCGTAGGCACACTTACTACATGACAAAATTGCCATCTTCCTGCATCTTCACACCGTGGATATCGTCAGTCTGCTCGGGAGTGTTTTGCCATGCACAGTAATCGCCGTGATAGACAGCGATCTTGCCATCGTCCTGCATGCGGAACTCGACGGAACCATCTTCGCTGAAGAGGCTGTTACCGACAAGAAGCCACTCGCCGTTGTTGAGTCTGTCGCCGCCCATTGTGAATGATGAACCAGGATTATAGAGTGATGGTTTTAAAGTAAGATGGTAGTGGTGGAGTAGAATAAGATGCTGGTTTTGTCGAGAGTCTTGAGAGAGATCGAAGCTCCCTTATATACTTATGACCTCACATTGCAGTGAGTAACTTGACTTGTTCTCGAGTATCCTCACCAACCCCGCTGCCAAAGCCCTCGATAGCGATCATTCGTGACCCATCATCTAACCCCTCAGCACACCGACGAGATGGCGTTTCTGATAGAGACACACATTCCTCTTCTGGGTGCTTTTGCAGATGTTGTGAGACACGGAATAGGATGCACCCCGCTAAGACCCAGCCTGGCAATGCTGAGCGATTGGCCCGGCCGAGTCCTGAAGATCGATCATCATGCGACTGCCGAACTCAATGGTTGGGGATTTAGATCTTCAGTTTAAGGGAGCTTTCAGTTACCCCACGTAAGGTAGAGCTTGTAGCGGCATCCAATAGCGGCTCGAGAGCGACGGGCTGTCCCCGGTGTTTGGAGTAACCATCTTTACTGCTTAGGGATGACTTGACCGACTCTTGGGTAACGCAGGACCGGATAGCAGCAGAGTGGTTGAACAGAAGCACACCCAAAAGCTCAAATCGTTGACGTATCACCCTATCTTGACTGGGCTTCTGAGGTCACTGATGTTCTTGAGCTTGTCGAGTCCCCGCGTACCCTGGCTGTGGAACTGCGGCGCAACGGATGATTGGCCACGAGGAAGCTGCCGCTTGGACCCCTCCTCCTCAAGCTTACGTTGCTGTCTCTGTTTATTCCGATCATGACACCTAATGAAGCTGCCAGCAGGACCCCTTTAGCGATAATTGGCTGTGCCATTTGTCTTTCAAGACAAAGAGGCGTAGATCGTCAAATGGAAAGCAGCTGAAGGTGATCGACATTCACATGAGAGGGGTTATAAAAGACATGCCGATGGATCATACACTGATGATAGCTTTTATCAGCCTGTAGGTGCTCCATGTCTCACAATCAGCTCGCCACAAAATCCTGTTGGTCTCAGGCCAACTGAAGATATTACATCATGACTGCATTGGTACAAAGTTAGCAGCACATTTTCCTTTTAAATATCTGTATGTGCCCAGAAAGCCATGATTGCCAAGGATCTTTTTTTCGACCTGAAACGGGATTTGAGGGACAAATAGAACACGGCATGAAACTTGCGGGGTGACGACAGCTATCTAATAAGGGGTAGCGTTGAACTGAAGCCTATCGGGATACGATCGGTCAGGTACCTCAGGTCACAGATCTGGCCCTACCTTCAACGCGCTTCACTCTGGCTAGACTCGGCTTATAGTATTAGCGGCTCAGTTCCAAGGACGGAAGCGGGATATGATATACTGGAATCTCAGTTCTGAGGTTTGTAAGACCAATAGTGAAGTTGGGATGCTAGGAGGCGTAGCCGTTAGTCACCCTAGGAGCAGGTTTGCTTGTGATTGCCTAGCCTTCTATGTAACAGAGGGCGTTCTCAATGTTATTCGTATTACTATATCAAAGACAAATTATGTTCTCAATTACAGATCACAGATATAAGCATTAGCAAATCGTACGCAGCTTAACCAAACAGAGACCGCAGATTATTCTCCTCCATAATATCTATCCAATGCACTGACGGTGCACCCGGTTTCTCTTTATCATACTCGTTCCAAATGGTTTGTACTAATGTCTTGGCTACTACAATAGGTCGAGGTGGCAAGAGGTTCTCCAAGACATCAAGTCGCCCTAGGATAAAACATCGAGCATCAACAATCCTGAGACGAGATTCGGTGAGGGTGCTCAGACGCTCGATATCCTCATCAGCTTGAACAAGCTGATTGATGTAATCTGACAGACCGCAGTGTTCTGTGCTGCCGAGGTTAAAGGGTAATGGAGCCGCTACTGGTATTTGAGAATCTGGACTGAAAGCCGAAGTTTCTGGCGGTTCGAATCTGAGTCCTGTACTAGCTGTAATGCAGAGCAGAGGCTGGGTCATTTTACTACCGGAATCGGGAGGTAGCTGCTCTAGCAATTTGGCCAGGCGAAGACTCAATGGTGTGATACATTCCTCCCAGGGAATGTGAGCATCTGCTGGACCAGAGAGATTATCGGGTAACCTCAACAGAACCAGGTCAGGGAAAGTCTGGTATATATGAATCAGACCAGCTAGACGATAGGCTTCAGCAACATTGACAAGATGGCGACATGGTGTCTTTTGATCGCCAGTCTCGGTGTTGGCAGGAGCAGACTCGAAATCTAGGCCTAGAAGTTTCTCTTCCAACGACTTGGCTTCCTCAATCATACCCAACGCAGTAGCGTGATCGCGAGTTGCAAATGGACTGGGATTTTTGACGTGGTAGCGGTAGTTGCGACAGAGTCTCAATGTCTGTGTCAATAGTCGTGATACCGTGTTAGAAACACCAGTCCAAGGATGCGGCATGTCGTCGACAACAGGTTCACTAGGTGCAGCAGTGGGATATTCATCGACGCTGATATCGTCAACTTCCTCGATTTCGTAAGAGCCGTAGGGATTGGTGTCTGATACGACAGAGAGCAACAGTTCACAATATGTCCAGCTTTTGTTGAATATATTCAGAAGTTTTCGCTCTTCTTCGGTAAGACGATGTTTCTGCCTATTAATCCGGTAGAGAAGGACCTTGGCCTCTTTGAGGAACGGAATTCCTAGCTGAGACGCATTCAACCAGCAAATGCTTGTGCCTATGCAGAAAAGGCCGTAGATTAGGCCCATCGGTACAGTATCGAGGTTCGGAGATGATTTGACGACGCTTAACTCGGCCTCGATAACATCCGTTGCATTTTTCATCATGGAAATAGCTATTTTCTTCATATGGGGCATCTTAGAAGAAAGATAGGCGGATGACATGCTTTGTAAACTGGTAGACACGGCTTCCGAGGTCGACCACAGAGCGGTAGCCATTGTCCGGTTGGAATTTGTCGGTGAGTCATATTGAGACCATAACGAGCAAACATCTCGGAACCAATACTCGACAAGTGATGACGAGAGATCAGTGATCGGTGGAGGAACAAATAGTGTAGGAAAACTCTGTTGAACTGGAAAGAGAGCGAGTTCTGCGTTATTGTTGGAAAAATCTCCAAGGTTGGTCGTAAAGTCCAATGCGTCTGGTTCCCATTGGAACTCGTTAATAGGAAGCTCTTCGACAGGAAGTTCCTCAGCAGGTAGATCGAGGGTGAACTGAGGAGAAGTAAAATCATTGCTCGATGGGCTGGTTTGCTCTTCAGAAGGTTGGGCGTTATGTTGATACTCCAAGGGCTGGGAGGTCTCGAGCATGAATTCACCAAAAAGTCCTTGATTCGCGTCATTAGAACTGAACACGGAACCCGCGGTAGTGAAAGATACTGTCGAGGCAGAGTCAATCTGTCGTTTCGGTGGTCGACCACGACGCTTCTTGGTCGTACACGTCTGTTTTGGTGAAGTCCGAAACCTGTGGTCCACCAACTCGGTAGGTTTTTCGTGTTTGGTGGACCATCTCAAACCGCGTTGATAACCGCCGCATTGGACGCCTCGTGAGATGCAGACTTGGCAGTTAGGTTTGGCTTCATCACATTTGAGCTTTGACGGTGGTTAGTCGGTGTAGATCAGCTTTGTTCACCGGACATCAAAGACTTACGTGCTTATTCCTACACGTCAGACACCCGGACCGCGATCGGACAGGTAACTTCCTCTTGGCTGTGGATCTGCCAGTCGCCTCGGCCTTTGGCTCGTGCGGAGGAGAGTCCATAGCAGTCTTATAGTTTGGAACACCCTGATGAGCAAGTTTACAGGGCAAAAATGCTAAGTTGAGGTGTGAAAACGTGCTCAGTCTCGGCAAAAGTTGTCAAGGATGAGGAACTTGAATTGCCCCTTCCCCGCAGAAGCTGAAGCGTAACGTGATAAGATTGGTTTAGCGCAAGACGCGGGATTGGAGGGCTTAGCAATCTCTACTCCAATTCGCTGGTGGCGGATTTTGATCTCCGCAGAGGGAGAGGGTAGTCGATCAGTCATTTTGTATTTGGACACGATTTGAGGGTGATTGAGCATGACCACTTTGCCAGTAAAAGTAAACTAGCTAATTCTAGTTACATGGTCATATTCTAAAGCCATAGATACTGAGATTTCACCTTGAAGTTCAGGGAATAATCTCGGTTATGTCCCGAGGGTCCGTTCCAAGGACTGATAACGTCGGTGGCGATAAGGACCTGAGAACTGGAGGACATGGGTCCTTAATCACGCGGAGTGATCCGCGCCTCTGGAGACTTCCATTGAGCCAATGATTCGTTACTTGAGCTGCAGTTCCAGGTCCCAACAAAAAGTTACGCTACGATTCCAGCAAACAGCCATTCAGCCCAAACAAGCACATCTCCGCTCTTTTAGAGGAAGGACAGAATATGTGGCCATGGGGATTGTAATAAATTGTCATTAACGTCGTAAATATGAACTATTCGTCAAGCAAGATCAGCCTTGCCGCTATCGTAATATTATCTCACTGTTTCCGACTCTCGACCTCTTTTTCCTCCTTCGCAAGTTCGTCCGAGGCTTCGCGAAGATCAGGTCGCTCGCCCAAAATGATATCAAGTTTCTGTCAGAGCCATTAGTAACACTGTACACGATAACAACACGGAATGATCTTACCGGGCCCTCAAACGTCTTCCTTCCATAGGTGATCCAATATCCGGTCAGGACAAAGAAGAATATTCCAATAACGGCCGAGACGTAGTCTAAAGATTCAGTGTTAGAATTGAAATCACTGGAGAAGGTGGGTGGTCGTACTCATTGAGCTTGCACTAACTGGCAGTGCAGGAGGGAAACAGAAGAACTGGGTAGAAGTTAGTTTGGTAACAGCTTTGCCGTGTTATTGACTTACCAATGAAGTGATGAAGACATATAGAACTGCAATTGTATTGAGGATAAGACCTCGCACCTTGCCAAATTTCCATGGCGTATCATTGGATTGGAACTGCGCCAAGACATCCCTTCCTCGTATAAGGACGGTCAAGACTGGGATCGCGTACGACATGTTGAGAAGGATAGTACAGGATGAGATGAAGGCATTGAAGGCGACTGTTGGTCCCAAGTAGAGCAATCCAAAAAAGGCGTTGAAGACCCAAGTAAGAACAATGGTTCGGATAGGTACTTCCCATTTGGGGTGGATGTGACTAAAATAATCGTGGTATAGAACACCCTTGTCACGAGCCATTGCATATAGAAGTCGACTAGCGCTGGTGATGGATCCGTTGGTCCCATGAATGAAGCAAATGGCGAGCATCAGGGTCAGGAATGTCGTGCCTGCGCGGCTACCGGTCGCTTGAAGGATGAGTTCGACGATGGGCATTCCGGTCGATGTAGCCACGATGCCTGATAGATCGGTGAGGCAGAAAAGCATGACGAGGACGAAGATCGTTCCACTGTTCAAAATTAGTACACGGATTTCCCATTCTGCACGTTTTTACTTACGTTGTGCCCCCAACACCGACAGCATATACCATGGCCAGAGGAGCATCCCGAGATGGAGTAGGCATCTCCTCTGTCATGTGCAATACTGCGTCGTATCCGATCAAAGACAGCGCTGACTGGAGGAGTCCCAGGATCCATGCAATTCCATCATTCCATCCTGTCTCATTTTCGAAGGTCGCAAATACGAATTCGGGGTCGGTTTTATCTGAGGTGGACAGGAGAACGACGCTGGCGATGAAGACACTTAGAATGGACCAGTACACTGTCAAATCGAGTCAGTCGAGTCTTTTGGGGGGATGTAGGAATCACTCACAGGCTAGATTGTTCCAGGGGCCCAGGATTCGGTTACCAAAGGTCATAGATAATGTACCGAAAGTGAGGACTGCCATGAATATCAGGTATGTCTTCCAGGCTGCAATGACGTAGTTTCCGTTGGATGCTACGACGCAGGCCGCGGAGATAAATTGTGCTACAAATGTCAATTTTTGGCTCACACTGTTTAATAGAGTAACAAACCTGCGAAAAAGCCCTCGGTTGTGACAAGAGTAAGCCAGCCACAGATGTTGATGTATCCAACGGCGAAACTCTGGGTCACTGTCAATCCTGTAATACGAAGCTGCGGTAGTTGTATCACATGTACTCACCATCACTTTTCTCCATTTCTCAGTTGTCAAAGCCCACTGGAAGTGGTACTGACCACCAGCTGTGGGCCAGATCGCTGCTAACTCGCCGAGGCTGGCCGCCAAGGCAAAGTTGCAGAGAACACAAAAGATGAAGCCATACAAGAAAGCAACAGAGCCACCGGAAGGAAGAACAATAGACAAGCTTCCTGCCAGACAAATCCAGGTGCTGTGTTGCACACATCAGAACATGGTCTCACAACGTTTGGGCGGAGTTGGGAACACACTTGAGAATGGCAAAGGTCATGGCTACCATGGTGATCTTGGATAGCCGGGGCCTGAGGTGGCCCTCTGCCTCGGGACTATGCGTATGATGGGTCATTGTGTAGATTTTTCTGACAAGATTTCACTGAGAACTACACAATATGGCAGCTTGGTCAAAGGATGGAGAGCGAGGTGCACCACTTAGATATGTTGTTGCTGGTACGGCAACCAAACGCCAACGCTTGCGGAGAAACGCCCCCGGCCAGACCGCGAAAGGCCTAGTCGGGCAACGGTTAAATAGACCAACTCGGTTCCTTTTCTTGAATCAAAGATGACGAATTGATTGGCAGTTGTCAAAATGATGGATGCAAGTTGACTGGCTAGAGGATCAAGGACGGGTTATCGCCCCTGAGTCTCGTTCAAATAAGATCATCTTACTTGACGTTGAACGGTGCAGCGTCAAACTCAAACGTAATATCATCGCTTTTCCCCGGATTCTGCCATCGACTGCGCCCGCTGGATGGCGATCGGGTTCCAGACCGGCACATGTTCCCCGATCTTGGGTATGTCCAATTTGGTGTAAACTCTGAAGTTAGCTTATGCCCCCCGCGTTGTACGGATCCACCGAGGATATTGAAGGAGAAATATCAGACTAAAATTACCGCTTTTAGATTAGCAAAGTTGAGGTGCCGTCGTCCCCCGCAGTACAGAGTTCCAGCCGTGGTCAAGACATGGAGTCAACATTGGCTATGATTCGTGCAATCTCGCCACGCAAGATGTCAGTTTGTATTTACGATTTCCATCTCATGTAGTGAACAGGATCAGCTGGGAGTTTGTACTCAATAGTGAATATCTACAATTGGTAATTACAACCATGATCTACATTTCAGGTGACAATTAGCCAAGCAACAATTATCCGACACGCCATGATTGAAGAACTAGGTCATAAATTTTAATCTTATATGTATGCCTCGTGATAAGCGTGAAGAGTGGGATAGCAAGCTTATGGTGTTGCTCAGCAAAGCATGCCCCATCTTCGACATGTATGAGATGCTCACATCCGGCTCGGACATATTGCTTCGCGCAATATCCTCGCTTGGTAGAAGCCCTTGCCTCTACATGGCTACGAGCTCCCTGGTTGTTTGTAACAAATCGAGGCTAAAATACCCACAAGGGCGGGCTGTCATCCATGACTTGATGCGATGTCAGGCGCAGGAGTTGTTAGACAACCTTAACAATGGTCACTGTCATCGACGTGTTATGGACATTGGACATCAAGAATCGCATTTGTAGATTTGAAAAGTCAGATCTCACTTGACAGTACACACGCAGGAGATTGTTCTTTTATATACAGCTAGACACCTTACCCGGGAGTTATCCCGAGGACTGCTTTGTGCATTCTGCATTATTCGCATAATTAGTCAGCAGACTTATGCGAAATTGTAAACCGATTGATTGGCCAAATCAAATCTGTGTTATAGTTTCTAATTGGTAGGTCTGGACCCACAGTATCTCATAAAAGCACAGACGTTCTGTGCAATTCTTGTGCAACGTCGTGATGCGCTCACGTCGTTCAAAGTCAAGTGATTGTATATTTGAAGGAATCCATCGTAATGAAATTGCAAAAAATAAGCTGATAGGCGCTGGAGACTTTGCTCCCACCAGGGCTTGAACCTGAGACCTTCGCATCACCAACAATTCGTTGTAATCTGAAGTATTAGTACGACGCTCTAACCAACTGAGCTATGGAAGCCGATCAGCTGTTGTTGATGCCGCCGACATAGATGCAACATCATCAATGTGCAGAGTCCCAAAGCTCTCAATCCTTGAGTTTACTTCTCCCATCGTTGAATCACCTGCTGGTACAAGCCGTTCGTCGCAAGTTGCATCTCTCGCTTCCCTTGTCTTACTCGTGCTTCAAACACCACGTCCGTAGTTGTACGGAAGCCCAAGCATTGATCAACATACCTATTAATCACTCGTAAAGTGAACGCAACGAATCCAATTGGCATGTTGACGATCGAAATGGCAGTTCTGAAGGGCGCCAAAAGCAGTGAGGAGAATGTGTTGCAGGTGGGACTTAGCTCTTTGAAGGGCACCGCAGTCAACAGGTAGAGCATTTTCCAGTACGAGTATGCCCACGTGTTGCTGTCAAATTGCTGAGGTTGAGCGACGCTTCCGAATTGAAAAGTGATGTATTCCAACAAATTGTACAGACCGTAGGAGATCTGGTGCAGAAAGACAACAGGCGCTAGAGATTGTCAGTCAAGCTTGAGTAGTCAGGGCGAGCAACCTACATGCGATGGCAAACGCGAAAGACTTGAAAACTTGTACAGTCCCCTGCAATACGGATGGAGAAGTCCTCAAATTTCTGAAAGAGCCGAATGCAGAAAGAGCGCGGCTTCCAATCGTGACTATGCCATTGACAAGTCCTGTCACAGGATCACCCGGACTCTTCAGGTCAGGCATCTCGACATAGCGTATCAGGCTTAGATCCTTCTGCAGAACTTGTTTATCGTCCACGAGAATGCTCGCAGCCATCGCCGATAGCTTTGACTTTGTCAACTTGTGTTGCCACACGGCTGTTCGGTCAGGTAACAGATCGCAGCATCCCGTATTAACGTAGACCTTCTCAAATGTTTTGAGCGCAGATCTAGCGAAAGTAACTTGGCCCGACTGCTCGTTAGATAGATGCTCCGCCATATCCCTGACCTTAAGAGAAATCTCAGGCGACAGAGCTTCTTGAAGTCTTGTAATAACCAAGTCTGAAGTCACACCATCAAGCGGAATCGGCTCTGGGCCACTTCCAGCTTTCCACACACGATGAGACCAGAAAGGCTGATCACCAGCAATAGGGATCATGACTATTGGCTTGCCAAGTTTGAGGGCAGTTGAAAAGGTTCCAGCGCCCATGTGGATTACCACCGCTGCAACTTTAGGGAAAAGCCAATAATGGGATATCTCATCCACGACAAAGACATCATCACGCCGGGTTGTGTCTGGATCAGTACCAGACCACCCTTTTGCATAGACTGTGCGCCTTCCTGTCGCTTTAATGCCATCAAAAACAGCTTCGAGTACTTGATCCGAGTTTGGAAAAGACATGCTGCCAAACCCGACGTAGACGGATTCACTGCCTGCCTCTAAAAACTTGACCAGGGCATCAGGTGGCGCATATGATTTCTCCTCTGTAAATGCGAAGCCGGCAATGTCGCACTCCTCGCCCCAATCGGCTGGCTTGGGGAGTAGATGTGAAGACCAGAGGTTTGTGCATGGAAGTGGGAAGCGAAAGAATTGGCCAGTCCACCAGAACGGAGAGAAAGCTTCAAGGCCCATGATTTGGACGCGTAGACGGTCAAATCCAGAGTTCAGCATCAAATTAAATCTGCGACAGTCAGCCCTGGACTGACAGAAGTATTGCTAACTATTACTCACGCTAGGTCTTTTAGCCACCATGATAAAACATTCCTCGTTACCGACGTGCTTGTGGCAGAGCCCTCGGCTTGGGAATGGGGAAGGTACTTGGAGTAGATTCGAGGATTGTTTGCCTGGAGGTGCAACGGAACACCCAGCCTGGCCGCAGCTGAACTCTGAACATACGCTGTCATGGTACCGATGATAGCATCCGCAACGAACGGATCTGGCGATGTTTCAGCCGGAATTCCCGCGGGGTCATCAATACATGCACCCCAGTATCTCTGGCCCATTTCGAAGAACTCGTCCTGAATCTGAGGTAGTAATCTGCGGATCTCCTTGGATCCACGACCTCTTCGAGCAATCATCTCTCTGGGATCCGTTCGACCGAGAGAGTAGAACTCAATTCCAGCAGCATCGACGACGTGCTTATGTCGTTCATGAGTGACGTACCTGACTCGATGCTTGTGCTGAAACTGCAAGACTTTGGCAATTTCGAGGGTTGGCTCAAGATCTCCACGACTGCCGAAGCCCATTATGACGATGTTGAGTCTGGGTATGTGCACCTCAGCATTTTCAATCGAGTCAGAAGGAACTTGTCCTTCCATTTTGAATCCCGCTTCCAGTGGCTATTGGATGTGTTTTCTGCCGGCGTCAGCGATCGCAGTCAAGGTTCAGGTTTGCGCGACGACGTCGAAACAAAGCTCTCAAGTAAATAAAAGAACGCGTAGATAGTTTGAGGAGGATAATTACGTGGATTCGCTTGGCTCGGCCATTCTTCAAAAAACCGAATTGTCAGCACTAACTCGCTTCGGCGCGTAGGATCGTAGAGCAGGATTTGGGTGCGGCCTGACGTGGGATAGCCTGGCCATAACCGAGCTTGGCAAGTTTGGCCACGGTCGCAAACCATAGCGTTTCACTTGATCGCAATTGAATTTGACTGATTGCTTACTCCTGATATTGAAGATTCTAACATATAAATTGCAACGTTTCAAGAAGGCTTTCATGAGCGACGCTTCAGACCTTCTTATCTACTGAGCGAAGCCAAAAGCCACTTGCCCGCACAGACCTTCAGCCCAGGGGATTGACTATTCTTCAAAGTGTAGACTACTGGGATTGAACGGACCTGTCTGTACGATAAGCAACCATTTGTCAAATACCAAGGTTCAATTGGCAAATGTTTGAGAAACGGAGATAGAAGATATTCTGAAAGACCGTCGTAGGCTTTATTGAGCCCATGGAGAACGATTAGCTTTGGGAGCCAGTGAGAAGAAGTATCGGGGCATCATGCCAGAGTTGCCCACTGTAAGCGCCATGACGCCTACTGCAATTTTGGCCAACTTTAGGTGATTTAGCTGGCTGAATATCTGCTAGACCACGGTCAAGATCCCATTGACAACGGTCTTGATTGGGGCCGAACAGCTATAGCAACTGGCTCAAGATACGAAATTTCATCGGTTTGGCAACCTTTTCAGCGTCAACCATTTTCCCAAACAGAGAAGATGATGCCTTCTGAAGCCTTTGGCAAGTTGTCGTTCGTAACTGAGAGATGAAATCACACCTGTTCCTGTCTCTCTCAGCCAAGCCTTGCGAATTCAGGGCTCGTTTCTCCCAGACTAAATGGCATCGCCTCGCCTTATATGTACTATAACATTCGTCTTGATCCAGACGAAGAGTCAGTCGAACAATTTGTCAATTTCGAAAAGTCTCCTAGACTTCGCTATTTGGTCCGAGAAATCACCGTCGACACTAACATTGATGTCAATTATCCCTACGTTGGCGACCTCAGATACCCCTTTCCCTACGCCTTTATGAACACCTTGCCTTTTCTCTGATGCTTGACAAAAGTTACGGCATCACACCTGCGGTGCAATAAACATTGCGGCGAAGTCTCGAATTTGCCGCCCACACTCCATTTCAACTCAAAGAATTGACGATTGCAAATCTGGCCGCCTACTACGATGTTAAACACCATCAACTCAAAAGTTTGGTAAAAGATCAATTCTTTACCGAGCCTTGTCGATGTCAAGATCTTGGTCGTCATGGGACAGGACGAAGTTGCACCAGAGCATGCTTATTGTAGCCAACGGAGGTTCGACTTCTTTAACCGCCTTCACGAGTCGTGGCTTTCGCCTAGCCTCAGTGATCACTTGAAATTTGAAACTTGTCACTGTACTTCCAGGACTACTGGAGCTGGTTCCCAAAGATGGACCTTCGTCTCATTGGAGAGGACTCACATTTTCATCAGCTTAAGATACTTGCGTTGGGAAACTATATCTTTTCTCATAAATGGCAAATCATATGGTTTACGAAGATTGGAAGGGAGAATGGGGACGGCGGACTTGAAGAGTTGTACTTCGACGCCTGTCCTATTCCTTACGAGGCCCTCCAATTTGGCCCATTCGTTCGATGCAAAGAACACTGGGTTTCCAGATTAAAAGATTGTCCTACGCGATTGAGAGGACAACGAGGACAACGAGAAGGTACACGGATACCCGTTCAGATGGCGCCAGTTTCTATCGCATTGGAAAGACTCAGTGAGGAGCCTCAAAGTCTTCCGAATGGGTAGCGGAATACGGTCTGACAGGCCAATCGACACACATCAGCCTATAAAGGATAGCGAAAACCACAAACATCTTAATCATGAAAAGCTACATTACCTTCTCATAATATGCACAAGACTTTTGCTTGTCCTCCACCTATAAATAGGAAGTCACTTCTTGAAGAGGATATGAGAAAGATTTGGCATCACGTAAATATTTGCAAGGCGTGGGGCTTTCCGGTGAAACAGCATCCCAGATACAATATATCAGTTATGCCTGTGATACTTGCCCTTCAGGATGGGAGGATACAGTACTTGAGCCGGAAGAGAGCACAATGGTTGAAGACGATTCTGTTTATGGTGCGCCAATCGCTAAGGTCGAGGCCAGGCATAAGCAGTAGCTGTTTGTAGCAGGCGTATTAATTTGGACTATGTCTATTATTATCTATGTGTGCTTTCGGCCTGATAAGAAAGAAATTACTTCTTAACTTTGATGCGGTTTATGCAGCACTTCAACCTAGTTCCTAAGTCTATTTAAATAGAGAGGCAGGGCCACTATCCTTTAACTTTGCACTGCCAACTTGCCTCGTAACTACTCCAGCTATTTATCTCAAATGATGCCGGCTTTGTCACCATGACTCACTACGCGACCCAGGTAAACATTACCAAACCACACACGCGTAAGCAGACAGCAACATATCTTCTCCATCATTACAACATTAAAAAACATGGCCACAATCGATCGAGGCACTGCCTCCAACTCGCGTTCAAGTCCTCCCAGTCGCACTGACATGATTCTCGCCATGAATGATCCAAATATGCAGCAGATCATCGACGGCACCAAGACCTACGAGTTCAGAAAGTACAGCATGGCTGGCATCCAGAGAATCTGGTTCTACCGCACCGCACCACACTCGGCCATCACGCACATCTGCCCCGTCAACGAAGCCGCTACCAGAAATCCCGGTGAGGAGCCTCTTCCTGAAGATGGCTTGGGAAACAAAGAGTATAACGAGAAGCACACAGACTACCAGGGCTACGATTACGCGTATCGCATAAACGGGGTATATGAGATCAACGCTGAAGGAGGCAAGGGTATCACCTGGGCGATGATGAGAGATGAGCATGGAATGAAGATTGCACCACGTGGCAGAGTTACTGTGCCGGAGTCGATGGTCGCGCAATACCGCCTGGAGGACCAGAAGAAGATCCTGTGAACACCTACGGGCAACGAGAGCATTGAAGGACGGGATGGAGCTTATACATGATCATTGCTGTAATTACGGTCGAGAATGGTCATTGCGTGGGATTTGTCCACAGACAAAACTTTGGTGGTGGTTTATATGCTTTCAACACCATCCACTCCTCGTATCGTAGAACGCTCTGGCAAGATACACTTCAAATAACTGAAATCAACATCATAACCCAAGCCAATAGTTCACCTCAAATTGACATCATGTGCAGCCTTCGCCTTGAGCCTGTCATCGCCCTCTAGTTAATCAACAGCGGCCTGGAGCTTATGCCAAAAGAGATCTAGAAAAATGTGCCAAAGGTGAGTAAAGCTTTATTGAAGACGTTGTTTACTGGAAGAGCTCTCGTGATAAATAAGAATCCCAACGATATTTTCTTAACCACGACGACTCATAGGCACTCAACAGCAGATACCAAGCTAAGTGACGCCTGCGTATGACTGAGGAATTTCTGGACAACTCATCCAGGCTCTTTAGCGACAGAAGTTGTGACTTTCATTTCAGAAAGAAATGTCAAAGGCTCCTTTTCTGGGTTCGGAGAATATTGTAATTGGCCGAGCGAACAACGCGCATGTTCTTTATTCTCTCTAGAAACGAATTGACATCGTACAGGGTTATGCTGTTTCCAAGAATATGCCTGCGCAAGAAACACAAATTTCCTTGAGCTCTTAGACGAACACAGCTTTGACTGCCTAGGGTGGTTTGTACTCAGTTGAGCTTGTTCAAGTTTATTGTTTGGGACAGTGGTCGCTGGTCAGAAAATTATGCTGTTCGCGAAATTCACGAGAACACGCTTCTGATCATTCATTGTTCACACGTCACTGTTCACCAAGAATCCCATCAATTTCTCGCATGATTCTCATGTCGGAATCTGTATATAAGAAGCCATCGTTCCTTCGAAAGACTGATTTCTCGTCAACACAACAAACCTCACACCCTCCGACAATACCCACATCCGGACTTCATTCTTCCTTTGCAACAAACCAAATCCCACCTATTCGTGAGACCTACAAATCCACCCCTCGACATCATGAGCAACAATACTTCCCAGGTAGGCGCCCGCCCTGGTAGTGAGAAAGGTGGCGGCGAGGACAAGTACATCTGGATCCCTCGTGTTCTTGATCTGGTTGATATCTTGGATGACTTTGAAGAGGGCTCTGAGAAGAGCTCGGAACGTACTGACGATGACGACTGGACTGAGGTCGATCGTGAGCGTGGAGTGAGCCAGCGAACTACAGTTGAAATCAAGAGTGACGCAGCGTTGATCAAACGTCTTCACGAAGCAATCCATGGAGACGAAGACTTCAGTCTGGCCGATCTTGAAAATCACAGCAACGCCTTGAACATTCAGTTCAATGCTTCCGTTGCTCCTGATGAAGCTCATCTGAGTGCTCAGGATGACTTGGCACTTTCTTCCGGGACTATTCTCGGATCTGCGAATACGACATTTTCGCATAGCAAGGATAAGGCGACCATCGACGTTGCACGTGCCGCCGCATCTACTCTCGCATCCGCTGTTGCTTCTATACGATCAGATCCTTCTTCCGCGCACCATTCCGATGGCGACAAGCGAGAAATCGCCATTCAGCGAGCTCACAAGAGAATGGCTTATGCTCTCACGGCCCTGGAACTGGATGAATTCCCAGATCGCAAAGGTATGGACATTGCCCTTGAAAAGTTTATCGCTTAAGAACTTGTTAAACTGAACAAGTAGACAAATCTTATGAGAACTCAGGGCTTTGCTAGGTTTGGGTTTAATTTTCTTTGCAATTTCGTTTAACTTTGGTAGCCGTTAGCGAGCTGGATCTTCCTCTATTTTCTTTTTCGCCATCGTATCTTTCGCATATTAATAAATCTCTTGATTGGAGGGAATAAGGCAATGACCCATTTTAAACATGAAACTGTGAATTGATCCATGCAGACTCACATGGTGTCTATAAGGTGACAGAGATGCAGTGTGGTTATGTTTGCTACATATGTTTGCGCAATCCGGGCCCTCGGATGCCAGCAGCACCTGCAGGCGATAATGGGCCGTTCATTCAGTCTATTATGATCTGTTTGTCTCGCAAATGTCACCCGGAATAGTCCAAGTGTCGAACAATACCGGGGTACATGAGGCGAGGCGACCGTTTGAGCTAGCGGTAGTTACGTGTACGAGTTCTTGAGCTAGTTGACGCACCAGGATGTTATTGAAGACCAACAGGTGGGGTTACCGTACCGTACTAGGTAGGTCATGAACATAGAGTTGCAGAGAAACCGAGCTGTTGGCTCTAGCAAACAATGCTGTAACCACAACGTTGTGAGCTACATTAGTTAATCCTTTAAGCAAGGGGCCTAGCCAAGCGACCACCAAGGGTCTATGAAGTTGCGGGAATTAGTTAATCAGTCGTTCGCTTCGGCCATTCGAAGAGCCCATATAAGACCCATATGCATGGCTACTATCAGTCGACCAGGACCCTTTCTTCCTAGGAATAATGCAAGCGTTTCAGGGGAGCCTGTGATCTACATTGTGTCATTCACTTAGCCGGATCCTGTTGAAACCCTCCATTGGGTCCAGGTAGTATTTTATGCCGTCGGTCTCCGTCCGAAGTGGGTATAAGATCCGTGTAGTTGGATGCAACACCGGGTACATGGCCCTGGACACGAAAGAAGCTGCAATCATCCCATGTCAAAGTAGCATATACATGCGTTTGAGTGGTGCTGCAAGAAACGTGTGGTTACTTTGCATGTCTCCACACAAACATTGTGGTCCACACAAACACTGCGGTTGTCTATCACATACCCATGCCGGTACTCATCGAATCACACCGGGACACAGAACATCACGTGCCGAACTAGACAACGTGTCAGCCAAAACACCCTTGATAAATAACCGTTGTTGAGTTTAACGACCCTTGCTGGCTTCATCCGTTCCCCTGATGGTTGTAGCCGTTATGGAGTTGTCCCGAACCGACGCGTCCGCAGTCAGTTCATTGCCCGTTCACCGCTGCGGCAATCGAAAAGACATAAATCCTTCGGGTGGCGCAATTTCGCGGAAATCATTCACTAGATCCGTCATACGAATCCTTTCTGTGACCTCAGCTTTTCTACCATACCTTACACAATGCCTCACAAGGACTTGCCCATCCGACCTTTGGTTCGCGCCTTTGATCCTGTGGGAGGCGATACCCTCGGAAAGCCAGAGTTGGATTTTGCTTCTCTCTTCCGTGAGGAGAACGTTCCTGAGGATGCTCCCCTGACGCTATACCCTGAAGATCTGGGAGTGCCGTGGCATACATCTTTTCCTTGGGTCAGGCAGTCCAAGTTCTGGGCTCTCGCTGAGGAGGCTGGACGGGACTTCATAACTCGAATTAGCCTTGACAAGGCATCAGACCGTGGCAGGCTGCCCGTGGAGATGGATGATGATCGTCGTAAAGGGAAAACCGACGAGCTCGTCGAGAACGCCGTCTCGTGCGTCACTTATCTCTATCCGACTTCGAGCCCAACCAGGCTAGCACTGTTGGCTCAGTCGATTATCCTTCTCTTCCTCCACGACGGTACGTCTTTTTATGTAATCATTATTTGAAGTTATACTGACATATGAGCCACAGATGTCATAGAGCGTGGAGAAACTCAGGACGTAAGTTGAGAGAAAGCTATGCAGCATTTATCACTGAGCTAACACACTCCAGGATATGACAGTTGTGGATGAACTCCTGACTATGGCGCCCAAGAACCAACATCTGAAGCGATTTTGCACAGAAGTCTTGGAAGAAGACCCTGTCCTTGGATTGGACTTGATCACAGCCATCCACGCCTGGGTGCGTGATGGTCGTGTTCAGTCGCCGTTCAAGCAGGATCACTATGCCTATTTGTCTGATTATATGGTTTACCGACGTAATGATATCGGAAAGCAGTATGTATATCCTCAATAGCCTTGTCCTAAACGACAGCTAAAGTTGGCCAAGATTTATGGTTGCAGCCGTTCGGTTCGGCTGTGGTGTTCACCAGACACCAGAGGAACTTGCACCCTTTGAGGAGCTCACTGATCTTTTCACGACACATTCCATTCTCCTGAACGATCTTTATTCCTACGACAAGGAGGTATACGAATCTAAGAAGCTCAGTGGCTCCATTGTCAATGCAGTGCATGTTACCAAGCAACTACTCTCTGTATCACCAGCATCGGCCAAAAATATCACCCGTGTCATGTCCTGGGAAATGGAGAAGGAGTTTTACGCTATAAGCGAGAAGTTTATGCGTGATCCCTCCATCAACTATGCACAGCGCGTCTATATCACTGGCCTGCTTGACGCGACGATTGGCAATATCTTCCACTCTGCTACTTTGAGCAGATATGTGAGACATGCTCCAGAGCCCCTCCCTTGCACTACCTAGGGAAGGCACTCAAAGGGATTCATAGGGCGGAGCGTTTCTATTTATCAGTCATAGCGTATACGATTCATTTTCAACATAGCCATGCAATATTAAAATCTAGTGAGTCTTCCGAGATAGTCAGCTTCATCACCACTTAAAAGTCCCAATGTTGAGCTCATAGTTCGTCTTGGTCATCTCCTCAATGGATCGACAGTCGAAGAGCCTCTGAAAGATGCTTTCCCTTTTTAGTATAGGAAATAACTTGAGACTTCCGAGCGTGGCAATACAAACGCGAATTGTTGTATTAACCTGAACGAGGTGTTGACATGTTAAGCACCTATCCTAGATCTTCACTGAACGGAAGATACCCGAAGAAGTATCAGATGCCCCCGCCCGTTGAGATATTTACCCCTTGGCCCTCGATGACCTACCAGGCATATACCATATCGGCTGGGACCACAGCTGAAGGGTTGCGGTTGATGAACCACCCTGCTCACGTCACCAACTATGGTTACATTGTGCGATCCGGAATATAACCCTTCACCGCTTGTTGAAGGTGGCGACAAACATGTGTAGATCATAGGGATAGCACCGCATGTAGTTGGTGATTGAAAACTGGAATAGCTTGGCAAACTATACCACATCTTCCCACTTGACGGTCGGCAATAGAACTTGTATGGAGATAAATGCAAACACGTAATTGTAAATAGTGAGCAGTCATATTAAAAACAATGTGCAATACGCTAGATACGACATCCTCCTATAGCTGTGACTTAACAAAAAGGAAAAGAAGATTAGGAATGAGAAATGATAGTGATTTAGTCCTGCGCTCAGCATACACTTGTCGTCACAAAAAAAAAAAAAAACAAAAAAAAAAGGTATCCCAATATTCCTTAACCGTCATAAATGAATGTTCGTAAGTGCCTTGCTCGGACTATGCTTAACAAGGTCAATCCTTAGTTTGACTTGCTGCTGGCCTTAAGACCTCCGAGAAGGCGGAAGAGAGGATTGACAAGGCCACTGAGGATAGCATCGAGATTACCGTCGCCATTGTTGTTGATTTCTGCTCGAATGATAGAGTCCAAACGGTCGTGCAGCTCCGGGCTGAGCTTCGAGTCAGAAACAGCAAGGCCACCCAGGAGGTTGGTGAGCATATTGATGAGATTGTTGATTGATGCAGTCACAGTAAGCTTGAGTCCCAAAGTGTCGATCAAATCGTTTACGATGCTGAGAAGGTCCTGAACAAGAGTCTCAACAAGCTCGCCGACCTCTTCGCGTTCGGAACTGGTAAGGTTCAGGTCGCGAGTAGTAGAGAGCCTGGTAAGAGCGCCGGAAAGAGCTGCGCGTACTTGGACAAGCTGCTTGGCACTGTCGCTGATGCCCTTGCTTTGGGTTTCCTTTCCTGCTTGGACTCGAAGCAGAGTCGCATCTAGAGCAAACTATTAGCGAAAAGGGTCAATTAGTGCGCCTCGGTGTGTCACTTACTGATTTTGTCGCCAGAGCTGGTGACCGAACTGACAAGGCTGGTCAAGGAGCCGATAAGGTCATCTCCATTCTTGAAGCCTGTCGTCGTAGACTTGGTCGATGTCTTGATCGTAGCCTTGGCAAGCTTCTTCTTAGGCTTGGATGCCTTCTTCTTGGATGCTTCCTTCTCAGATTTGGAACGCTTGACGTTCGTCGTGGCGGTGTGTCCTTCCTTTGGCTTGTCGTCGTCGGCGGTGGGGTTGACAAGATCTACCTTGACATCAACTGTACCATCATGAACTTTGGTATCGACAAGATGGGACTCTCGCACGACAATAGTGTTGTCGGTAGTAGGCGCCGAAAGGGAGCTAGCTACCAGAGCGGCGGCAGTGGCAATTAGGGAGAACTTCATGATGGTTGTGAAGTGGTGAGATTGATTCAAATAGTTAATGTGCTTCTGAACTTGTTGTCTGGGTTGATGTGGATGAGCTGAAACGAGAGGAAGGCGAAGTGTGCACCTTTATAGACTCCCAGAGCCTGTGGTTTTCCAAGATTTCAGGACGAGTTTGAGTTTCGTCGCTAGAGACAGTTGAAGCTATCGTCATTATTGCCGATCCCTTGTTGTTAGAATGGTCAGAAATCAGATCATGCTGTGACGGGTAGCTTGATCAACCAGAAATTCTTTGCGGTTTTGCTGTGTCATTCCATTATAGTCGTAGCCGCTGACGTTAATTGCGTACTTGGACAGATGTTGTCACTTTGTCGAGTCTGAATTCATGCTTACGCTTCCGGACTAGCATGAGGCTATTCCGAGAGTAGTCGCAGTGGCTTGTCGATCTTACCCGGAGGTTCTGATAACCGTGAGGTTAAAGTTACAGTAGTCGTTATTGACGAATCCGGACAGGTAGTTCCTGGTAATCGACTTGTCAGTTTTATCTTTGGGTTAGTAAAAGCTTGTGCCCCTGATATGACCTAAATGATGATGATGGTGTAACTGATGTGCCTGACAATCAGCCACCATCGCAGTCCCCTGGACCCTCAAATTATGTGACATCATTGAGAGTTGTTATTCTTTATGGTAATAATCTCTTGGTATCACGGATGCTACCGATGTGTCCCAAAGGCTTGTTATTATGGATTGATCCGCTTTCTTTTCTGATCTTCAACGTCAGGCAGCCGTTGCTATACTTGGCAAAGTCGGTGGTACTTGGCGAGTGGCGATGAAAGGCATTCCACTTACTGAGGGATCCGATAACATACAAGCCCATCAGGGCCAAGGTTTGCGTTCCTCGGTTAGTCACTTATGATCAGTCTAATGCCAAGATGTCAGTCATCCGTTGTACCAATTCCCGCTTAGGTGAGGCGGCGATATCGTCACAGCCGTTCGAGTCTCCCGTTGAGAGGCGATTCAACTGTTATTGTAACGAGAACGGAAGCTTAGTGTAAAAATGCAGTCTTGGAATGTGAAGATGGCTATTCGGCATGATTGGATGGAAGTGCACATTCTGCCGAATGTCACAAGCCAGATCACTCCAAGCTAAAAGGATTTGGATTGTCATTAATTGCTACATGACTCAAAAAGAAGCATCTCATCAAGCGCCATTGAGGACATCCGGATGGCAAAAGGAAGGGTCTGGCCGGGGATTGAACCCGGGACCTCTCGCAAGCTATGCTATAGGGTTTTCCCTAAGCGAGAATCATACCACTAGACCACCAGACCGAGGACATTCATAACGCGGATGTCGTTGAATCATCGAAGTCCCAGGCTCAAATCATAGCTTATACAGGCTGAGAACAAGAAAAATAACAGCGAGGATGGTCAACATAGGGCAATCGTGACACCGACATCCATGCCAGTTGAGATGTAACTGTTTAAAGCCATTGCCTCTTCCTTTGCTAGCTTCATTGTCCATTGAGGCTTCATCCACCACCAAATCTAAACTACAGTGACAGTTTGAACAATGTCAGCTATCTCTTCGTCGTCCAAGTTGATGGCCCTGTGGAGAAAGTTCGTTTCTTCCAGTCTTTCCTTGAGACACTCGGCAAAAGCAGGCTTCATGCATTTACATACACCCATCCGTACAAACGTTGTCCCCTTTCTCACTGTGTTGAGCGGTCTGAGTATTAAACCTGTGGCAAGATAGCCATCATCATCAAAATGAATTAAAATAAACAGTAGATTCCCTTTGCGGTTTTCCTGCAGCTTCACCCATCTATCGTGATCCACGCTTGAAGAGGCCTGGTTTTCATCCCAATAGTACAAAACCTCCAAATACTTGATTGAGTCGTCTTCTAGTCGCTCGAGAGGTTGGGCCAATTGAAAGGTGCCGAGATCAAAGTCCGGGCGAATATGTGGCCCCATTTGGCCCCATAAGCCAACACCTCGAAGGACTAGTTTTGAATTTGTAAAGCTATGTAGCCTGGTCACGTCTTCCGACCTTACTGTAGCTTCCACGACTTCCACGTGTTCAGGTGGTCTTTTGTCAAGGGGATATTTCGTATCAGGCTTGATTGGACTGTTCATGTTCATCCACGACCATGTTGGTGCTAGCCATGTTGGTGTTGTGCAGCGTTCCGGTTTCGTGTCGGCATACCAGCATAGTTGTTGTGCAAGATCTTTCCTCCAAAGACCAGCAAGATACGTATCGTCCATTGCAATCTGGAACTCTTTCACAATTCCCGCAAACGCAATCATTTTGTCAGATATGTGGGAAAGACGACATGTAGAATAGGCGCGCACTAGCTGTGAAAAGCTATGGCGAAGGTCAAGTCCGCTATCGTAATTCAAAGCTGCTTTAGGAGGAGTCTCCGGCATTATGTTAGTTGGTATACCAGTTGGAAACTGTTCCGAAGCAACAACTGTTTGGCATTCCCAGTATATTTGTGATTTCGCAAACCCGAACTGCCTCCTTGAGAGGTATCGTTCCTGAAGGACCCAGGCCCTGTTATTAAGAGCAGCTTGCACGACTTCTTCGTGATAGAGATTCTCGCTTGATAAGTGATATTCATCTGAATCTAACTTCAGTCTTGTCGGTTGTGTCATACAAGTGTCTCTGCGTGTAAAGCAGCCAGCTGAGCTATCGTCTGCCCATAGAGCTGCAATGTTGCAAGTTGAGTTTTGGTAGATGGCCCCCATGACTGAAGACTGCTTCTTCCAATCATCTTCATCATCTTGTATGATACATAATGAGTCAATCCATACATACCGCATACCCACGGAAGCCACTACGGCGAGTGCATCACGGTAGGTCTTGGGCAGTATGGAACAAGGTGAGTTGCTCTTGAACCTCTCGTAGTTTCTCTTGGTGAGACTCGTGTGTAGACTTGATCCCCAGCAATGGCTCAGAGTCAAATAAGGTACGGCTTTGCATTCTTCAATGACAACTCGCCAGTCGCAAGGGTTTCCTTCTTTGTCACAGATCACCTCGACTAGCCTGTCAGGCGTCATGGGGGATAATTTCGTTTCCGTTTCTTGGCATTCGACGTGGGACTCCACACAGCTCTGGAGCCAGTAGCGCCATAGATCGACTGTATTAGCTGTCGACAATGGTTGTGCCCCAAAGTCGACATCAGCAGGAAGGGCAAAGTCACTCGGTAAAGCGTCGAGTGATAACCAAAGAAGTGCAAGTGAGCCTCCCACGATGACTAGAGTTTTATGGCTCGTCCCTTGAATCATGTCCATTTCAAGGGCGGAGCCCATGGCTTTCCACTTATCCGATAGATCAACGCTAGGGTTGAAAGTCTCTTGCTCTGACATGGAGACCCAGACCCAACGACAGATGTAACATCCTGCACTAGCTGACTTCAAAAAACCACTCAACGAGTCGTGAATGGTTTTTCTTTGGACCACTTGATCAACTGGTATCAACGAGTGAAGAGAGTTAGTAGCGCGGATGGCCGTTATGCACTTTATGCAAATCATTTTGTGGGAACGATACAGTGCTGTTATTCGGTTTCTCAAAGAGACATGACCGGATGTTTAGACTTTATCATGTGAGAAACACAGGGAATTTCTGTAGATGTAAGGCGAACTGTTCGGTGGCGCAGCAGGCCATCCATTACGCAACAAATCACAATATGATGTCGAGACTCAGTAAGCAGAGCTGAGCCCGTTTCAATGATTGGCTGTGTCATCTTGCCAGCACGAATCGACAAACACTGCCTCCGATCTTTGATGCGCAGCGAAACCACAATTGAACCAGCTGGTATGTCAAAAGCCCCTTCTCTGCAAGAATACAGTAATTCTCAGCCTATGTGCCTTCGGCCCGTCTCATCTTGCTTTGGACAGCTTCTGTGTGAACCTACTCAGTTATATTAGGCATGAATTTGCCTTGCTAGAACACTCGAGCAACCTCATAGTGGTCGTGCCCACACTAGACTAACCTACCTTGCGTTTTCGGGATAAGTGAGAGGTCATCTTCAAGTTCAAAATCACTAAAGAACACAATGACTGGTTGGTGTAAATGGGGTTCCTATTTTGCTAATAGTCTATCTCTACCACCCAATCTTCCATGAGTATCATCGTGATGTGTTGTTGCTTTCCTCCCGAGCTTCGCCAAACATGAATGATGCCACATACACAGCAGCTGTTCACATGCGGAAACAATCCGTTCTCTTAATCAGAAGCTCCCAGGCCTCCAATACCATCACATGATCCCCGGCCGCTGCGCCAGAAATAACCTGGCCAATGTAGCCTTTGGGCGTTCCTATAGATGGGCACCCGTAAATCGCATTGGTCGAACGTTGGTAGAAATCTAGGACATGATCCAATTCCGGAACCTTCTTATTCCGGAAAAGCTGTGCGTACGATGGACCGCAGAGTGTCTTCACTGGTGATATGAATATTTCGGATCGAGAAGTATCGATTCCAGCAGATTAATTTCCTCGATATCCTTGAGGGTTACTTTAAACATACATGCTGATGTTGATCAGCAAGATCCGTCTACTATTGCATTGTATTGTATCGAAAACAATTCTTGGGACGTGCAAAACCCACTCCTCGTCGCACCCGTGGCTTGGGCGTAGTCGAACAAACATGGTACAAGCGCAATGAGTCGCCGATAGACCCATGTAACTGTACACCGTCATTGCGTGTTATGATATCTTAGAATCTCAAACAGCCTTCCAGGAGCCTCCCTAAAGCCTACTGCGCAATTGTGCGGCTAAGTAACATGTTACCATAGCCTGCTTTCACCAGATATCTTACAACTTGTTCACAGAGTTGATCAACGGATTCTTGGTGTGGAAAATACAACTCAAGCTCATTTAGTACAAGATAAAATCTCCCTAGAGCAAACAAAAGGTCGCGTTAGTCAGTACCTTACTCGGTAGGGTCTGCAGTCAAGGTAGATCTTGGAGATAGGGCAGCGGAGAAAGAAAGAAACGTAGTCTCACGCCAGATTCCACACTCACTTTACGACATTCTCAGGCAGATTTATAGCATTGGATCAACTATGCTTCAGTGTGCCAATGGTCATAATATTGTTTCTAGGCCTAGCAGATAGATACACTATAGCAACGTGGCATAGTGGAGGAACTTCCGAGACGCTCTTTCCGAGCTTTGCAGCAAGGGCATCGAGCTTTTAGGATCGGAACAATCCTTGTCCACAAATCTCGCTAGATAAAAAGTCGATCCTACGCCAGCTTTCTTAAGTTACTGCCGCTTGTACCATCAGCAGTGCTTGTACCGTCACCAGGGCTTGTGCCGTTACCGGCGCTTGTTCCGTTATCAGTGTTCGTTCCGTTATCAGTGTTTGTTCCGTTACCAGTGTTCGTTCCGTTATCAGTGTTCGTTCCGTTACCAGCGCTTGTTCCGTTACCAGCGCTTGTTCCGTTACCGGGATTTTGCCCGCCACCAAGGTCTGATGGACCAGCATTGGCGACGCGACCACAAGGTCCATTACTAAGAACATAATTGGAACCATTCGGGGACGTTTGGAACGATGTGCCGTGGTTATCTTGAGGGTTACAAGTATCGCCGATAATAAGGATGCAGCCGCCGCGATTGTCGTAGTAAGAAAAGATGCAATTGGAGGCTTGCTGACAGAGTACGCAGCAGTCGTATGCAGTGTTGGCGGTCCTGCCAGAAGCTCCGTTCTGAGTACCCCCCGAGTTGGCGACGATGTTTACAAAAGGATTGCCCCCATTTGCAGATGAGACCAGATTATTTCGACCACAGGCGGCGTAGGTTGCTTGAGGAGGGGCAGTACTCGTTGATGTTACTACGTGGAACATGGTTAGTTGGACAATTAGAGAGAAAACCAGAACGAGAATGCTGTACCAGTAGTGGTGTTGGTCGTCGTGACAGTGGGAGTAAAGATGGTGGTGACTGTGGTATTGGTTCCGGCAGTGACGGTAATGGTGCGTGTATTTGTTACGGTCCTCTGAGCGGTCACAGTCCTGGCTGGAGCTGTAACGGTCGATGTTCTTATAGCAACACTAGTGCAGGACCTAGGGGTAATGGTCCTTGTCGTGAGCGTCTCGACCAGCTTGAGGCATCTCACAGACGTGGGGAAGCGGCGTGCGGTCTGCCTTCTTTCAAGATCATGAACGAGACGCCCCTCGACAGAACGTTTCTTCCTAACCATGTAATCTGGTTCATCCGCAAGCGCAGTGAACCCTGAAGATGCCGGTATTGTTTGAGTGGGGGTCGTGGCCGTGGTGGCGGTTACGGTAACCACCACTGTGGTGTTGGTCGTTGTTGAAGTCGTAAGGAAGACAGTGGCTATGATTCCGTTAGTAATATGTCTTAGTGCATCGTGCTGTGGAGTAATGTACATGTGGAGGCGGTTATAGTTCTGGTAGAATTGCCAGTAACAGCCAAAGACGTTGAGGTGGTGGTGGTGGTATTAAAGGTGTTGACATTGGTAACAGTGACAGGAACTCGATTAACAGTTCTGGTCACAGTCGGGCAGGCCCTGGTGGTGAGCGTAAAGGTGAGTGTCTCAGAGAAAGTGGTACTCGGAACTGATCGAATCGAGCTTTGTCCAGAAAATGTCCTGCAAAATGTCTCTGTCGAGACATTCTGTTGAGCATTTGCCATGCTATGCAAGGCGGCGAGGACCAAGATTTTGAACTGCATTTTTATCTTTTAGCTGCGATGGTATTGACGCTACGCCAGGTTGAAACCTGTGGCGACTGTGCTTGTCAATGGAAGAGGAACAGCTTCAAGTTGTGGAACAAAGCATAGTCGCAGGAGGAAAAGGATTTATATCTGTCCATGGTTATTTATCATAGTAAGCTGCCAAAACATGGCTTTACCAAAGTGCCAACTTGTTTTGCAACCCCAGCCCCCAATCTCGTTCGAACTGCTATGAAGAATCCACGCGTCGTCATTGCAGTTATCGTACCCCTCCTCAAGTGACTACTCGAATCTTCTCAACATTTCTACGATCTCATAGCACGTCTCTCGCACCCCGCAGCTCAGCTCAACGAAAGCAGGAAGTCTTCGACTTATACCCTGTTGGCCTTATATCTGCGTGGCATTAGTCGTGCGGGCCTGTGTGAACATAAGGTTCTTTTGCTGCACCAGTCTGACCGGGCAACGGCACACCCGTCTGGCAATTGACTTTGTTTTGGAATCAAGTTAGGAGCCAAGATGAGTCTCAATCCAGTCTTTGCCGGACCGACGTTCTCGATCTATTGCAGCCAAAGCAGAAAAGACGAATTCTTCGGCGATCCCTGGGTCTCAGCTCCAGAACAAGAGCTTGACGAGCCGGCAACAATAACTCCATCGAACATGACCACCTGTTCTCTCAAGACTCCAAACCTCACAACCTGTACGAGAGATCTGGTACATCCCTGGGAATATAGAGGGAGAGACTACAACGTTTGAATAGTAGGAAGATGATTAGTGATGAAGGAGATATTGCGAGTATGTTGAATCTAAACGAATGCGGATACCCTCCTTACGTGTTTTATTGGCCCTGACCCTTAGATCTCAAATATTATCTAGGTACTGGATAAGCTGAAACATGTTCTAGATATCATGACTGAGTAGCCCTCCATGAAAATGCGTATACTCTGTGTCGTGTGTTGTTTCTGTCACCAGATGATCACTTCGATGTGAGAACCTAGAGAGGACGCCAGAAAACCATTATCTCGATATTTTAATGGTTGATGCACTTGATGAGGCTGTATCTTGATCGGAGGCGTGATGGGAGATTCATTTTAGCAGTTTGGGACACCCAGTCCTTGGCACTTGATACAAAGTTGGTGATATTTGAGTTGCTTTTCTCACTGTATATGAAGGTTCCCTCGGTTTATGTTAACCCATACCCACCTCGCGTATTGTGCTTCGAAGGGCTAGAGACCAGGTATTCGAGTCCGGGTGAAATTACAGGGTAAGATGGCGGATAAAATGCTGTCCAATCGGAGAATCTTGATTAGTCCCTGAGAAAACTCCACAAGGTACATTGGACCAGGCACAAAACACGCATGGTCAGAGGTACTTGGTCAGCACTAGGATGGAATCAAGCTAGTACTAGGGACTCCTCCACACGATCCAGGGGGTAAATTGTCGTATTCGGACATCTTGGAGGATCCGCCCCAGAGGGTAAATCTTGGATAAGCGAGGCAGTGAGCCTAGGCCTTAATATTTGTTGATCATCTCCCTCACCCCTTTGATCATTTACTAACTGCAGCCAAATCATTGTCATCCCAGTGAAAACCATAGATTAAGGCATGCTTCGCGAGATCCTGTATAGTCTGGGCGGCCTCGTTCTGCTGGCCTACGTGTCAGAATGGGTCCTGTCACTCTTTGACGATCCTCGTGAGCCCAAGCGCCTACAGTCCAAAATACCTCTTTTTGGACATTTGCTGGGCATGTTCAAGTATAGTTCCGGCTATCACGGAATAACAAGGTGAGATCAAGCTGCATACCATGGCAAGGACATACACTAACTGAATCAATAGTAAACAAACAGATCAGGAGATCTACACGGTCGCCATCTTCAATACCAAACTCTACATCGCCAAGACCGCACGTCTCATTCCTATCATTCAAAAGGCATCAAAAACATTGTCCTTTCGTCCTTTCATGCAGACTGCCGCCAAGCTTATGGGTGATGCCAAGCCAGAAACGTATGAGGTTTTTGGCAGTGAATGGGTTGACAGTTTTAGTCATGCTCATAAGACCGGCTTGGCCATTGGACCGAGTCTAGATGAGCAAAACCTGAGAATGGCCGACCGCGCTTTGACAGACATTGACGCACTGTTGGAGAAGGGAAAGGATGGTGTTTCCAAGGTGTTTCTACTCGAGTGGTCCAGGTATGCGGTTGTACAAGCAAGCGCTTGTGGTATCTTTGGTGTCGAGCATCCGTTCTGTGATCCTAAGGTTGACGAGGCATTTTGGTAAGTTATACACCTCGCCCAAATTAGCTTTACTTGATTTAATAGGTTATAGGAAATGGCAAGCCTACCTCCCTCTTCATTTGGCGAATCTCGACATCACTGGCAAAGGTTATGCAGCCAGAGAGATTGTCTTTAACGCATTCCGCGAGTATCACAAGTCCCTTCCTAGTGATGCATCTCTAGTTTATACAGAGCGCATACGGGCTATGCGAGAAGCAGGAATCGACGAGGACGATATCTGCAAGCAACAGGCTACTTTCGGGACTGCCGCCTTTGCCAACACTGTCCCCATTATGTATTGGACTATCTATGAACTCTTTTCCAGACCTGAGCTTCTTGACGAGGTGCGCAAAGAGATCATCGAACAAGCTATCAGTGGAACAAAAGAGGCCGGCTTCAAGTTGGATGTGGGGGCTCTTAAGACGAAATGCCATCTGGTCTTGTCGATTTACCAAGAAACCCAGCGTTTGCGTCATGTTCACGCCAATATCCGTAAGGTTACTGAAGATACGCTTCTAGATGGAAAGTATCTGCTTAAGAAAGGACATTATGTCTTAATGCCAGGTCAGCCCGTCCACACAAATACGACCACTTGGGGCGACTCCGCAGACACATTCGATCCCTACCGGTTTGTACCCAAGGGTGATACAGACCGAAAATCAGTCGCTTCGAGCAGTTTTGTCGCATGGGGAGCGCCGCCTCATCTATGCCCTGCACGACAATTCGCCACGACAGAGATTCTCATCGTTGTTGCTCTGCTTGTTATTAGATGCGATATGGCTCCTGCGGGTACAGGGAAATGGGTAAGGGATCCGCCTCTATTTACGGGTGATATGGCGACCTTGTATACTCCTAAGAAGGATGTTGAGGTTGAGGTGAAAGAGCGAAAGGAGTGGTCCGGGCAGTGGAGTCTGGAAATGGGTGACAGTAAAACACGTATTTCTCTTGCTTCCGGGTGAATGAATGTATTTTAAATTAATGCATAGAACTTCTAGACCTTTATGCACTCTCACGTTTTGTCGAAGCATGGATGATCCCCAATGTCCAAGCAGTCTCAGCAGTAACGCAGGTGAGGGCTGACATGCCGACGTCTTTGATGAGAAATTCAACACAAAGACTGTTTCTCCCGACACACAGCAAATAAACATTCACAAACGTCAACCCGAGTGTGAACACTATGCGAGCTACTGAAGAATTTTCGCTGGCTATCAGGGTCGTCACACTGAGTAATGGTAGCCACATAGACTACTACATCCATTTGACACTCGGAATCAGGTTCGGCGCCCGCTAATTCCGAGGCCAGGAGGCACGCGACAACTTCTGTGAGTAAGACAAGTTTACAGTGAAACTCGATTCAAGAGTCATCGCCGAGCAAGTCTGGGACGCCTCGTGAGGCTGAAACCTGGATTCAGAGTCAGCTGGCGCATCAAAGATTCCATTGAACTGCGCCACGGTACTCGGTAGGTTGCCTCAATTCTCGCTCACCCTTGTCATTTGCTTGGTCACCAACACTTATCCACTTTTAGGTTGAGGCTGAGCAATGATCGCCCATTGATTGAGCAGTAGCCTAAGCACTGATGAGGGGTCGCGCCGTCGCTCCAGTTGGTAGGGCTGCACTTGATGCCTACCTGCTTGTTAAGGCAGCGTAAGCAATAAAAGGAAAGTGCAGTTTGGATCGTTTTCAACCTCAAGTTCCATCCTGCTGGTATTCCAACCACATCACACGTGTCTTATCTTTACATACTTCAAGCATCTTTTCCAGCCTCTGCCCACACGACAGCCTTAGCCCCCCCAGAACTACTGCTACCACCCTGGTCTCGTTGGGACACACGCCAGGATGACCATCGACCAGGATCCCGTCGTCTCCAAAACGAGAAACGTCTCGCTATCAGGTACAGACACCCAGCCCGCCGAAAATGGCGTCGATACACATCATCTCGCAGCTGAGCCAGAGCATGTCGCACCTACGTCGGGTCTCCTCTCGGAGCGAGAAAGTGAAGCATGGCAAAGAGCCATAGAAAAGGTGGTTCGAAGCGTCGTATCTGTCAAATTCTCGCAGCCTTACTCCTTCGACACTGAAGTCGCCAAGACAAGCGAAGCCACTGGCTTTATCGTTGATGCTGAAAGAGGGTGAGGGATTTCCATACTCAGACTCTTTGCTTCGATGCTAACTCAAGCAAGTCTCGTCCTTACAAACCGACATGTCGTCGGCCCCGGACCCTTCTTCGGGTACATTGTATTCAACAACCAGGAAGAAGTCGATGCCTACCCCATATATCGCGACCCTGTGCACGACTTTGGCTTCTTGAAGTTTGACCCCAAGGCGGTCAAGTACATGGAACTCACCGCCATGGAACTTCGGCCCGATCTTGCAAAAGGTAGTACCCCAAGCCATCTTTCGATACAGAGTGTCGCGTTAACCCGGTGACATAGTTGGAACGGAAATCAAGGTCATTGGCAACGATAGTGGAGAGAAGCTGGGCATCTTGTCAGGTTTCATCAGTCGCCTTGATCGAAATGCACCCAGTTACGATGGATACATGGACTACAACACCTGCTACTTCCAAGCAAATGCCTCTGCCGCAGGAGGCAGCTCGGGCAGTCCAGTTGTCAATGTTGACGGCCACGGAATTGCCCTTCAAGCTGGTGGACGCACTGATGGCTCAACCGATTACTTTCTTCCTCTTGATGGTCCATTGAGCGCATTGAAGCAAATCCAGAGTGGTAAAAAGGTCAAGAGAGGAGAAATCCAAACCGTGTTCAGACTCAACCCCTTCGACGAGTGTCGGCGGCTGGGGCTCAGTCCGGAATGGGAGAGTGTTCTTCGCAAATCGTCTCCAGGAGAGAACAATGCGATTGTCGCTTCTGATGTGCTACCTGAAGGGCCATCGCACGACAAGCTCAAAGAAGGAGACATTCTCATCAAGATTAACGGAGAAGTCGTAACCCAGTTCCTACGCCTGAACACCATCTTTGATGAAAATATCGGTCAAACAGTCCGCATCCTCGTCCAACGAGATGGGGAGGATGTCGAGCAAGATATTGTGGTCCAAGACCTAGACGAAATCACGCCTGCTCGCTTTGTCACTGTTGGCGGGGCTTGCTTCCATGACCTATCATACCAGATCGCTCAGAGATACGTGCTCCCTTGCAGCGGCGTCTACGTGAGCAAATCCGGACCATTCCATCCGACACATGAGAATTATATCATGGTCGATAGCGTCAACCACAAGAAGACGCCAAATTTGGATGCCTTTGTAGACGTCTTGAAGGATATTCCTGACAGAGCTAGAGCCGTTATCAAGTATCGGTACCTATGGGAACGACACACTATTCGAACGACCGTTGTGCCTATCGATCGTCACTGGTTCCAGAGGATGAAACTGTTCAAGCGCAACGACACAACGGGAGTATGGGATGTTGAAGTCCTTGCAGAAGCATTGCCCGCAATCCAACCGGCTCCACTCAGTGCGTCCTTTGACTCTCTTGAACACATACCTCATCGGGCTGTCGCAGATGTTGTGCGCAGCTTTGTTCACGTCAAATGCTCTGCGCCAGTTCTGATCGATGGACAATCAGCACGTGGTAAGCTTGGCATGGGCCTCGTAATTGATGCTGAACTAGGATTTGTTATCATTTCCAGAACCATTGTGTCAACTAAAATGAGCGACATTGAGCTTACCTTTGCCGATTCGGTTCTGGTCCCTGGAAAGGTCATCTTCCTCCATCCTTCGCATCACTACGCCATTATTCAGTACGACCCCAGTCTTGTGGATGCGCCAGTCAAGAGTGCAAAGTTCAGTACAGAGCGCATCTCTCAGGGAGCGTCGACTTTCTTTGTTGGACACAATGACAGCGACGAGATGGTTTATGCCTCAACCGCGGTCACCAAAGTCATACCCCTCGAGAGAGAACCTCCAAACCCGCCCAGAGGCCGCCCTGTCAACGCCGAAAGGATCGATGTCGAGACCAGAGTATGTACCTACTGCGGCAGTGGAGTCCTGATCTCGGAAGATGGTCTGATCCAGGCTCTCTGGGTTGTCTACGAAATGGAAGATCTCGACGAAGCTTGCTTTGGATTGAGTTCTCAGGCTATAGCTCCAGTCGCGGAAAAGCTCAGCCAAGGAATTATCCCAAGTCTCAGGAGCCTGTCCATCGAGCTGGAGGCGGTTACGATGATTTCGGCTCGAGTCTTGGGCGTGTCTGAAGAATGGATCAAACAGGTCCAGAGCAAGTCGGAACGTCGTCTCTTCATGGTAAAGCGAGTCTCTAGCCAACTACCCGACCAGCTTCAAGAGGGAGACATCTTACTCACTTTAGACGGCAAACTTGTCACTCAGCTCGCTGACGTAGATCCCATGTACTGGAATGAATCCCTGGACATGGTTGTTGTACGCAGCGGTGAGGAAATCAGCTTCAGGGCCCAGACCTTTCCCGAAGATGAGTTTGAGACTTCACGAGTTGTCAACTTTTGCGGCTTGACTGTCCAGAAGCCGCATCGTACGGTGAAACAGTGCATCAAGAAGCTTCCGAGTGAAGTTTACATCACTAGCTGGCTGGTTGGGTCTCCGGCGAACCTATACAACGTGTATGCAACTACTTTCATCACGCATATCAACGACATACCCACACCTGATCTCGAGTCGCTGATGAAGGCAATCGCTGATATTCCAGACAAGACCTGTGAGTGTTTCGTCCAACCATTATCTGAGGAAGCAATACTGATATACATAACTCCCAGACTTCAAAATCAGAAAGAAGGATTACTTGGGTACCCCATCTGTCGGCACCATCAAGAAAGATGAGCGCTATTTCCCCACTGTGGAATGGATTCGTGATCCTTCTCATCCCGAGGGTTGGAAGCGAATCACGTATGAGGAGGGCAAGGCCGTGCCGGGCGAAGGACTATATGGCATTTCACTATAGCGCTCATGAGAACATGACTAAAGAATTAACGAGCGGACTGCTATTATACAAAGGCTGAACATCATGTAACATAATTATCTCCCATCCGAGCGAACCATACATCTCTACAATACAACGATGAAACTTTGAACAATAGGATCTTGTCGGCTTGTGAGTATAAACCACTATGAAAGTTATTCAGAGTCATTTCCTCTCGATGATTTCCTTGACAATCTTGGCAACATTGTCTGGCTGGGAGAGATGTGGCGCATGGCCACTGTTAAGTTTGTGCAAGCCAACTTTCCCTTTAGTCACGCCTTTAAGAAACTCGACCATACCGTATTGGTATTCTGTGAGAACGAGCTTGTCTTTTTCACAGACAATGTAATGCACGTCAGCGTCTTCATACCCAGGGTAAGTCAACTGGTCTCTGTAGGAAGCTGTAGCGTGGTTGGGCATGGCCTTTGCCAGTTCCAACGCCTCCTCCGGTGGAAAGTCTGAATAGGTGAACGGCGCACTTCCTTCGGGCTCGAGTGTCATATAATCATCCTGTTGGCTGAGTGAGCAGGTTAGCAAGCCACCGTTGACTGACTACTTACCTCAATTTTCAGAAAGTCTGGGGCGTTCAGCAATCCTAGAACAGATCCTCCTACCGGCAGTGCAACAGCTGCCATGTAGATGATCTTGCTGACACCGCCTTCTTTCCCTTCAGCTTGCCGTGCTTTGTGTGACAGCTTTTCAAGACTCTGCGTGCCAGGAACGCCGCCGTAGGAGTGCATCAGAAAAACAACGTCTTTCTCTTGGTCAAGCAACTTGGTGACTGTGGACACAATTTCGTCGGCATCGCCTATCATTGTGCCTGGTGGTTTGCCGTCTCGTCGCCCAACAGAGGGCAAGTCGACAACTTCGGATTGGATATCATTGCGGGCTAAACTCTCGGCCAACTTCTTGTAAAGATCAGGTTTCGCAAAAGAACCTGGAATGATCACAACGGTCGTCATAGTGAAGGGCTGTGGGGTATGAGGAGTGTTGAACAAGTGTTTTTGTACAGAGGCAACGGTATGATTAGCACACAATTATATATGCCTCAATCTGTGCCGTATTATTAACGATGAGTGGGCTGAGCCGCTGAACTACATGAAAGGCCCTTATTGCAAGGGTCGGGTTACCTCCCCAAAAGGGATTCATTATTCGTGCGCCTAGCGGTGAACCCACCCGTCAAAGTAACCAGCTGACCGGAATCGTTACCCAAAGTGACTCCTCCAAAGCAGTAGTCTCGGGGCTTATTACCAAAGTTCCACAATCGAGCCAACCAATTGTTTCTCTTTTTCTCCATGATTTTGTTGTGAATCTGGTAGACTTTCAATTTTTCAATCAGACAATAGTAATTAGTATATTTCTATTGGTTCTATCTATGCTTTTTTCAACTGACGTTGTTCCCCATTGAGGAGTCAGTTGCTATCTACCGGTATGTGTGCTTTCGGCCTTGTAAGACATAAGGTCTTGCCTCCAACCTTTGCAAAAAACGCAGTTTTCTTTTTCACAGTCTCAAGCATTATAACCATATGCTCACACAGTTACCAAAAGTCAAGGTTCCAAGCGGCGTAGCAAGAAATCTTATTCCCCCAAACCGTAAAACTACTGGAAGAGGAGACATTGCATTCAATGTCTTCTTATGTTTTGTTGACGGTGTTCACTCCTGTTCCAAATTTGTGTATTTTACATTATCACAAATAGAAGTTTACATCAGGAAAGACTATTCGAATACCTTTTAATCCTCATGCACACACATGCTCATTCGTTTGTCTATGTATTTACAGTAAGCATTTCGATTGCCGAGGTGCGCGATGCATTGACGTCATTGGCCCAAACCGGACTAGCCCCACCTAACCTAGACTAAAGCTCGATTCCACAAACGGCCTAGCACTTGTGCTACAGCGCAGAGACTTTATCCTCTATCAAACGTCGCCTCAATCAACAAAGAATCTGCATCACCTTTGATTTTGCATCAACTTCTTCCACTATCCGCGCAAGGAAATCTTTGCTTTGGCAGCACTCGCAATACCTCACAACACCTCACTTCACCCTCTGATGGACGGTCCCAAGCGTCGCGGCGGCGGCCGTGGTCGCGGCAACCGACGAGGAGGCCCTCGCTCTCACTCTCAATCTCAGCGCGGTGGTAGACCAAACCACGCCGCTAGGGATGCGCAGCCAGACGCTCCCTCAGCGCAGGTCACCAGGCAGGAACCTGAAATGAACAACCGTGAGGCACCGCCGCAGCCTTCTGACTCTGAGCCTGTCCCTTTGGGCACCCGCCGCTTCGATAGCCTAACCAACCAGGTGCACCCCATCATTGTGCGCACCATCACACAAGACATGAAGTTCGAGTTCATGACCCCTGTGCAAGCAGAGACCGTGGATGAGCTTCTCCCGCCGAGCCGCAGTGACTGTCTCGTACAGGCCCGAACAGGAACTGGCAAGACAATGGCTTTTCTTGTGCCCGCCCTGCAGACCATGATCACTCAGAACCGTGGCTCTGACGACGGTATCTCACTCCTCGTTGTCTCTCCTACGCGAGAGCTGGCTCTCCAGATCTCAGCAGAGGCAACTAAGCTCCTTCAACGACTCCCTCAGTATCGTGTTCAGGTCGCCATCGGTGGAACGAACAAGGATCGCGAGGAGAAGCAGATCCTTGGTGGCTGTGAGATTCTCATCGCTACTCCTGGCCGTCTCTTGGATCACATGTCCAACGAAGAAATTGTCTACTCTCTGCGCAATCTCAACACTCTCGTTCTCGATGAAGCCGACCGACTGCTCGACATGGGCTTCATGAGGGACCTCCGAGAGATCGTTAACCGTCTGCCCGACAAGTCAAAGACCAACCGACAAGGCATGCTCTTTTCTGCCACCATTGCGCCCCATGTTCAGCAAGTTGCTGGTCTCGTCCTATCTCCCGGCTACAAGTTCATCTCAACCATTCCCGCTGGTGAAGCCAACACTCACGAGCGCGTCCCCCAGTTCCTTGTCCAGGTACCTACCTTTGGAGCTGTTGCACCCGCCATGGTGGGTTGTGTCCGCGAAGAAGCCACTCGAGGTCAAGCATTCAAGGCCATTCTGTTCGCCCCTACTGCCGCTCTCGCCGACTTTTACGGACAGCTTCTCGAGGCTTTACCTGGACTTCCTCCGGTATCGATCCTGCACAGCCGCATGTCTCAAAACAAGCGCACCAAAATCACCAACGAGTATCGAGTCGCCAGAAGCGCCATTCTTGTGGCCACCGATGTTGTTGCTCGCGGAATGGATTTCCCCGGTGTCACTACTGTCATCCAGGTTGGCATGCCCGCTGACAAGCAGAGCTATATCCATCGTCTAGGTCGAACAGCGCGTGCCGATGCCGACGGGCGAGGAATTTTGATTGTGTCGGATGCGGAGGGCTGGTTTCCCAAGTATTCTCTCAAGGAAATTAACTTCACACCTCGGGATGCCGACCTGTCACCCACTGGTGATGTTCTAGAGCTCGCTGAGAAGATGGAAGAAGACGACAAAGCACGGATTTACCAAGCTTGGCTCGGGTACTACAACAACTACCTCAAAAGCTTCAGATGGGACAAGGAAGAGCTGGTGCGACAAGCCAACGTCTATGCCCGCGAGGGTCTCGGATCTCCCGATACCCCCTCTATCCAGAAGAGCACCGCCTCTAAGATGGGCTTGAGGGGTGTCAAGGGCCTGGTCACTGTCGCTGACCGACCTCGACAGAAGCATGGGGCTCCGGGCAATGGGGGTCGATCTGGGGGTCAGGGTAGCGGTGGACGCGGCAGACGCGGCCGCAACTAATGAGGGTTCATGAAAAATTGGCCGGTTAGATTGGAGTTGAGGACATTGTGAGGCACTTTAGGCAATGGTTTAGATACGACGAGTGCTGCATAGACTTTTTAGACCTGGACATCTCGGCTTGACGTTTACAATAATGGAAGACTCTGTTTAATGGCTCCAAGGATAATTTTCCGCCTACCCTGGCCACCTGCAAGGTGAGATGAGGGGATTGACTGATTGACTCATCGCCACGGAATATTGATGATCCGAACAAGATGACTGGATGGCCTGTCCAACACTCACGCATCTCTTGCAACCATGAACCTGAGGTGGCCGTCTTGACAAATTCAACAATGCCTCAATCATTCATAACATTCAAAGATGGGCTTTTATGTCTTCAGAAACCCCCCAAACCTGCACTTTATAGAGGATCCAGAGAGTGGACCAGGTCAGACCTCGATAATATCGCCGCAGATGTATTTCAGTCAGCTCCCGGCATATGGGTCCCAAGCTCAACTGAAAAGAAACAAAAGCATCTACGTCGACTGATAAATAATTCCCAATTTCGTCTGACGATCCAAGATGGACTACTGGCCATGCAAAACCCTCTGGCACCTTGTCGCAAATCATCTGACCATAGCGCCGCCCAGTTCAATATGGCTATCCAAAATTGCCCTCTATTGAACCTCCCTGTGGAGATCCGACTTTCCATTTATCATTACCTTCTCGTTTCTAAAACCCCCGCTGTGATATGCTCTGTTCATAACGGGTTTCGCCTCCTGAGCCCAGAGCTCTACGATTTTCCCATGGCAATCTTTCCACAGATTCTTGAGACTTGCAAACAGATCAACGGAGAAGCAACTTCAATGCTTTACTCGGGAAATACCTTTCGGCGGAACTTTTACTGGCGAAATACCTACGGCAGAAGAGGAGCACGCATGCACTGGCCGCTATCTGCGTCATCGCCTCTCAAGGAGATGAACTTTCAGTGTATCTCGCGCATACGCTTGTTCCGAGAATACGAAATGTGGTTTCGTCATGGTAGACTGAGAGTGCTAGACGATTTTCCATCATTGAAAGAGTTGCAGGTACACATCGATCTGAACGACGTTACAAAAGAGGTGGATCTCAAGACACTATCCCAAGACACAATCAGAGCAGTTGATCGAGGTCGCCCAGACCTTGAATGTCTGAGGGTGAAGATTCGCCAGCGGTTTGATCAAGCATACAAAGATTGGTGCAATGACTGTGTCGGAAAGCCGATGAGTTTTGGTCTGCACGAGACCAAGAAAGCAGAGCTTGAGGAGTGGATGACGAGAGAGGGATTGTTTGTCGGAAAGAGACTTGCCTGGTCGTTCCGGACGGATATATCAGAATGGTGTGGACCGTCTTGCACGATCGGATTCGCTGTAGGTGGCCGGTCTCTCAAGACCGATCGAATCGAGTGTTGTGTCGACAGCGACGGTGAGAAGACATTCACTTCTCAGCCGGTCAAGTCTGGCGAGGTTGAAGCTTCTTCGTAGGTACCAGGACCTGTGTTGTCGTGGCCCGCACCATATTCATGACGGTCCTCTCTATCCCATGACGATTAGTCAAGAGATACCCTTTTTCTCATTTAAGCTGCTGTTCCTCTGAAAGAGTGGCATATGCAACCCTTGTTTGATACAGGATGAGCAGTCGCGAAACAGTTGCACTTACTCCGTTCGAGAGAGAAAGTATGCAGTTTTCTTTTTTGAAGTCCTTGTCTACTTTTGATCTGTGCCGTATTTGCTTTTGCAGTAAAGCCACTCATCAGACTACGCCCAACTGCTTCCAACGTCCTGCGCCACCTACCGCAACCACACGCAATTCAATCAAAGCATCATCCTACGGCACCTGTCGTAAGCCCATCGGGACCTGATCTACCGCGCCGGGCCGACCGTCAACTACTCTGGGTTTGGTTGGTGGGCTTAGCTTCAAGCCAGGAATGTCATATTGTCTCAGCATTCCTCACCAAGCCAAAAACAAAGCGCTCGGGGAGATTGCGGACCAACCATTCCGGGGGATCTACGCATCGAGCGGCCCAGATCCCATCTCTTTTGACCACTTGCTAAGCCTAGTCGAGAAGTGGCAGATTGCTCCTCGTGGTGTTTGAGTTTTGGCTGGTTAGACTATTGGCTTAAAATCTGCAACAGCCCAGGGACAACGTTTTCTGGTGTTTGATCTTTGAAACTTTTGCCAATCGCTTGGTGCAATGGTCAACATTCGGATAATACTCTTGGTCTGGGTGTCATGTCTACCATACCTGGCAGCTGCTCTAACCATTGGTGATATACCAGAATGCGCTGTGTGTATTGTGTCCTCTGTCTTGAGTCTTGCTCTAACACACCTCAACAGACAGGCTGCGTACTACGGGCGCTGAGCCATACAGGCGACGCACACAGGAACGTAAAGCACCTGTGCACCGATCGTAACTTCAACCAAGAGATTGCAGAATGTGCTTCGGCAGCATGTTCGTTGCAAGATTCCCTGAGTAGGCTCTATCCGTCAATTGATTTCTGTTAATGTCGCCTGACACAACTTCTCGACCATAGAATTCATGAGCCTCTACAAGACAATCTGCGAAGTCCCGATGGCAGATGATCGCAAGGAATTTCAGATCATCTTACTTATCTTTGCGCTGCTCGCTATGATCTTTGCTTTGACGAGATTGATATCAAAGTGTCTCGTTAAAACATCTTGGGGCACCGATGATAGCCTCTTAGCAATATGTTTTGTATGTATCGTCAAGTTATTGGAACCATTCATGGAACGTTGTGCTGACATGAACTCAGATTATTCTGATACCTTTCACAATTATCACCCAAATTAGTAGGCCAAAAAAACCACATGTTTCATCATTCACTCCTGACCGCATCTTTTGTGATAGTGATTGGAGGGGGCATTGGGATTGCTGCAGCATCCCTAAGCGATCACCAGATTACTCGTCTTCTAAAGGTATGTGTTCCTCTCACCCTCGAATTACTTGCTAACGAGCATAAAAGTATACCTTTATATGGCAGGCCATCTACATAGCGGACCTGGCTGTAGCAAAAGCATCAATTCTTTTCTTCTATCTTCGAATTTTTCCCGACAACAAATTCAGAATCGTAATTTGGGCAACCGTAGTCTTCAACGCCATCGCCGCCGTCGTGTTTTTTGTCCTCATCTTCCTGCAAGGGCACCCTTTGTCGCTGGTCTGGACCGGATGGAGGGATATGCAGGCCAACGGGCTCCTTTTTGTTAACTTGATCAAGTTCGGGTTCGCGCATGCTATTCTCAACTGTGTTCTCGACATCTGGATGCTCATCTTACCTATGACACAACTCTTCAAGATTGGGCTAAGGCTAAAGAAGAAGATTGGCGTCATGGCTTTGTTTGGCCTGGGCCTGTTGTAAGTAGAAGTATTGTTTGCCATGCACGCAAGGAGTATGAACTAACAAGTCCAGTTTAACGGTTGTAAGTGTAATCCGAGCGGTGGTGATAGGAAAACTTCTTTTGGCGCCAACCACAGCAGGTATGTTATTTCTCTTACCCTTCGACCGTTGCTAATTAATCATGTCAGAAACTGGCTCTCAAACCAGCGTGCTCTGGTCCTGTATAGAGCTTGACGTCGGAGTGGTGGTAGCTTGTATACCTCAAACACGGCAATTGACCCGAACCCTCATGACTAAAATGAACATGACAAAAGAAGGCTCAACGAAATCGGGCAGCAAACCCATATTTGTTGACCGTTCACTAGCACGGATAGCTGATGAAGAGGACATGCCGACCTTGCGGGACGAGGGGGGACTGACTACGACCGCTAGCAGTGCACCAACAGCACGAGGAGATAAGACTGAATTGGACATGGTTAGTGATGCAGAAGTGAGATAGCACCTATAGGAAGAGATGGCGGAGAATAGAGGCCTCGTAATGCGAGCGAATGAAGTCTCATCTTTACACATACCTCGTCTCACTTGCATCTGATAAGGTCACATGACATCATTTTTGATCCTTTTCTCCGAGAGTCCGAGCCAACTCCTTCGGAATAACCGGGTAGATACGGATTATCTTTGGGTTGATGCACTAACAATCTGCCCCAGGAGAGAAGGCAACTCGGCATCTCACGGATAGTCCAAGCAGTCAAGCTACTGAGGATGCTCTCTACTTAGCTTTTCTTGGCTTCTCTGTTACGTACTAATATTAAACTGTCAAGCAGAGACAAGACTCTAGTCTAGACAGAAAGTGCACATGTCTCGGGAACAAGCTTCACCGGGAGTCAGATCCGCCAATCACCGAAGGAAGCTCTGCATTGACGAAACTTGGCAAATCTCCATATTGTGACGTCACAGCGTGCGCGAAATATGTAGCATGACAGCACGTACGTGGTGATAATTAACTGGTGTTGGTAGTGTCACTGGCAAATGCGCTCGCGACTAGATGTCGTACCCAATCTTGCGGTGTACAGCCCGAGCCCATTATGCCATCATCGTGCACCGCAGAAATTATTGCAGGGTAAAGGGTTTACTACCTATGCTAATTGCATAGCATGGTATATACTGTATTCTAGCTCCCCTCTCTCCCGATGATCTGCAATAACTTCCCGGGCCGTTGGGCATCAAGCACGCACTCAGCATCAACACCAAACAACAACCGCCCACGATGAATTACGCAAATATGATTGAGGAGAAAAACCTCAAGAAAACCTTTATAATAGCTACACTATGCTCCACCATCGCTGGCACCTTCAGCTCGTCTATTGGTCTCTGGGACCGCGTCAAGGAGAAACGGAAGCAAGCCAAACGCGACACGACACAAGATGAAGAGATCAAGAAGCTCAGAGCCCAAGTTGAGCAGTCGTCCAAAGACAAGGAGCGCGCTTTAGAGAGGAGCAGAACCCGAGACGAGGTCGAAGCCTCGTTTGAGCGATCGGGCGCCCTCATCAATCGCGAGTTTGAAGACGGCTACCAGCGATTCGGTCGCAGATTCGCCATCGGAGATGTCGTCACCGAGAACAAACTCCAAGCCCAAGTCATCGCCATGCAACAGACCGTCATCAACGTCCTACAGGATGCCCTCTACAACGGCCGACAACTCGATCGCGTAGACATGGCAAGGCTCATCGCCGCCTCCGACGCCGCCCGAGAGGGTTCCCTCGGCGCTCTTCGCCAGCAACAACAGCGTCTGCTCGCAGACGAACCCCAACCTCCGCCGCAATTAGCCCTACCGCCCCCGAAGCGAGCCTCTACCATCGTCCAAGCCGATCCTCTATATTGTCGATACGGCCTCGATCTACAATACATTCCCGAAAGACCCCTCTCCTCTAGTTTCGCCCCTGGTGGCGACCGCCTGTGCCCGGCTTGCGATGTGTTCCTCGACGTCGAAGCCGATGATGGCTGGGCGATTGGCAAGACGGCGTCGCGATGGATAACAGAGCAAGGATACAGGAGAGAGATCGACGAGGAGCTTGAGTTCCACGTCGACCCGCGTTTCGTTGTTAAATGTCATACACCAGAAGGAGAGTTTGCCTGTGTGCTCTGCACTAGATTCCGCGATGAAGATGTCATCTGCCCGACTGCCGATACCTTGATCAACCATATCGGACGAGAGCACACCGTCGCCGAGATGGAGAGAGAAGTCGACTTCAAGGTGCGGTCTCTAGATTTGGATAGACGAAGCCTTCCGCCAAGAAGAACAAGTCCACCTGCGAGATCCGTTGACATGAACAAGCGAATTATGCCTCCTCCTCCAAGGTCCATAGATTCGGACAGGAGGAGCTCGTCGGGAAGGTCTGTCGCCGCAGATAGAAGAAGTCTACGAGCCATGAGCGTGGATAGAAGAAGCGTGTACTAGCATATGATGTTTCTAGCATAGCGATTGTTTCTTAAAGCATTTAAATAGCAGACTGTAAATATTTCTATACAGATACATATTAAAGCTAGCCATCTTCCAGCCCAAGCGTCTATAGAAGCTCGTCAACGAACACACAGTAGGAACATGTCAATGACCGGCGTATGCCGATCTCCAAGCCAAGCATGACAACAACTGCAACCGCAATCACGCAATGTTAGTAGGATGCAAAGACAAACAAAAACAGCGCATCCTGGCCTGCAAATAAAGTTCGTAACTTTCGTGCCAGCATTCCCAGCTAAACCCAGCACTGTCCATCGCCAATATGCCCGCCCTCGTGAATCCTCCACCGGTATTGCCAAAATGGAACAGACCACAACAGACAGCTCAGGATTTGCCATGGGCTAACATCAAGGTCCTTGACATGAGCAAGTATGACCTGCCAGGGGGGAAACACGGACTTGCCGAAGAACTTCGCGATGCTGTAAGCCATACATGACCGCCCTTCAATTACTACCACTGGCATCTGATGCACTTCAGGTCCATAACACTGGCTTCTTTAGCCTCATTAATACAGGCTTCAGTCCTGAGGAGGTTCAGAGACAGTACGACATTGGACAAGAGTACTTTGGTCTCCGCCCCGAGATAAAAGGCAATCCGTCTTACCGCTGCGACTTTACCAAGGGCAATTACTTTGGCTACAAAGCGGTCCGTAGTTCTCTATGCATTTATCGCCACGACCTAGCAGCTGACAACTGTGAGCAGCCACACGAACAGAAAGTACTGGGGACTGATGTTCGTAACAACGTCGAGTTGATCAACATTCCCAAATTCATTCCGGAAAACAGCAGCGAGCCTTTCCACCCGTTCTTTCATCCTTTTAAAGAGGAGATTGAGAAGTTCTCCAGAGTAAGGACCCTCTCACTACTAAACGGTTGTCTCCCGCTAAGACTCTGGCAGAAATCAAGCGACCTGGCCAACAAAGTATTCACCCTGTTCGCCATCATTCTAGAACTGTCCGAAGACTACTTTTCTTCACGCCACAGATACGAATCTGGCAGTGAAGACCACCTGCGCTACATGCTTTATCATCCCAGGCCGTTAGAAGATGATCGCCGTGTTCAAAACACATGGTCGCGAGCCCATACTGACTTTGGGTCTCTTACGCTTCTCTGGAGTCAAGATATCGCCGGTCTCCAGATTAAGACGTCGGCAGGCGAGTGGAAGTACGTCCCACCTGTTACAAACGGCATCATTTGCAATGTGGGCGACACGCTCGACTTCTGGTCCGCCGGATATCTTAAATCAACAACCCATCGTGTGCAGCGGCCCCCCGAAGACCAGGCTCACTTGTTCCGACAGGGCCTCTTCTACTTCGTCAGGCCGGCTAACGACGCTGATATCACGCCTGCTCCATCGCCTGTGTTGAAGAGGTTGGGTTTAGTAAAGGACAGGGAGCCTGATGCGCAGCCAGTGACGGGGTTGCAGTACGTTAGAGAGAGGGTCAAAGACTATCACAACCACAATGACTATGAAGACAGGAAGGGGAAGACTTTCAAGGTGGGAAACTTGGAGATTGAAGACGAAGCTACTTGAATGACTTGTTGTAACTTGTCAGGAAACCTAGGGCCGGTGATGTACTGTCTGCCATCGAACCAAGAGTAGAACTGTGATGAAGGGGCTCCTCGTAGTCATCCCCTGGCTTCATATTGGATCGGTGCTTGACCCATTTCCTCTGCTGGCAAGCATGTGATGACTCGCTGTAGCGTAATTTTGCCATTAGGTGCTTCAAATGCATGTAACGCGTTATAATTATTCTCAAGCTAATCAGTACAAACCACAATTCCCTGATACATAATACTCCTGGACAATCATAGTAAATTGGGCTCTGAAATAGATCCAGGATCTTGGCTGGCTTGTAACTTATTGTATTAAAGGCTTACATTAACATCGTCGCTAAAGTTGCGGTAGACCAAAGCGTCCTCTCAAGATAATCCCCAGAAACAAACACCATGGGTCACTTGCTTCATGGTAAACAATCATAGTTCTGTTGGCTTGCGTCCTGTGATAAAGCGGTAGCTCGTGATCAGCCTCAACTCACGACTGCGAAACTCCCTCTTGACGCCCTCCATCATAACCATGGCTTGGTCTTTAGAGTAATTCCATACGCGCGTAAATAATGCTGGCGTATGAGACTCGACCGACATTTGCATATGAGTTAGTTCATAACGGCCCAGCTCTTTCAACGTCGGATCTTTTGCCCATGGTCCGATAGGTATCTGCCTCGGTGTCAGTAAGTTGTCATTATACAGCGGCAGACAACGTCACTTACTCTGTAAACGCGCTCTTTGACATCTTCAAACCCAGCATCGATCATCCACTGCTTGTGATACTTGGCCACATTGATCTGCTTGCCAAACATCTTGCTCGCTTCGTCAAGCTTGTTCACCCACTCCATGGTCCAGGGCGCACGGTCGCAGCTGTCATCATCACTGAATATCCAGGCGTCGTACTCTTGCATCTCAATATAACCGCCCGGCTTGAGGTTGTCTAGGGCCTGCTTGTAGAACAGAGGCCAATCTGATGAGGTTCCACTCAGTGCGCGACCGTGGATATAGTCAAACCGCTCATGTTCCCGGTATGTCCAGTCATCTTCGTAGTCATCCACATGGAATGTGCAATTACTGGGTACCCATTCGGGCTGTATAGGTGAAAGATCGACACCCGCTACACGGGCATTGGGGTACTCGTCAGCCATATCGATGGCCCATATTCCAGTACCGCAACCCAGGTCCAGAATGCGGAACTCATTTTGCTCGTCAGAATCCGGCAACGGGGCGGTATGGAGGCCTCCACCGAGCAGTAATCGCCAAATATGATGCTGCAAGTCTAAGCGCTGCTGCTCCTGGTCGTCATTTGGGAGCACATACTGGCCCTCTCTAAAGGCATGGTAGCGCCGGCCATTCTCGTACTGATAGTCATAAATGGATGAGGTTGCAGATGCGCTATAGACTGATCCTCCGTCGGAGCTATAAGTAGAGTCTGCATCATCAGCAGCTAATTCTTCCTCCTACGTCAATAAATTAATAACTTGGGACGATTTGAATGGGCGCGAAGCTAGAGAAGCACTCACGTCAACCTGCAGCGGGGCATGCTCTTCTTCGGTCGGCGACTGGCCTGTGCTGCCAAGATGTGTTGGTTCTGAAGAATCAGCACGACCCGACAGACTGGTAACGGGTGGAGGCGATGGCGCTACTGGCGACGACGGCGTCTTGGTATCGTTTTTCGTACCAGATCCCATCATGCAGTCGGACAAGCATACGCCGTAGACCTACAGTAGATACGATGGTAATGTCACCTCGAGCGATGATGATGAGCAGGAAAGGTTATCGACTTTCCGCCAGCCACGTGGAAAACCTTCAAATCTCCACATTCCAGCCAAGACTGGTGATGGAAATCCCTCGCCGAGGCATGATTCCATAAGCAGGCGAGTAATTCTGAATTGGGTAAAGGCGCCGTGATAAAAATCCCTACTAACCTCAAGCATAAAGAGGGGCCGTTATCTTAGACGAAGCTAGCTAGGTACAAGACAGATATCCTTACCTCGGCGACCGTCATTCAACCTTCCCATCTTTACCACCCACTATTCACCTCTTATCCTCTTATTACAATGTCCAAAGACAAGCTTATTTGCGTAGTTGGCGCCACCGGTAACCAGGGCGGTTCAGTGGCCCGCCGTTTTCTCGACGCCGGCTTCAAGGTCCGTGGATTGACCCGCAATACCGCTTCGGCCGCTGCCGAGAAACTCTCCGCGGCTGGCGCCGAAGTCGTAGCTGTTGATCTCAATGACGTCGACACCCTCAAAGATGCCTTTCGGGGAGCCAATGTCATCTTCAGTGTCACCAACTATTGGGAACCCTTCTTTCGCCCTGATTGTCGAGAGCAAGCTGCCAAGGAGGGCATTTCTTGTCGAAAGTTTGCCTACAGTGTCGAGTATCAGCAAGGCAAGAACATTGTGGATGCTGCAGCGACTGTAGTAGAAACCCTCGACAAGAATGGCTTCCTCGTCTCGACTCTAAGTCATGCTGAGAAATGTAGTGGTGGCAAGTATAAGGAGTTGTATCATTTTGATTCCAAGGCCGACATCTTTCCGGCTTATGTCCAAGACAACTATCCAGAGCTCGCCGCCAAGATGTCTTGTATCCACACAGGCTATTTCTATACGAGTTTCAACATTCTACCTAACTCGTACCTGAACAAGGTTCGTCAGTCCATGTCTGATAACACCTTCCTACTAAACTAAGTGATGCCAGCTGCCGGACGGAAGTGTCGAAATGTCTTTTACTACTTCCCCCAATAAGCCCGTCCCCCATTTCGACCCAGTGGGAGATATGGGCAACTTCACCTATGCCGTCTACCAAATGCCTCCAGGAAAGGCATACATGGCTGAGGGCACGACATGCACTTGGCCTGAATGGATTGAGACTTGGGGACGTGTCAATAATGTTCCGGTAAACTACCGTCAGGTTACGCCAGATGAGATGACTGCGGCCACTCCAGATAGGGAGGCGGGTGTTGAAGCTGGATACATGTTTTCTTATTCGTCTGATCCGGGTTATGACGGCGGGATGGATTTGTTGACAGCCAAGGACATTCAAGAGGTAAGTCCTTTGCTTTCGCGTAAGCGGACATATGCTTATTCTATCCCAGGCTGGCATTGACTGCCCCATGACAACGTGGGAAGATTGGGCAAAGAAATACGACTGGTCGGCTATTCTTGCACAGTAGGACGGCATCAACGTTTCACTACTCGGCTTGACACATAGGAATCACCGCCACAACGAGCAGAATACATGGCCTGTCTTGGCTACCGAAGCACAAAATCACAGAGAAAGAAGCAATCGAAATAGAGCTACCGCTTACGAATAATGGTACCATAAAATCCTATATGACTCACGGAGCTCTGTCGTGTTTATCTCCTGACTTAGCCCCCTGCGTTGAGAATAGTCGATGATTGATATGTGATGTATCTAATTTTCCAGCTGCCACTGAGCTACACCACGCGCATGCAATTCGACGGTGTCAAACAATGGCTGCTCAACATCCTCAGGCTTGAGAATCATTTGCAACTCGGTACAGCCCAGGATAATGCCCTCGGCACCCCGGTCAAAGAGCTCCTTGGCAGCATCCAGATAGAACTGCTTTGACTCTGGCTTGACAACGTTCGTCGACAGCTCCTGAAAGATGATGTTGTTCATGCGACTCCTCGTCTCTTCGCTCGACGGAACGAGCACTTCGATTTTGTGCTTGGTCTCGAGCCTTTTCTTGAGGAAATCTTGTTCCATGACCAACTGCGTTCCAAGTAGGGCAATCTTTTTCTTGCCCGCCTTCACAATGGCGTCGCCAGTAAAGTCGATGATGTGCAGCAGAGGAAGACCGGTTGCCTTCTCGATATCTTCAGCCCATCGGTGGTTTGTGTTGACACAGAGAACGATAGCTTCTGCGCCAATAGACTTGAGATTATTGGCTGCCGCGCACAATTGACGGCTCACCTCGTCAAAGTCTCCGGCCTGAAAGACGCCGACGATCTCTGCGTAGTCGAAGGAGTGTAGGACTAGCTTAGAGGAGTGGCTTCCTCCCAAATGCTTCTGCACATAGTCATTGATCTCTTTGTAATAAATGAGAGTGGCATGGTAAGTTGTACCGCCGAGAAGACCTAATACGCGCATCGTGGTGGTTTTACGTTTGCAACTGCATATCGAGATCAGCATTGTTCCTTTCGCGGATAGCTTGTAGACTCACAGTCTTTGTTTCACTGTCTGAATTTAGATGTCAGATGAATAATGGAAATAAGTCCCAGAGCTTGCGGTCTTGCAGTGTTATTTATGGATGCATTCAAGGGGCTTAGCTCGAGATAAGCTGGTGTCGTGTTAGTGCAAGACCTGAAGGGCGTCGTTGTCATGCTTAGGTAGACGTATCAGGCTGTTTTCATTGGCGGATGCTACACCGGTAGTCAGCACTATCAGCCGTGGTTCGGCTCGCGTTGGTCCACTCGTGGTCATTCCTTAACGCGTAGATACAAGTCTAGAATTACTAAGGTAATCAACTAACATGGTGAAGAGCCGATTTGTTCAACCGAAAGTTGTCGGTGAAGGCTAGATTGGACCATATGAGGTTCAAACAACAAGCAGTACGTGTGCGGCAATTATCCAGTATCATTGAAGCCGGTTAACTGGGGCAACCATTCAAGCTCTGAGTCGGTAAGCTATAAAACCACCATCGATTAGGTCGGAAGAAGTGTTCATCAAGGTTTATGCTGGACAGTCAAATAGGTGCATGGCCAGACTGAACCATCTTCCTGCCTGACGAAAGCCTGACAGAGCGTATTCGCGATGCCATCCCTAAGAAGTACTGATCAGCCATTCCGTTGTTCAGTTCTGTTTCCTCATCAACCTTTAACACAGTCCTTCTCTTTTTGATAAGGGACTTGGTTACCCTGGTATAAATAGCCTGCTTACTCTCTCTTGTTGCTCTAATAGCTACAAAGGAAAGAAGAAGCAGACACACGAGGACCTGTCTCCTATTCTGACATCTCTATCATCTTGCACCGTCTGTGGAGAAGTCAAACAAATGTCATCGCTAATGAATTTGCTGCTCGTCTCGACACTTTGCCAAACGACTACCGAATTACTGGTCACCTCACCTACTCCTATCATCAAGGGCAGACCTCTTCGGATTTAAAAATCTCAGGTTTCCTGAAGTCTTTCCTTCTATACAAGCCAGTAGCAACTACATCAACATGGGGAGTAGCCTGAAGTTGCTAATTCTCCTTGCCGAACTTGTGCTGATATTAACCGTTTCCGGCCATGCATTGCCGTTGCGCCAGAATTGATACTAGCTTACGATAGAGTTGTTTCGACCTCATTTAGGATCGTAATTCCCTGGACTTTCCATAAATAGGTCATTTGAGTATGTACCGTAGATAGCAGAATTTTGTCCGTTATTAATCCCGCGATGCTGGGAGGATCGGTATCCCTGCTAGGAGACAGGGCCTCGTAACAATTATTTTAGCGACCAGCCTATCTCGGCCATGGCGCCGTCATGCTGACGGAGATGGTTCCCCGTACAGAAATGATTGCCAAAGCCCTGACTTTGATCCTTTATTTTTACAGGAATCCATTGACGTCCGCGTTATCCGGTCACGTAAGAACGAGGCTTTGAATCGAAAGCCTTTATTGCCATAGGCAGCATAGCAGTCATTTGACTTACGGATATGTCGGGTAGGTTTACAGGAAAGGATCAGATCTTGTCATTGAAGTGTTTTCAAGCTCTGGTCAGAAATCGTTCTAGTTACGTCCGGCCGATATTGTGTGGGTTTGGTACCATGGTCCTGGGATAAAAAGGGACTAATCCTAGGCCTGGTGTGGACAATAAATGCGACAGATCACCCCATGAAATTGAGGGGAAGACTCTTAACCCAGCATCGCTAACTTAACTCAATATGTATGTCGCAAAGTGGGTGTTTCTCTGGGCCAGCCTTACTACGGCTGCTGCGCCCAAATGCAATCCGTCCAGATACGTTACTGTCGCTACGTCCAATGGACCCATCACTGGGCATCTTGCAGACAACTCCACCTGCGTCGTCGAGTATCTGGGCATTCCTTACGCGAAGCCCCCTATCAACGAGCTGAGATTTGCCCCTCCCAAGCGATTCAACTCGACCAAGCCTTATAGGGCAGAAAAATACGGTTACGACTGTCCCTTGACGCCGGGAAAGAAGGTCGACTACCCCGGACACACTCCGCAGGCCCAACGAATCATCTCGTACTTTGCTAGTGGTGCGGGTACTCCTCAGAGTGAGGATTGCTTGACTCTCAACATTTGGTCCAAGGCCACAGCCAAGTCTGCTACAGGAGAAAAGCCAGTATTGGTCTTTTTCTACGGAGGGCGTAAGATATCAATCTGATCCGATTATTAAACTATACTGATTCTCTAGGCTTCGCCATTGGAAACACCAATAGCCCTTTCTATACGGGCAGATACTTCGCTGATGCTGAAGATATCATTGTCGTTACTGTCAATTACCGCCTCAACATATTTGGCTTCCCTGGTGCTCCTGGTCAAACGCAGAATCTGGGCTTGCGAGATCAGCGGGCTGCTGTTGAGTGGATTCACGACAACATCCGCGAGTTCGGTGGTGATCCTTCAAAGATCACCATTTTTGGCCAGTCTTCTGGCGGTGTGGCAGCTGACTACTGGACATATGCCTACGAAAAGGACCCTATCATCAATGGAATCATTGCTACCTCTGGGGATGCGTTCAGCTTTCCAGTCAATTCCAAGAGTGTGCAGGAGAAGAATTGGAACTCTGTCGTATCCACGGTGGGCTGCAATAGTACCGAAGATGTGATGGCTTGCATGCGGGAAGTGGACTGGAAAGATATTGAGACAGCGTCTGCTGGTATCAAGCCGGCTTCAAGTTCAAGTGTCCTCCGAGCTATCCCGCCATTTTGGCCCAAGCCGGACGAAGAGATTGTCTTCTCAGACTATGTCAGCTTGACTAAGAAGGGTAGATTTGCCAAGGTCCCCGCCCTTCTTGGTCACAACAACAATGAAGATGGGTATTATCGCATTCCTGCTTACGGCAACGGGGTCACACCAACAGATGACCAAGTCAGACTATTCCTTCTTGAGTCTTTCACATGTCCTGTATCATACCAGGCAAAAGCACGACGAGCCCATGAAGTACCCGTTTGGGCATACCGATACCTAGCCGACTGGAATAACACACGCTTGTTCCCTACCAGTGGCGCATATCATGGTGTTGACCTGCACATGATTTTTGGTGCTTCTGAAGATGTCAGCGGCATCCCACCCTTGGCTGATCAGCAGAAGCTCACTAGGATTGTGCAACACGCATGGTTCTCTTTCAGTGACAATCCTTCTTCGGGCTTGAGTCAATTGGGATGGCCCAAGTTTGATCCGAGCCGCAAGACATTGATTGAAATCGGAAAAGGTACCAAACCTCGGGTGGATTTTGTGAAGCCTTCCGTATACGATGCCCCTTGCTCGACTATCACTATGGGAGCTCTTGCTACTTCTTCGTAGGTGCATTGATCTTCTGTTGCCACAACGAAACGCTCTCAAAATCCTCATTGGTTGGCATCAATTGTGTTTCTTGATCGAGTATTACGTTATGTTCATTTCTTGAATAGATCTAAGCTGCAGGCCGTTTCAAAAACAAACCCTATGTATCATGTGTTATATGACTTCATCTACTTATTACACTTTCTTAACAACGCCTCTATTTTACTCATCACCTCTGGTATGCGAAACGGCTTGGATACAAGATCATCCATGCCGCTCTGCAATGCCACTCTGATCTGCTCATCTCTCACATTAGCCGTCACTGCGATGACGGGCACGTGCTGTGTGATGAGGCCTTCTTTCTGCATCCTTCTAATCTCTCGAACACACGTTAGACCATCCATGTTGGGCATCTCGAGATCCATCAGAATCACCGACAGCTCGGAGCCATTCTTATCACAAAAATGTGTCTTTTTGAGAAACTCAAGAGCCTCTAGTCCATCGTTGGTAGCGCTGACTGTACACCCTCCCTTTCTGAGCTGATTGACAAGAACCTTTTGGTTGATAAGGTTATCTTCCACGATGTGTATCGTCAGTGTTCGGGGGTCAAAGATGTCGTTCGATGTATCCGCCTTCTTCCTTGGGGTTGCAATGGGTATCCCGTTGGCCTGAGATTGTAGCTTAGCCACCTCTGCCACCGGAACAGTTATGCTACCCGGCACCTCTGTCAGTATGGGTTGGTCTGAGTCTCTCTTATTGGGGGCAGCTGATCGTCGTGCCTGAACGTAGAAGCCAAAATTGCTGCCTTTCTCAGCCACCGAGGCAACTCCAATTCGACCGCCGTGCAACTCGGCAAGCCGTTTCGAGATGAAGAGCCCAAGTCCGCTCCCGCCGTATTTCGCGTGGGTTCGGGGCGAAGCTTGTTTGAAGCGTTGGAACAAAAGCTGTCTCTCCTCCTCGGACAATCCGCAACCGGTATCTTGGACTCGGAAGCGTACGTAGAGCACTTCTCCTGAGCCCCATTCCTCGGAGGCAACAACGTTGCCCAACTCGGCTCTTGTTGGGGCAAACTCGAATCCGGGGGTGGTAGAGCTATCTGGAGGGTCCCGAGATACTCCAACGGCGACTTTAATGATGCGTGTGGGGGAGGAAGCTGTGAATTTTATGGCGTTTGTCATGAGATTGATAAGGACCTGGAGGACTCGGCTGGGATCCATGGCAACCCAGTCAACTGCGAGGTCCTTGAATTCGTCATTCAAGTCGAGCAATAGCTTGATGTCCTTGGCAAGCATCTCAGACTCGAACATCTTGAGAACCCGATCAAGTATTATTTGTGGCTGACAAACTACGGGAGTTATCAGGAGTAGGTTGGAGTCGAGCTTGGAAACGGTAAGGATGTCGTCCACGATGGACTTTTGGTGCTGGACACAGAGTGCAATAGTCTGAGAGGCCTCAAGACACGATTCTATAACCTCACGTGAGGCAGTGGTGCCGTTGGAGCGACAAGTCTCCATTGCCGCCGAGATATCGTCCGCACACTGTAGAATTGCACTGAGAGGGTTCCTCATCTCGTGAGATGTGATGTCGATAAACTCATTCTGTTGTCGTCTTGTTTCTTCGGCCTCTTGTAACTGGCGACCCTGGAGACCCTGGGCCCATTTGAGGTGCGAAATGTCGGTTATAGACCCCATAATGGACCTCAACGTGCCATTAGGTGAGATCTCGGGGTGCGCTGTGACCATGACCCAAAAGTCGATAGACTCGCCGTGGATGTTGACAGGGCCATCTATGCCTTTTCTAAGCTTGACTTCGCCCGACCATGGAAGGATTTCTTGTGTTAAGCAATGCCAGCCTTCCTCCATGATGCTTCCACTGCTTCGCATAAGGTCTACCCACCGCGTGTCCGTCTGATCGTCCCTCACATGGCCGGTCATCTCGTAGAATCTGTCATTTGCCTCTCTTAATATTCCCTCGGGGCTTGCGAGGAACATTCCGAGCGGTGATAGCTCTGTCATTCTTCGAAGTCGACTTGCTTGGAGGTTCAGTTGCTGAGTAAGTTCCTCCTTCTCCAGCGCCGCAGCTTCTGCCGCGTCTCGACTGCGCCTGGTTTCCTCTTCAAACAAAATGACAGATGCAAGTGAGGTCGCCAGCTGTCTGTTGAGCAAAGTCGCGAATGACTTGTATTCATCGTCGTAGGGCCTACGAGGGTTGACTCCGAGTACAAGGAATGCCAACACAGCCTCGCCGTTCGTTGGCCGTACCGGGAAAATGATTGCTTCGGAACCAGGGTCCCCAAATCCCCGCCAGTCAATTCCGTAGACAAGGTCTTCAGGCAGTGTTCCATCTCGAAAGCGCACAAGTGTTGGTTCACGTTTGCGCATAGCTTCTCTAAAAGATGGGACAAACCCTTCGTAACTCCGTTTGAGGTCGATCTGATCTGGTGCCGCAGGATGACCATTTGGTATACCAATCGTGCCCTCCAGATGACATGACTTGCTGGAGATTGTACTTCCAGAAGAGCTAGACTGATGGTCTGCCTCTTCAGAATCGCCCACGGAATAGAGAAGCGCAAATGGAACATCGCGGTCGTTGTCTTGGAAGCCATCCAGGACTAATTGCCAGAAGCTCTTGATGGTGGTGGCTTTACGTAGGCAGTCGCCAACCTTGTTAATGGTTCCCATTCGGCGTTGGCCCAATACAAGATCGGTCGTCTCAAAAGGTGCGTTGTAGAAACCGACGATACGGTTCGTACCGCCATACAGAGGTGTCAACGACCAACATATGTGTGTTTCCTCGAGGAAACCACGCCTAAAGAGAGCAAGCTCATCATTGTCAGCGCGGAAGCTAACTCCTGTGCGCACAACTTCAGCAAGGGTTGAACCCAACATGTCCCAGACTTCTGACCAAGGACCAGATGCCCCTGTGCCCAGCATGGATGGGTGCTTGTTGCCAGCAAACCGACGAGCATAAGCCTCATTGTAGAGCATCGTCATGTCGCTGCCCCTATTTCCAATGTCAGCGCTCCTTCTATGAGGGATCGAGAAGAATCCGTAAACTATCAAATCAAAGACGTACCAGAAGATGTTTGCCGGGTGAGGGTTGTTCACCACAAGATTTGCAACCTGGCGGAGCTCCGGTGACCATGCATCCATCGGCCCAAGAGGTGTTGAAACCCAGTCAATGTCTCTGAGCAGCCTGATGTAAGGCGATAGGATGCCTTTGGGGGTTGGGGCTGTCCAGTCCGCAACGGCCTTTTCAGGTTTGCTCAGCACAATCGATCCGCTACTGGAGCTTCCTGTGATGCGGTCTGAGCTGCCCTTGGACGTTCCTCCTTGCCAGTAGGACCTGTATGATCGTTGCCGCTGGGATTCTACCAGCGTTGGTTCTGTAAGAGTCGATGACTTGGCAGTATCCTCAATTGGCTTTTGAAGAACATCATGCTTTGGTTCTGTAGCTTCCTTGGGTGTCTTGGGGGTATCTTGTTTGATCGTGTCTTGGCCCTTGACAACAGGTGTACTCGCCTGAGAGAGGGCGCTTGTTGATAAACTCGCTGGCGAAGAGCTGTGTTGCCATAATCGGTTACCACTAATCAATCTCCATCTTTTGCCAACAGTCGACCCAGTCCAGAGCAGGCCCTTGTAGAGGAAGAAAAGCGGAAACACATCCTTGGAGTCGTCCTGGGTGGTTACACTTGTAGCCCAGTCTCTGAAGTCAGAGTAAGACACAGGGTCAGTCTGGTCGTCAGTGAGGCTCAGAGTCTCTTCACCGCGCACAGAGTCTAGCAGGCGTTCATGTGTGCCGAGGGCGGTGTTGAAAAATACAGGCTGGATGTTTCTTAAGCGCGGTGGCGATTCTTCGTCTGGGTCAAGGTCGATGATAAAGGTAGGTCGAGAGTCTGCGTTGAGAATTTCTCTGATGTTGAGCTTGCTGAGGTCGTCTGCGATCTCGGACTCCATGGTATTCCATCCTCGCCTGAACGAAAAAGGTAACTGATGTTGGGGCAAAGTTGGACACTGAGGTATTATTCTGTGGGCTGCCAAGCCCGACAATGACGTTTTAGACTAGGGTAAATACGGTAAAAGGAGAGCGCGTATTGTAGCGTCTGATCATCTGTGCTTTAATTGAGACTTTCCGTACTTGTTACATCCGTGCTCATGTCTAGATTTTTTATCAACGGCATGGTCTTGGCCTCAAGATAATCTTATTGCCTCTCTTTACATAATTGAGTATTCGACTTGCCAATTCTGTTTATACAGTAACCCCAAGTTGGTTGATCTCTTGCAAGCCGTTTATCGCGATAATTGGGTGGTCAGGCACCGGATATTGTAAAATCATATCTTGATGATGTCAACAGATCCACGGAAGAAATCTTGTTTGGGGTGTTTGGTCCGACGCTAATCTTCAAGCGGCCCGATCCAGATCTGAGGGCCCCGAGATTCAGATCGCCTCACTTTTGGGTGACCAAATCCTCCGTGTTTTTTTGGATTACGCCTCGCATCGACTTCAACTATGCTCGGAAGATTCCTTCTAGAATTTATGTTACAAACCTTAGTGCTTAGATATCAAGCCCCCTGAAGCGACTCGTGGCTTAGCATCATACCTCGAGCCAAGTACTTATGTTTTGAACACCCATAATTCCCACGAGCCAAACGATTTATACCACGTACATCTTCTGCGCAGACAAACCTCAACCAATAAAAGGACTACTGGCTTCTCTTTCGCATAAATAGCTTACCTCATAGTGTCTCACTAGGAACACTCTCCCACTGAAGGTTACCATACCTCCCAATAGATAAATATGAATCCGGTCCAAACATCTAGGGTAGGTTGACAGAGAGTGACTGGTCGGTGGGTCCCAGCAGGTGATCACTCACGTGATTTCGATGAGCTGGAGTACGTCATGAGTAGACTAGCCCGAGAGAGAAATACGGTACCTGTACTCGACACAAATTTGCCGTCTATTTCGAAGCTCTATAATATAAACGTGTTGATTAAGTGGCCGCATAGCAAGCATGTTGAGTGAAGCTTTGATATCTACTACTTCCATGTGCTTGACGTTTCTATACCATGTTGCTTGTTCTTCTGATATTCGTCGCCCAAGGCTCCGTAAAGACCTTTGACCCTATCAACTTCCATGTTCCATCTCTGCCGCTCTTGTTTATCTTGAATCTCCTCAACCAGACCCGCGATGCTCTTCGCAGTAAAGAATTTGTTTGTTTTGTTATATAAAGGCCTCTTGCTGATGGCCTCTTCACTTTCCCCTTCAGCCCTGACTCGAAACACTTCCTCGAGGATTTCAATGTCGTACGGAATTGAGAATTGGTCACGGCTGTCCTCGTAGGTGAACATATAGTATAGCTCCTTGAACCCAGACCAAGTGATTCCGCTAAGACAAAGGCTGCACGGTTCATGTGTCGCGAAAAAGACGCAGTCGCGTGGATTGGGTCGATCTTGTGGGTTGGGAAAGGTCTGTGTGTAGTATGTTTGGATACAGTTTATCTCGCCGTGAAGAAGAGGTGATGTCCGTTCGTTGTTGGTAGAAACTGTGAGCGGTTCAAGTGTTTTTGATGATAGAATCGCAGCCCCGAAGACTTTACTTCCAGACGCGACACCATCTCGCGTCAAGGGAACAATATCACACTCAACGGTTTGGAGGAGCGCAGCAAGAATCTGTTCAGGCTTCTTAGAAGTCATTTTCAGGTTTGTAAGGACCAAGAAACAAAGTTTACTCCAGACTGATCAAGACGACAGTCATTTTTGAGGTTCATTTTTTATCTGAAGTCTTTATCTACGCGGTCTCGGAACTCCCCGCTTGAGACATTAATCGGTACACGGCGGCATCCGAGTGCGACAGCTCTTAGATATCATAACGTGCTGTATTGATGCCACCTAACATGGTATTCAATTCCATTTTGAGTGACTATCGATAGTTCGTGAGAGTTAGTAAATTTTGCAGAGGAAAAAAGGTGAGAATTTCTGATCGTCAGACTGTGTACCGGTAATTATGCTGAGACAGTATAGCCGATCCCTCGTCAATTTATACTGAATCAGCCACAGGCTGCACTCAGTGACAGAGGAAATGAGCAAAAGTTTACGTCATGAGTAAGACTGCTGACTTGCGCTTAACTGTTTGCAAATGGTGAATCTGACATATTCAGCCACAAGGCGTCATTATTCACAGTCCGAAACTTCCGTGTCAGGGTAAGCATAAGAATAAATTTTGGATATATAATATAGCAAGGAAAGCACAAAGCCATCTGAAACTTGACTAAGAAATAATACTTTCAACTACGTGCTAATTTATCTGACAATGCGTGTCTCAGTAGCTCTGTCGTGGCTGTCCCTTGGTTTGGCCTTACACCTCCCAGCCCTTGAAAAACGTACGCAAGATACCAAATCCATCGACCACTGCTCTACAAAGCAAGTAATTGAACTACTCGACCTCCAGAAATCGGATGAGAAAGGCTACTTTTTTGAGACCTTCAGGGATCCAACGACCATCCCTGGCACCAACCGCTCCGTCAGCACGGCCATTTACTATCTACTTGAAGGTGCCGTAGGTCGCTCGCTCTGGCACAAGCTCGATGCCGCTGAGGTGTGGCACTACTATGCAGGTGCTCCATTGGTCCTCTCACTATCGCATAACGACGGCAGCTGCGTGAGGGATCATGTGTTGGGACCTGACTTGTTTGAAGGACAGAGACCACAAGTGGTCGTTGCTGCAGATGAATGGCAGAGTGCGCGAAGCCTCGGAGAGTGGACACTTGTTGGTACAACAGGCAAGTAAAGGATCAAGAGATTAATGAGCCATTTTGAACTAATTATTTCTAGTGGCGCCCGCTTTTGATCCTAACGGACAGGTTCTTAAACCAGAGGGTTGGAAGCCAAAGTCTTGCAAAAAACAACAACAGAAGTAACTCTGCCACAAGCACAGCGTCACAGAAAAACTGGCAATACGAGCGATGAGATTGCAAGCAGAATCAAGTCGATAGGCAAATATTCCGAATGCCAGTGGATGGATGACGGTTACGAGAACAGGGAATATACTGATCTGATTTTAAATTCTGATTATATACGAGAACCCTATGTGCATCGAAGCCAAAATACAGGTGACATGGCACACTATACTCATAAGGCATCATCTCGAGAACTTGGAAAGAGTCCGCCTCGGCATCGATATAGATGCATCTACACCGTTATCTTTCCGCTCGTCGGACGAGGCAACCCGGACCATTTCACAATCTGAGCCATTGCTCATATTGAATGGTGGTAGATTCGATTCATCCAAGCTCTTTCCAGAATGGGTAACATTTCGAAACACTCGCACATACCACGGTTTCCGTCCTGGTGCTTTCCAGGTCCAGTATTCCTTCATGTCGTATTCCTGCGGTTCCAATCTACCGCCCGAAACCCGTACTGTCACTGCTATCATGAGGTTGATGACAGTGTACGAGAACATGCCGCTGGAGGCAGTGTCAGCTCTATGCTTGAACGGCAAGAGGAGGACTTACGCGATGATGCCGTAGGCAACGCTGTAAGAGAATGGGACAAAGGCCATCACAACAAAGGATGGCAGGGTGTCACCAATATATCGCCAATTGATCTGAGTGATCTGTCGAGTCATCATGCACCCAACCTAAAAACATATTAGAACTTCCAAGATTGACGTGTGGCACAAAACCTACTAGGATCAGAGTGCAGCCAGTTGCCCAAGGTGGAACAGAAGCAAAAATAGGACCAAAGATGACAGCCACCAGAAAACAGAGACCAGTAGTCATGGCGGTGAGACCAGTGCGTCCTCCTTCGGCAATCCCAGCACCACTTTCAATGAAAGCAGTAACTGGCGAACAGCCTAAAAGGGCACTGATTGAAATACTCATAGCATCAGAGCAATAAGCAAGTGTCGACCGGGGAAAATCCCCATCTCTGTCATCCATGACGCCACAGAAGCGGACCATAGAATACATCGTTGCAGTTGCATCTATGATATCGACATAGAGGAAGGTGAATAAAGCAAGCGCAAACTGTGTACCATGGCCTCCAACATCCCAGTCCAAAGCGTTTAGAGTGTGTTTCATGGGATGAAAAGACGTGACCTGACGGAACAGATCAAAGCGCGAGTCTCCTTCAGGAGTATGAGGGAAGTAAGTGATGGCAGTGTTGCGTCTGCTTTTGATAAGAAATTGACGATACCTAAGATATAAAGGATAACTTACGGCCACGAAAGAATCGAAACTAGTGCGATGCCAATGATGAAAGCATATTTGACCCGGAAAGCCATCAGATAAACAGTGAGTATTCCGCCTGCGAATATGGCGGTCCACATCTGTAACAGTGATCAGCATCATATCTCATCTTCACACATAAGTCAACATACTTTGGGACTAGACATTATTCCTCCATCACACATCTGAGTCTGCGGATTGATCTTTTCGATAGGGCACCCGGCAATTGTCAGCGGCGTTGCGTTCCAACCCCCAGTGATAGCACCAATACCGGTCCCGTATGCCATGCCAATTTCTGCGAGAAAAAGACCAATACCAGCTCCGGTCGCGGTTTTGATGGTTGAGGGGATCAACTTCACCAGCCATTGGCGCATGCCTGTCAATGCTAGAAAGAGGAAAATGAGGCCTTCTGTGAATACAGCTGTCAACGCAACTCCGTAAGGGACGTGCCCAGATCCATTGTATCCAACAACCTGGAACGCGAAGTAGGCATTGAGCCCCATGCCTGGTCTGTCTGTGTCAGTGACTCCCCTTCAAAATAAAACCTCGGTACTTACGCGAGGGCAATGGGAAGATTGGTGATGAGACCAAACATGAAGCTGGAAAGTGCAGCAATAGCTGCTGTGGACATGACGAGATCTCGTCTGACCTCTGCACTAGAGTCAATGTCTTTCTCATACTAAACTGGCTTGCATACTCACCTTCCTTACATGTCACATAGCTAGTGATTCTATCACAGTCAATGCGATTCTTTTCATCACATAAACAAGGTCCGCCTGTTTGTGAAAGAATAGAAGCCTATATGAACATGATCAGCGCCGTTTTGTACAAGAAGGCTGGGTCAAAGACCGTACGTTGACAGCAATAATGTATGTCATGGCAGCAAATGTTGTTGCTCCAGCCCTAAGTTCATTCAAGAACGTAGAGCCAGTAATCTCTTTGGGCTGAAGGTCTGTTAGCAAGCCTGGAGAAGAGACTCAGGCGTTGGGACTGGAATGACTTGCGTGACTACTGCCTTCTAGCCTGAAATAACGCCCAAGAAAAGAAGATGCGACACATCTGTTGAGCCTTGCAGCCAGGTTTGCGATGCCGCCAGGACGTATCTTGCGGTTTTCCATAATGGACTATAGCTTAACGAGGCTATCTTCACCCAAGAATGAACCTTGCGTAGCCTTGCTTAGCAGTGGGGGAAGATCTGACACGGCAACAACACAAGCTGGGGAATAACGGGCGATGAAGGCGTCAAAATAGAGACCCTACAAGTACGGTCTATCTCTAGAGGCTGTTGAGATCAAGACGGTTAAAAGAAAATGACCCTGCAGAAGCAACGCCGAAGAATGGACAGTACCGCGTCTCACCATCAAGCCACAGTGCTGCGAGGAGGCACTAAACTATCAATGAATAAAGATCGCAAGGGGGTCAAGGCGAAAGTGTGGCACACCAAGTCTGAGCGGCAGAACGGGCTCGACTCGGGAAGACATTTCCGTTACCCGACACACTTTGTTTGCTTCGGCTACTCCAGAGTCGACGCTTTTGTTGGCTGGCTGAGGTACGCCCAGTCAATCCCCTGAAGCTATGCGCCTAGCCAACAGGCTGTCAAAAGCAATGTGGTTGCCACCTGTCAGGGACAAACGCACAGGACCGGTATTTGATCAGAGCGTGTCACTTGCTCACCAAGTGGCGTTGGGTTGAGGAGTGATATTATTTGCATTTCTCGTTTCTTGTCTTCTTTGCAGCGCCGCGGTCGTTGGCCATCAATCCCATCAACCTTCAGAGCGGGTCAAACATACTACGGTATTGATGCTCGCATTATAACGGCTATCGTTTTGACTTTGCGAGCGAGACCACTTTTGATCAGTCCCTTTATTGTCTCACCCCGAAACTGTTTGCTGTGGGCTCGGGTAACAACATGGTGTCATTATTGCATGTGTCTTTATTTGGGACGCAGACCCCTGAACATGTTTGTGTTCACCAACGCCAAAAAGCCAAGCCACCAGCCAAAACTCAACCAATCCTTGGTTTTTCTCTTGATCGTGAGTCCCAGCGTTACGGAATGGGTTGCGAACAGTGGATGCGATAGACCAATCTGGAAGTGTCTTGAGCGTGGCAGTGAAGCACAAAGTTTTGTGTCTCTGGCTGTCAAGGCTGGATTTATCGAGATTCCAGCGTGTCCACTAGACTATCAATGGTTAAGATTCCCTGTGGTGGAGTCTTGGTTGTTGATCCTCCCCGCAAACGGTCTAGAATTAAGCCACGCGCTTTGGGTCCGATGAATTAAGCTGCCACAACACGGCACTGCATTGTTGTGCTTGAATGGTTGTTGGGGGACGTGCTGTCATCCATCACTTCCGTGTCATCTAGATCCATCCAATATTAATCCCGCTTCTCGTGAATACGGCATGCCAAAGCCCCAGGCCGCGGCATTTTGCATGAACCCAGTCGTGCTCAATGCCGTCTTCTGACTAAAGCAATCACGCTGCTTGTTAGGGAATGCCCCGAGAGGACAGATGCAATCATACCACAAAAGATGCAGCTCGATATTGAATAATAGGCTTCGTGGGTAGATGCGAGACAGAGGCATGCAGATTGCTTGGGCAAACAAGCAAAAGAGCCATGGGCCAAATAAAAGCCATGCGAGCACTGAGCCCATGGACAATAGCGTCCGATAGCCGCAAGCCACTTCAACGCCTTGGCCGCATCGAGACCCTTGCATGACCTGATCGCTCTGCCACTTCAGGGGAACGGACGTTGTAACTCTCGATCCGCGGGATTATACAGTATGGTAAGTTCGAGAACCTAAAACTAATGAGATCCGATACATTAAACAGGCTATAATATGATATCAGATACGAGAGATGAAATGGCGTCCGGGGTAAGTAGTGCTCTCCCAACAAAGATACCAAGCTCTCGGATCTGGTTCCGCCACTCTTTTTAAGTTACAGGGAAGCCCGTATCCAAGTAATTGGCCTCGACACCTCCACAAGAACACAAAGTTCAGCCTTGCATTCGCCAGCTTGAATGAGTCTACCGCCATGTCCTGAGCTCATCCGCGGAATAGCGCTTCTCCAACTCGGGAAAGCGAGCAATCAGGTCTTGTTTAATTTTATCCCAGGCCCATCTGTACAGTATGCAACCTTCCTTGTTCCCCATTTTCCAGCCTGCGTCTCGTTGAGCTGATTGCAAGTTTTCCTCATGACACGGTCCTCATTAACCCAGCCGGACGCCAGTTCAGAAGGCTCTTCGTCCCGAGGCCGCCTTTGCAACATCTTGCGCAAACCAGCATCAAGCCTTGCCTTGCGCATTTCGGACCTCGAACGATATCGTCTAAACATGTGGGAAGTTGGTTGGGGGGACACCCACAAGGAGACCAGAAAGGAACATCGCGAGAAGAAAGCCTCCAAACCACCTAAACCGAGTCGAAGCGACAAGGGCACGCACAAAGCAAGGTCCATTTTCAGTCGTGGTTCATCGTCGTCGAGCGAGGCGCCGTCCTTTGGCAGCTTTTCTAGACGTAGGAACATTGAGCGAAGCATCGCATCGACATCCGATACCTCTTCCTCTTCGGCAAGGACATGCCCTACAGAGTACAACTATGGAATTGAGTCGGACAGATTCTCAAGCTTTTCCACGAGTAGCGAGCAAACAACCATCAACGTGGCTCGTGTCGTTGATATCAGCCATAAGCGCAACGGCCAGATTCTGGACAACCCCCAAGGTTTGACAAACACACGTATATGGGCATGATTCAATCACATGCTAACCGCACTTGACAGATTTATACATGGATGAAAACTTTCATCCCGATCTACCATCTCCAACACTGACCACGTCATCTGCTCCTCCATGGGACACTGAAACAATTGAGCGTATAGCCCTGGAGCCATGCCACGTCATTCAGGCTCTCAGCGACGACTCGTTCGTGGCCAGGAGTACAGAGATAACGACTACTATGCGCACATGCTACGATACCCCATATCTGATGAGCTGTGGAGTTACTATCATGGCGGATCCAGACTGCAAGGTGACAAACCGCCCGAAGTCATCACATGCTCAGTAAGTGATAATGCCCATCATAGTGCTCATACACTAACCCGTAACAGATCAAAAACACCCCGTCGTCCACTCAGCAGCCGGTCATCGGCACCTAAAGCCAAAACACTAAACCGGATGCCCTCCTCCACAGTTCCTTTGAGAGTAGACAACGCTGATGGCTGGCAACCTCCGGATGAGTGGGAATGCGCCCCTACCGAGCCTCCTATTACCCCCCAGGATGAGCCACTCGAAGCACCGGAGGTAGAGATCCCCCAAGAAATGAGTGCGATGCAGCGCGACGTGAAATTGATGGCTACCGAGAGTAACATGCTCAGACTAGTCCGATTGAAAGAATCTCAGAGTATCGACGGTCCACCAAGTTCGTGCAAGGATCTGGAGGTTGAAAAGATGCAGTGGATGCTCTCGGCCATGTACAACATGAACCAACCTGCTGATCCGGCAAGCAATGGTGATAGCCTCGAATATGTTTCGGATCCACCAAAGAGAGTGTTGGCTCTATATGAAACACCAGGTAATAAGAACCCACGATCTATATCTGTATGACGTCTGCTAATACAGGTTTCCAGCTGTCACCGCCTACTTGGCCGCCATCCATCACAACAAGCACGTCTATCATTTTTCCGCGGCACCTCTCTCTCACACAGTATTCCCCAACATTCACCCTATTCCTGTACCAGTGAAGTCGCCCTCAGCATTCCCCATTGCCCCGTCCACCATTGAAGCCGTCCATTCCTTACGACTTCCCCTGGCTATGCCATCGCAAGATATTCCTGCTCTTTTGAGAAACATCCATCGGTGCCTTGAGCCTGGTGGCTCGCTACAGCTTACCATTATCGACCCGCTTCCTGTTAGCAACACTCTTGGTCCTCGGTTACGATTATGGATAGAGAATAATCTTATTTTTAATCTGGAAGCCAACTTTCGCTGCACCAATCCGAGCAAATTACTACCTCTTTGGTTGAACAACGCATCCTTACGCGTTGATACTACCATGATTCAGACAATACCGTTCTTTGCTATTCCGCTGGAGAACAACCAGCTTCAGTATGTAAAAGATGGACATCTATCTGAAGATGGTTTGAAACACGAGCTTCGCAACCTTGTGGGTCGTATGCTCTGGATGGAGGTTTGGAGGGAATACATCATTGCCGACTACTGGTGGTGGGAAGACCCAGAGATCTTACGAGAATGTATTGAGCTGAACACGACGTGGGAGTGGCGGTTGATTGAGGCCGTGAAAGAAGCTTGAAGATTGCATAACATAATGGGTTTCCTTTGTCTTATAATCATTCGACATCTAGCTTAGATAGCATTATACCCTCGGAGTACACCTAATGATCATGCTTTACAAGAAAAGCCTTACCCAGAGCAGCTGCAAGCCAGATATCCCACCTGATTCTATTTTACGCCGCATCCTAGAATAGTAAACTATTTGACATCCATATTCGTGCATTACGCAAGCCCACCCGTCTTTCACTTTCTCTAATGGGTCAGTTCAAGCCATGGCGCTACCCAAGTCTCTATCCTCTTCAGGCCCCTGCGTGTGTCTCAGAGTTTCCACGATTGAATCAATCCTTCCACACGCATGTACAGTCGCAAAAAGAAAAACCTCATATTCGGATCTCGGCTTATTCGAAAAGTCGACCGTGACAAAGTGCCTCTCGGCAAGTTGGTTGCTGTCGCGGAGGAATTGAGTGACTTTGACTTTGACGGCTTTGGTAATTGTGCGCAGATGTTGAATATGTTGGACAAATTGTGTAAAGTCTAGGGTCTTTCCATCGACGGTCGAGGTGAAGGTTGATGTGAAGAGACTCTCAAGGTCGCTTTTGGTGGTTTGTGGATCGCCGATGAATATGCCCTCAAAGCCCTTTTCATATTTTTCTAGGCTGGATGTCCAGTCAACACCACTGGAGGGGGCCGATGTAGCCATATTTTATTACCAAGAGATATTTATAGATGAAGAGGAGTTAATGAATTGTTGAAAGTGTCCTACATGACCAAGCGAGCTGTGGGCTTAAAAGCCGTGCCAACACCGCGGACTTATCCCATGCCCGCGGGGATGAAACGTCATCACCGCGGGCTCGAAGAGCGCTGATCAAGCCATCAACAATATCTTCATTCAGCATCCCCTCAGGCTCTCGCTCGGCGTTTCCAATCATGACTATTAACAAATCCGACGTAAGCTAGGTTGGCTTCGATAAAATATTGTGCTCTTCTCACGAATCGTCAGTCTTGTAACGGCTACCCTCTTCACGGAAAAATGTCTAGTGTTCTAGAGCTCAGAAGATTTATCGAGCGCATGAGATATGATAACCTGATATCCCCCAACGGCTTGTTCCAACTCGGAAACTTTGAGATGCTCATGCGCAGAGTGCGCATTGAGAATTGTGCCGGGCCCATAGAGGTACCTCTTGTGTAGGCCTTTCAAACTGGGAATATCGGTTCCGTAGTTGAGAACAATAGTCTCAAAGCCTGACACCCGATTAGCTTAAAACTGGTATCTATCAGTTACAACTTACCATCAACATCGTGATCAATGGGCACAGGCCCAATACCATATGTAGAAAACTCAACAACCAAGTTCGGATCACTCTCCACCACCGTCCGGCGTATCAGATCCCTGATCTCATCCGGAGTTCCAGCTGCAACTCTAACGCCGCCAGTTGCGAACGCACTCGCAGGAATAACGTTTCCAGCAACTCCGCCTTCAATCTTTCCAATATTGAGTGTGGTGTTGCCAAAGTCGTCACTCCACGGCCAATCAACTTGTTGAAGAGCAGTCAAGCCACGGACAAGACTGTCGATTGCATTAGTGCCCGTCTCGGGGTACCCGGAGTGACCGGCCTTTCCATTTGCCTTGATAGTGAATCCTAGCCCTCCCTTGTGTCCACGAGCAAGCTTGAGCTCTGTGGGCTCTCCAAAAATGACAGATTCCCAGGCGAGACCCAGGTCATTTACATTGCGCATGCCTGGCCCACCTGTCTCTTCGCCCACTACAAAGAGAAGCGCAACATCGCCCTCGCTGATTTTCCCTTTGTGTAATAATTCTTGGACCGCAATGATCTGTGCCGCGACACTGCCTTTGGCATCAACAGTCCCTCGGCCCCAAATCTCATCACCCCGCCTCTCATAAGGCCAATAGGGAGGAACAGTGTCCACGTGGGAAGTCACGAGAACTCTGGTTTCTCTCGTGCTGTTGTAATAAGCCAGTACGTTATCTCGGTTCTTCTCCACAGTTTGGGTCTCAACGGTGAAACCAACACCTTCAAGATAGGCTCTCAAGAAATCAGTGACATGTTTCTCTGAGCCCGTGATCGAGGGTCTCTCGACAAGTGACTTGTGCAAGTCAATCAATGGAGAAGATTCGAGGGCATCATTTGACGGGTATAGTAGAGGAAGTTGACCGCCACCTATCTTGAAAGCCCAGGTTCCGGTTGAAGTAAGGAACAGAAAGTCCACCAGCTTCATGTTGAGGTCATCTATGGTCGTGGTGGTTATGTCAAGGCGAAAGATAACTGTGCAGAGAAAATAACTTGGGCTTATCTCTCTTGGATCTGAGAGGGCGCTTCTTGATTCATCCTGATTGTTAAGCGACACCTTCGAAGCCAATCAAAAGGCAACCCCCTCCTTGTCACACATTTCGCCATTCAGGTGTAACATTTCGAAATCTGTTCAAAAAGCGGGTCGATTTGTCTCGGATGAACCCTCATGTGCCTTGGACTATTTCCGACATCCACTCAAAGACATGCCCCCCACCGCGGGATAAGGTACATGACTCCCGGAAAACTTGATTAGTATTAGCAGATTCATATTTTATCTCATTCTAGTCAAGTTGCATCTTTATAGTACGAGGGATATTGCCCGGAGGTAGCTGTCGCACCGTTTCCCCTCCTTGCGCCATTGCACCCCTATCGCACGCTTGAGATAAGAGATGCCGATCCCGATTTTTGTATTAGAAAGTACTTTAGAACGTATCTGTGATGGTCAACGGTAACCATACTTTTTCACTGCCGTAGGATACCCTACTCGACAAGATCATTGCTGAACATGGGTTTAAGCGCGTCTCCGGCCGAAGGCCCCAGGCCTGTACAACTCGAGGCAGATCATCGAAACTTCGATGACAAGCGTGTAGCTGACACTTCTTCCTCCGGGGGCGAGCCACCAGAGAAGAACCTCTACAGCACCGTTGCTCGAGGAGACAATCTTTCAAGTTCTGAAGATGTACGAGACAATATCACTGGCTACGATAATGCACTCATGAAGGCGCGAGCTACTTTGAGCAGCCAAGATGAGAAGAAACTACTGAGGAAAATAGACTGGCATCTTATCCCTTTACTTGCTGTTATGTACATGGTCAAGTCTATCGATGCAAGTAATGTGAGTTAAACCTGTCCCCGTTGGATGGTGTTCAGTGCTGACTTCGGTACAGGTTTCGAATGCCCGAATCATGGACCAGGGAACACCTAGAAATATCATGATTGAGCTCAACATCTCACCAGACAACTATAACTTTGTTACTCTGGCGTATTATGTACGTCGAGCCCAAAGCTCGTCAACAGGATACGGCTGACAGAAATATCAGATTCCATACATTCTAGCAGAGACACCCTCAAATCTCCTCGTCAAGCGGCTAAAACCATCTGTCTGGCAAGCTAGAATCATGGTAAGCTACCTTGCTTTTATCAGCTGCCAGCCTTTTCTGAGTCCTTAACTCACTGTGACAGATTTCCTGGGGCATTGTTCTATGCTGCCATGCCGCGGTCAAGAATGCTGCTGGTCTGTACACTGTCCGTGCCTTTCTCGGACTGTTCGAAGCTGGACTTTGGCCTGGAATGCTCCTCCAATTGTGCTATTGGTATCGCCCAGATGAGATGGCGTCCCGCATTGTTCTTGTCACAATCCTCGGCAACTTTAGCGCTGTCATAAGCGGCGTCCTCGCCTTTGCCTTCAATGGGGTTCATGCTAGAGGTTTATCCGGTTGGAAATGGTAAGCGAACTGACTACTAGATACCTTCTATACATACTGACTTGGGTCACGTAGGCTTATTTTGACTGAAGGCGTATTCACAATTTTACTTGGCATATTTGCATATCTCTTCATGCCAGACTGTAAGAACACTCACTTGCCAATGAGAAGGACAAACATGGCTAACGGTGATACAAGTCCCCGACAGTGCTCGCTGGATGACCGAGGAAGAGAAAGCCTTCGTACAAGCTAGGCTTCCCATCAATGCCCCCAGAGCTGCTGAGAAAGACTTTGACTGGCAAGAGTTTTGGCACACTCTGAAAGACCACAAACTGTGGCTCTTTCTTCTGTGTTGGGCTTTTTATACTGTCGGAACAACCGGGCTGAACTTTTACCAGCCTACTGTTATTGCGAACTTGGGGTTCACGTAAGTTTCCATGCAAGATAAATTCAACGATGCATGCAACTGATGTCGTGTTCTCAATCTAGCGGAATCGCAGAAGCTCAGCTGCTCAACATCCCTCCAGCTGTTTTCGCTTGTATATTAACCATCGTTTTCGGATGGGTAGCAAATACTGGCAGATTCCCTCTGCCTCTCATTCCTCTGAGTTTCATGATCATTATAGAGGCCTGTTACGTCGTTCTGTACACATTCCCGAGTACTGGCGGCGTCTATGCAGCTACTGTCATTGCTGGAGGTTTCTCGACTGCTTGGTAAGTGCAATCCTCTGCACACATGGTAGAAGCCAGCGTCTAACAAATCAGGTATACAATGATGTGGCCGTGGCGGGTACAAACTACCGACGGAGCGACAGGGTCAGCTTTTGCCATTGCGTTCGCAAACAGTTATGGCCAGATTGGCGGTGCTGTCGGATCTCAGCTGTTCAACTCCCGTTTCGCTCCTCGATATACAACATCATTCGGAATAGCGATGGGGTTCATCGGTATGGCCATCGTCATGAACGTCATTACGTGGTCCTTCACTTGGCGAGTTGATGTTGCGACTCGGCGACTGAAGAGGGCACGAGAAGCAGCTGCTAAGCGAAATGAGGCTATTCTGGATGATGTTGATATTCACGCCAAGAAATAGGTCACTTGGCATCAGGTTATGTCAGCAACATTCAGATGCGAGCTGGGAAGTGTTCAATGCTATCAAAAAGTATGGAAAATTGTCTTGATCAGGTCTCTATCTATATTGAGCTTCTATACCGCATCTACCTTGCGAACATGACTAGACAAGACTCTTCTCAAAGACTCTGTACTCCGTGGGCCCAGCAAGTAGCTTGACCAACTCAGGGTAGTCTTCATCGAATTTGCCAAGCTTGACGAGCTTATAGCCCATTCTTGTGTACCAGTCCAATAATTGCGCTTTCCCTTTGTGATGAAAAGTCATAGGGACAAGAAGTTCCAGTTGCATTATCGTGCATCCACGTCGGCGACACTCATCTTCGGCAAAGGTGGCCATCTGGCGTCCTAGCCCACCGCCCTGATACTTCTCATCTAGCGCCAACATCCCAAACTCGCCGCGCTCGGGGGTGATGAGCTTGATAAAAACACAGCCTATGGGCTCATTGTTGGACGCAAGGTATGCCACCGCGAGTTGGTCGTTGCGTATGAACTGAGCAATTTCCGGAGCTGAGGTTCGTTTGTACGAGGGGATGAAGATGTCAGCTTCGGCTTTCGTGTACACGGTGTTGACGATATCGGTGAGGGTAGATATCAACGTTTCATCGTCCGCGTCAGTTGCAGGTGGGACTTTGACAATGACAGCAGGTTTTTCCATGGTTTCTTTGGCAGTCATTGGGTAGTAGTATAGGTTTTAGTATGAAGTTATGTGTGTCAATGACAGGAACTGTAATTCTATCAAGTGGGGGAAAGTAATCTCCTCACTGTCAGATTTTGTCTTACGCAGACCATCAGACGGAGGCTTCGGAATATTTCTCCGCGAGAGCTTAAATTAGCCATACTTAGTCACCTAACTCAATTAGCACTGCTCAGCCTCAATTTTAATTTCACTAATTGGAAGTTGTCGGCAACATCAGTTGCGGATCAGATAATGAGACGACGCCCAACGAAGTAGACAGAGTTGAGCGCATTTTTACCACAGCTTAGCATGTCTGCAGTCACATCGAGAACAATTGCTAATGACAAAACAGTCGAATACTTCATTTATGTTTGGACGAAGCTGAGAAGTGCCAGACTGATCGATGAGCCCTACTCAGAGTTATTCAAGACTGAGATGAAGGTAGATAGACCTGGGGCGACAACTACCCATCAACAACAATGGAATGGGACTCACCGGGATCGAGTTTACAGCCGAAATGATTTGGTGAGACCTCTTCACAGCACCTCAACCCCCGCTTGTTTCCACTAGCCGTAATGTGGCATGATGGCAGATGATCCCTTCTGCTTCCATCAACGTGTCAGCATCAGCCACAATTGTTATCGTTTGGCTCGGACGTGCAACTTGACTCATTTCATCAAACCTGTATTTTACTATTGAGGGCCTGCTCTTTCAATGGCATCGTTTGCAAGATGAGCTCTCTTGACTGGCTTCTTGATCTTTGTGCCGTGGCACAAGCTTCTGGTGACACCATCACCACTAGCATCGCCCCTCTTCCAGTTGCGCTACCTCCAAGTCAAGATAATTGGTATACCCCTCCCGATGGCTTCAAATCCGGGCACCCAGGAGATGTTCTCCGCATACGCTCTGCACCTGGGGACCTCAAGACCATCATTGGGAACTCGTCAGCAGCGTATCATATTCTTTATCGCACTACGGACTCGCGAGATGAACCATCGTGGGCTGTCACCACGCTCTTCATTCCATCAACGTTTTATCGCTCTCAGTCGGGAAAAGCCGCAATACTGTCATACCAGCTTGCCTACAATTCTGCCAATGTTGATTCGAGCCCATCATTCGGTCTTTCCGGTGTGATGGCCAATAAGGAGCCCAGCCTTGGTATTAAGCCGAGCACTTCCCTGATAGGTGAGATGCTCTCCTTCGGCTGGATTGTCAATACCCCCGATCACTTGGGGCCTACCGCCGCGTTTGGTGCAAGCGTGCAAAGTGGCCATGCGACCCTTGATGCCCTACGCGCTGTTCACAACTTGTTCAACTTGAGAGAAACCCCGGGATTTACAACAGCTATTTGGGGATATAGCGGTGGCTCTATCGCTACATTAGCTGCAGCAGAACTACAGTCGCAATATGCCCCTGAGCTCGAAATCGCCGGAACTGCTTTGGGTGGGCTTGCTGATGATATCACTGCCGACTTTAATAGCATCAATAAGAGTCTTATTGCCGGGTCCTTGGTAGCTATTCTTCTTGGGATTACCTCGCAGTATCCAGAAGAAAGAAAGTACTTGGAAAGTCGCCTAATCCCAGACACGAAAGAAGAATTCATGTCAGTCAAAGATATCGAAGTGACTGAAGCGGTGAAGCAATTCTCTGGCAAAGACATTTACCTTTTCTTCAAAGGTGGTTCTGCGGATTTGGAAGCGCCGCAACTGCGAGAATTGTACAACAAGCAGGCAAAACTGGGTTACAAAGGAGTTCCCTCCATGCCAATGTTTGTGTATAAAGCCATTCAGGACCATTTTTGTCCAACCCACCTTACGGATGCGACCGTCGACAGACTCTACAATGCTGGAGCTGAAATCACATATGAGAGAAACACGGTGGGCAATCATGTGTCCGAGATTGAGAACGGAAAGCCCAGGGCGTTTCGATGGCTCTGGAGTATCTTTGATGGATCATATCAGTCGCCAGCGTCAAAACGTCGTGTGGCAAATGTAACGGAGGATGTTTCTACGCAAGCTCACTGAAGCGTTCTCTTGGATTCCTAATTGTACTTTTAAACTTCTTGGGCATATTTATAGGACAGAAAAGTTTCCTTTTCTCATTGGATGATGCGCTTCTCTCCATATTGCCACCTCTTGTCCGGGCCCAGTCGTCCTTGCGATCCAGCTCTCAACTCTCTCAACACCCCACATGATAGTAAACAGATTGATAAGCATGCTGTCGACATCAGCCGCCTTTGCATTTGTGAACAAACGTTCGCATTCTAGGCTGCATACGAACCACGGGTCTGTGTTTCGACAAGCTACTGCCCAGCTGGAAGCCGATCTGGCATCCCAAAAGTCTTTTCGGGCCGTCAAATAGATTCCACCATGACATTCTGCCCACTTTTGTCGCAGTGTGAGGTATACTCCCATTGTTGACGTGGCCAGCAGCCAGATGCGACGGATGCTCTCAGATAGAACCCAAGAGCGCCAAAGACGAGGCAAGGGGTCGCCATCAAATAAGGAATCAACAAGATCAACGCTGGTGGCAGCAGAGTCGTTATCTCCGCCATGACCATAATGGCAGATATCAGGATCTCTGAGAGCTGCTTCCCAGAGCTGACGAGTCCACGACAAAAGTGTTTGAATATGTTGTTCGGCATTGGCTCGTACTCCGATAGAGGGCGAGAAAAGAGCTAGCACCAGATGGACATATAGCGCTTGGGTACGCGAAAGATGCTCTCTCGTATCAAGAGTGAGGTGGGCATTGGCATCTCGGTTGTTCTGAGCGGAAGAACTTGGATAGGATTCCAGTAATAGCAAAACTTTAGACGCAAGCATTTGGTCAACGACTATCTCGTTGGCTGGTGTTTTTGCATTGTGCAAGGTGATGCAAGTGAAGGCGTCTTGTATGGCGGGAGGATATCCCAAGTCAGCATAGAGCTGGCCATGGATGAATGGACTATGGGAGTCGGTAATCCATTCTGTAAAGAAAACATGAATTCCACGGATATAATTCATGCAGACAGAATTTGAGAAGGCTGGAGAAATCCAATCGATATGACGTATAGTCCAAGCATTCGGTCCAAGGAAGAAGACGGTGTCGTTTGTCTCATCGGGCGGGGTTTTCGAGGCTATTGTGTGCGTGGGTGATTCATCTTGTAATTCCGTAGCTATACTGACATGTTCAGGTGCTGCCGAAACGTCGTGATGTTGTCGACCGGCGAGTAATGACACTGGGCAAGTGGCGCAAGCAGAGGTTACAGGGATGTTCCAATTGGCAAGGCCCTTGGTCCACTGATGCAGATCAATGCTGGAATAGTCAGGTTCTGGCTGTGTTGAGCTCAGTAGGTCGTGATTGATAGCATTTGGGAGTGGAAGACTGGTAAGACCTGATCTTGTTCCTGTTCCTGTTCCCGCTGCTGCTGCTGGCGTCTGTAGCCGCTTTCGTCTGGTAGGGGGATAGCGACATTCAATGTCCCTATCATTGCATCGTCCGCACACGGGCTGCGCCTTGTCGCATTTTCGTTTGCCGTTCGTGCACGAGAAGCACGCCTTGAGCTTCGTAGCAGATCCCATGGCAACTCTCGATTGTGCGGGTGCTTGCGGGTTTCTTTGCTGCGGGAAAACTGAGATATTGTAATAGCTTGAGGTACAGTAATCGAAGACCTGTGGTGATAAATGACATTTGTCAGCTGGCTCAGCGGGAGTTTGCGGAAAAGTTGCGGGTTTGCGGGTTTTAGGCGGAAATCCTGCCATGCTAAGTTATGGTCCACTTTCCTATTTTAGCTATAATTTGCAGCATTGTTAAGAATGAATCGTGACGTGAAGCGCATATTGGGGATAATGAGGTCTTCACTGAAGCATTGTGCAAGGTTGATTGAGCGGGAACTTGGCGGGTTCAACAGCTACACCCGCAAACCTTCCGAAACGTTGGGAGCTGATAGACAATGCTGCTTATAAAGTGCAGTACGGTTTCCTATATAATGGCATCGTGAGACAGGTTTCAGTCTATTCCAAGTAGCTTCCAATTCATTCTCATTCCCCATCAATCCAACCCCCTATCGAAACACCAATTCTTCATCATGCCCTCTGCAGCAGACTCAACCCCAAAGCCCAACCCTTGGGATAACATCGAGTTATCTGCCACCGGCAGCCCCCTTGTATCTGTCTCCCATCGCGAGTCGTACGCGGCAATCTCGCCCTCTCGTCCTGAGCTCTCCCAAGCTGGCCACACCGTGCTTGTTGCTGGTGCTTCTACGGGCATAGGTTTCAGCATCGCCGAATCATTCGCTGCCGCCAGTGCAACCCGTGTCATAATCACTGGTCGTCGTCAGGACGTGCTGGACAATGCCGCAGCCAAAATTCGAGCCAAGTACTCCAACGTCCAAGTTGTCCCCGTTATCAACGATTTTGGAGATGAAACTGCCACTAGAGATTTCTGGGAGAAGCTGAAACAAGATGATATCTTTGTTGATGTTTTAGTCATAAGCGCCTCCAAGATGTGGTTGCCCAACACGATCCTTGGACTAGGCTATGAGACGATCAAAGAAGGTCTCGCATTCAATTCGATTGCTCCATATCTCTGGACGAGTTTGTTCCACAAACAGAGAGAACTGGACTCCTCACGAAAGCTGGTAAGCTAAGGATAAAATGTTTGAATCTGCTTCAAAGCAAAACTTACAAATCACGTAGGCTCTGATCAATTTGTCCACCCTGGCCACTCATGCCACGCAGATCTCCATCCCCATACCTCTGTACTCTCTCACTAAGAGCACCACAACCATGGCGATGCAGCACATTGCTCTAACCGTTCCCTCTAACGAGATGCAAGTTGTTTCGATCGAACCGGGGATGCACTACACGGAATCTTTCCAGAGATTCGCTGAAAGCGATAGCTTCCCATGGGATGATAGTAAGTTGAACCTCTTAGCACTCTCACATTCCTTACTGATTAATCTCTTAGTTAAACTCCCGGGTGACTTCGCTGTGTGGGCAGCATCTGAAGAGGCCGAGTTCCTCCATGGACGTTTCGTATGGGCCAAGTGGGATGTTGATGAGCTCAAGGCTGGGCCGTTGCGAAAGAAGATTGAGAATGACCTTTCGTTGTTTAGGGTCGGTATAAAGGGGTGTTGAGCCATGACTTGGTGTTTTTTCTGATGTTTACGTTTGTTGCTGCCTTTCTTCGCCCTCTGGGGGTTGACTATGACTAAATCCGTCGAAAAGGTGGCATACAGAAATAGGTACTTCTTATTCTAGATACTCACATTATTTGACTATTCTTCTTATCTTAAAACTCTTAGCGAATTGATACTGGGCGTGAGTTTGATCTGTACCATTGGTGTTACTCTCTGCTTCATGTAATGTAATAGTGATACTTATCCAATAGCTAGCTAGATCAAGTCTACATAATAGATCCTTTAACTCTGATCAGTCACAGCTGCTTTTTCTCTCTGTATCATAGGGTTGTGTTGGTGATGCTAAGCAAGTCACAGTCAGAGAGCATCATCAAATTGGGCAATATTACTAGATGCCGGACTGCAGGATATAGCAATTCATGTTTCCCCTTCTCCCTGAGGAAACTCTACGGGAATGCAGTAAGTAACTGTATGACTATGTCCACTTCATACTTCTCCGACAACTGTACTTGAGAAAGTCTCGAAATAATGACAGCTGTCCTCCGACATAAGCCTAGCGAGTGCTCAACGTTTTCAAGTTGGTCTGTTTCTCGTCCTAAACTCGTCTGAAGCGACTCGTCCTGCTAGTTCTGACCCCCTGCTCACTGCCACACCCGGGGCAGTACAGAATTTGTGGGCCTGATGTGCCGAACTTGAAGGTCTGGTGACAATCTGGGCATTGGTAATTGTAGACTTCTTCGCCAGAGCTATTACATAGAAGGGGAACTAGATCCGCCGCGAAGTCGGTTGTGGTCCTGAGGGCTTCACAGAATCTGTCCCTGCTCGTTAACTTATCGAGATTGTTACGTGCAATTTCCACAATCAAGTCGCGAAGTCCCCTGTCTTCGGTTGGTGTAGTGGTATAAGCCACGTTGATTGCGATTAGAAAGTCTTCCGTCGTCCAGCCAGAGTTTATGGCGGTACCGAACTTGCTTTTAGCATGTGACTTGAGCGCTGATATGTCGTACTTGTCGGCGATCTGGTAGACCTGAGCGTTGAAGACCATGAGTGGGGAACCGGGAGCGTCGGTGTAGTCAAAAGAGTACATGAAATCAACCATAGCTTCTACAACACTTGCATCGAAGTCTTCGATGTAGATCACTCTCTCAGAACTCTCCTTGAACTTATCAGCATTATTCTGGGCTCGAGAATGCCTGACGAACTTTCCATGGACCATCCAATTGTTTAGTGAAGTATTTGGAGTGGCATGACAACACGAGTCTGTGAACTTTGAATGCTTTACCTTCACATCGAATTACAGCGTCGGAAAGAGCTTCGTTATCGAAATAGCTGGTCTGCTTCTCAGTATGGTTGAACACAGGGGGACGCAAAGAATATACCCCTTCAAAGATGCGCCAAAGTCATTGAAAGGATGTGAATCCATCATCAAATACAATCGAAGCAGGTTTTATTATCATCAAGGAAAAATTGCGTTACATTAGACGTTCCAGCTGGTGAGGTTTATCACCTCTTATATTAAGAGGGACACTGCTGGTCGGCCTCCCGTAGGTACAGAGGGGTAGAATGACATCACGACAAGGTCAACGGGTCAGATGACGAAGAGAGCCAAGAGGAAGCCTTTCAAGTTGTTGCTCGTGAGAGCACTACTTCAGGCGGTAAGACTATGTACAAGAGAACATAACAAGACATGAAGGTATGTCTCTCAAATAAAACACGGTCAGCTAATTGAACGCTATTGATTTGAATGTATGGACTAAGATCTTGTCAGGTGCAACTGCAAGGTCATGATCTTTACAACCTAAGCTTGTTCCTGGTAGGGTCAGCGTAGATGCGATACAATACAGCAGCACTTCATTATATGCTTCTCGCTACTTCATCTATGTCTATCGCTTGTATACCCTGAGCTCAAAATATCTGAATACTGGGAAGGTAACAATGGCAAACGCGCAACCCAGCCACATTCCCAGATCCGCCAGAGAGGCTGCTTTAGACACAGGGCCAACGTACCAGACTTGGGACATTCCAAGCACAGCGCCAACCCAACCGAGAATAAAGCTCGCCAAGGCAGCCAGGCCAACAGGGAGATAAGATTTGTCTTCCCAAGCAGTCCAGTCGAAACCCTTGCGACCACGGAAGATCAAATGTTCTTCCAGCACGATGCATATCATAAGCATTACCCAGTATCCCATCACTTTGATGTTGTCAGTTATGGAATTTGGTCAATGTTAGAATCTGTGTACTTACAGGACACGAAGTTCAAGAAGACGGTCAAGAGGTTCTCCCGACCGGCCAATGCAAGGACCAAAGTAATTAGAGACATAATTGTGGACCAGGCCCATCGTGGCACAGCCTTGGTGTAACGCCCAAGAACCTGGCATCCAAGTGAAGCAGAGTACAACGACGGAGTGCTATTGGCAATGACGCCCAGGGCTATGATAACTGAGCAGAAGCGCCCAAAGCCATGGAGGGGTTCGTAGGCAGCGACAATGAGAGCACCCGTACTAATAGTGTTGGCATCCGACCAAGCCTGGTTATTAACGAGGCCAGTAGCAAGTCCGATAGCGATGAGATAGACAAGGGTGAAAGACATGGTTAGTCCGGTAACAGTAAGCAGGAAAACCTTGACACGAGAGGTGCGCTCCGGGTAGTAGACGTAAAAGTCTGAGGCGGCAGCTGCCCAGGAATTGGGAACATAGAAGCAAAGGGAGAAAAAGGACAGACGGCTCGCGGCGAGTGCTGAGCCAGAGACGGTAGGCTGGGCTGCGGCATCGAAAGACGGGCCAGCGACACCGATGAGGACAGCCAGGACAAGGACTTGAGCAATCCAAGCGTATCTGAGTTGATGTCAGCGTTTGTATATCTTGGGTAGCAAGGACGCATACCGTTCATATGTGTGGAAAATTCTCATGCCAAAGACAGCAACAATCCATGATACAATAGCGACAACTACAACACCCACCAAAATGGTCATATTACCACCGCTCACGGCCGACAAGACTTGCCCACCAATGATGCAGTCAATAGTAGCGTATCCGACCATGAGAACGATATTGAGGAAGGTCGGAAGTTTCGATGGCCAGTATCCCATGAAGTAACGTAAGACGACCTGTAAAAACGGGCGTTAGTCAAGGCTTATCCATTGCCTGAGATGACTGCTAAGTACCATAGTTCGATTACCACTCTGAGGTCCCCATGTCGCCATGTAAGCTGTCGAACAAGCGCCAAGAATGGTTCCAAATACCGCCAAAAGAGCGCTATCCAAGAAGCCGAGGCCGAAAACCATGGGCCCAAATAGACCTGTGGCCAGGTTGTTGAGAGACAGGTTGGCACTGAACCATAGCAGGGCAACCTGGAGGTCGGCAGCGTGAGATGGCGGTTGACGTTCTTCGGGCAACACACGCTCGATACCTCTAGCCTCCAACCCAGCGAGGTTCTCAATGCGGTTGTTCAGCTTCTGGAAAGAAGACAAAGAGAGGCTGGGCGGCCCTGATGCATTGAGGCTTCCATCGCCATCAAAGGTAGGAGAAGAGCACACTGTCGTGGACTTTTCGTTGACGGTCTCTACCTCGTGAGTTGGTAAAGACATTATGGGTAGATCAAAATAAAGTTGTAAAAGCCAAGAGGGAATAAGCAAAGGCGCAATTAAAAAAAAAAGAAAGAAAAGGATGTACAACAACACACTCCAGCCCAGCTCTGTGCACTATAAAGGTTAATCGTAGAATCTGAGACAAGCGATGGGCCTACCAGAGTTTTGTGCAGCAAATCTTGTAGCAACGGCCGGAAGCTGAGAACGCAATCCCTGCTTGACCACCGGTTGGCCTGGATAATCTGCGCGATATAGCATGCTTGTCACGGCTTACGCAGTATTGGGCTATTGGCAACGCCATAACCCTCGTCTCGTAGAGCCGATTGACGGCAAAACTGATGCATGGCGTTCTTGCTTTCCGGCTCCGCGTTACCTCTGCCGCTATGGCTTGCTGACCCATGCCAGGATGCGGTGTTATCGGTGTCTAGATCGCCCTAGTCTTGGATGATCCATGCAGGACCTTTGACGATGAAACCACCTCCGATCCCCACTAACTGCGCTAGAACTCACAAAGTCTAGCCCAGAAGTCAGTGTCGCTTGAGGCGGGAGCCGAAAATACTACGCTACGGCACAGGAGCCAGGGCAGATCCAACATCCCCATTGCGGACACTAAGGGGATGTGCCGGCAATCTTCAGCAAGCGCCTTGGCGAATTGTGCACTTCACTTGGGTCCAGACGTGAGTCGAATGCCATTAGATTGTAGTCTTTAAATAATAATACATCTTTATTCCGAATCTCCAGCCCGATATGTCATTTATTCCGTAATTTGCACTTTTACAGGATTCTCCTATGTCTGTTTCGTACTGACTTCAACTTTGGTGACTACTGTTATGCGGCCACTAAGATTGCCTTCGTGTTGTGGGCCGCTGCTAACCATCGCCTCCGCGTGGTATGGCTGCTTCAGTAGATCCGTTCCACGTTGCTCCACAAGCTCGATCTGGCTTCCTTGATCGGGTGGTGTATCAATCCGCGTAGCATCCTCGTCTTCCAGCTTGGCCCATATTGAGGGCTTACTGGACAAAGGGTGACGACCTTGTGTCCTCCGACGAGCTGAACCCTCTGGGTATGATGAATTACGGTACGAGGGGTTCGGGTACGAAGGATTCGACGTGTCGCCCTTGGAACCGATCGCAAGACGAAGAACGGGCCAGCACAGGGGAAGGTTGCCGACCCAGAGGGCGACACCACATTCCGCGACATACCAGTAAAGAAACACGTAAGAGTTCGGGTTGCTAAAGTTGTAGTATCGGTTGAGGACAGCAGCGAGGATCTGTTGATGGGTCAGAAAACAGGAAATATCACTAAATTGTCATTGCTCTCACTTACGTTGAAGAGGCCCAAGCAGAAAACACACACGAGTCCGAATTTTCTAACATGGTCAATTTTAACTCCGCCAGAGATCCTCGAAGGTCATTATACCTCTTCTTTGGAAGATTGATCTTAATTACAATGGGTATAGGGACTAAGATCAACATGATGTCACTGGCAATATTGCACGCTGTGGCAAAGATCATGTGATTGTAGTATGTCGCGCATTGCACTGGCTGCCGTTAGCAAAGAGTACATTCATCACAGAAGAAACTTACTCTTCTTAGAATTGACGGGAACTGCCCAGTACTCGGGCGTGGGGCTACACCAATGAAATGCGAACATGAGAGTGACGAGAATATAGGTGGTCGCACAGAAGGCTGCGACGCCTCTAACGGCCCATCGTTGCTTGACAGAAGTTCCTTGAGTCAATCGAGCGTAGAGGAACAGGAGGCATGCCTTGATTGTCCAGATGGCCGTGAGAGTAAATAGCTCGAGGACAAAGGTCATTTTACTCCCAAAGATCGCTTGTTGTCGTTCTTCGGGCGTGAGCTTTATTGCAACATCTTCAGGCATGTAATTGCTGCCATTCTTGGCAACCTCATTGATCGAGACTACGACGCCGGTGAAGTTCATCTATAAGTGAAGTCAGTATGGTGAACTAGGGAGTAGAGCCAAGTCCAGACGCACGAGGGCAAAAACCATGAGATAATCTTCAATGGCAAGGCGACTCCATTTCCCAAGTTTCATTCGACGGGATGTGCTGTGAAAAATGGCATTAGCGAGTGCCCATCAAGTCAAAAGTTCATATGCAATCAAACTTAAGAATACTTACAGCCGACAAACAACTATCAAGACACCCAGTACCCAGAGTACCCAGGACTCGACCAAAAGTGATTGTAGAAATTCCATGGCAGAAAACCAGTTTGCATGTCTGTCACAAGGCGAATGCAGTCTTAGAAATAAGAGCTTAAAAGAGCTTCAAATCACAGCTATCATCCCTGTTCTCCTTATTATCAGAGCTTAATATGAAACCATCCTTTCAAAGAACAGCTATCAGCACTGGTGTAGAATCGTCCTTGAGCTTAGGAGAAAACAGGCCTATCCCCGAGCATCAAATTTTAGCATGGAACAACTGACCTCATAATCTTCAAGTCCGTCAGCTAGTGCTGGCCTGATGAAAATTTCCGGGATGTTCCTCAGGACAAGACGAGTGGACGCGGCTATCAAAGGATGCGTCCTTAGCCTGTTCCCCTGCATTATGGCTTCTAAGTTAACGGTGCTGTCGAGACTAGAGCTTCCTCCCGTGTCGCAAACCGGAGTGTCAAGGGCAGGGACAGGGTTGCGAAAGCCAACGTGAGGTCGAGAACTTGCAAGAGATCCAATCGCATTTCTTGACGGACAGCGGTCGAACGGCCCGCCTCCGACCCTTGTCTTACGTGGGGGAACCCGGCTGGGCAAAAGCTTAGGTGCCAACCGTCATACGAGCGGCTGAGATAATCTACGCCATAAGGGTCTAGAACTTGAGATGTCGAGGGAGGGGCCTTGTTTATTGCCGCCCCTTGGTGATTTTTAATACGCAATCGTGGTGATAGTGCTACACCTTGAGGATAATGCTTTCGATATGGCTCAACTCTTGATCCACTCGTCCCGGTTTTACGGAGATCAATCTGTCCTTGGGTTATTTACTTGTTCAATGCCGCTCTACGGAATACAAAGTGCCAAACAAACCCAGGCCATCACTAACCTTGCTCCTCCATGCAAGCATCGGCTGAGCTATTTTGACCAGACCCTTGACGATTCGGTCCCTCGGATGCGACCAATCACCTGCCAATCTAGGACAAGGGCAGCAACCACCAAATTCTTCCATCAGGGGACTCGTAACTGCAGAAAAAAAGCCACACCAAGTCCTTGGGCCAGTCGAATGCTAACCAATCTCGGTGGCATGTCTTGATTAGATCTGGTGTTGTTGTCTCTGTGATCCGATAAGTGAGGCATTACCGGAGAGGCGGTAATGGTCTGACACCAGACTGTTTTTTGCCCGTTGTATGATTGGTCAATTACGCAATGTAAGCATTTTCTTAAGGTTCTTTTCTTTTTTTCCACGGTCGCTGCCAACACCATTTTTCCGGCACCACCTTCACAAAGGCGCTATAACTGCTGGCGCATCACCACGCATCCATACTAATTATACAAACAGAGAACACAGATTGATCGTGATGGCACGCACTCGGTCAGTTCGAACTATCGAAGACTTCAGCCAACTCAATTTTGACTTCATTGTCATAGGAGGCGGCACAGCCGGCCTAGCAGTTGCCGCTCGACTTGCTGAAGCCGACGCCTCGTATACGGTTGGCGTTATTGAAGCAGGAGGCGTTGTTCACGATGACCCAGATGTTGACATCCCCGGGCACTACGGGCGCTCACTTGGGGGCTCCTACGATTGGCACCTCGAGACTGTGGCTCAACAGGGTCTTGGGGGTCGGACTCTAGCATGGCCTCGCGGGAAAGTTCTTGGAGGGACCAGTGCATTAAACTACATGGCGTGGAATCGCGCTAGCAAGGATGATTACGATGCTTGGGAGGCTTTGGGTAATTCTGGTTGGGGATGGGAAGGGCTCTTGTGAGTATCACATCCAGCCCACTGGGTGCAAAGCAAAGCTAATCATTTCCCCTCACTTGCAGGCCGTTCTTCAAACGATCTGAGACATTCCATCCACCCAGCGAGGAACTGGAAACCCGCTATGACCTTTCTCACGACGCAGACACTTTCGGGAATAATGGCCCTATTCACATTTCGTACCCTACCGATTACTCCCCATCGCATCAGCTCTGGCACCGCACCCTAAATGCTCTCGGCGTGCAAACTAATCCATCTCACGTCGGAGGCTCAAACATTGGCGTATGGACTTGTGTCAACGCTGTTGAACCTGGTTCCGCCAGAAGATCCTATTCGACCGACTACTGTTCCGTGAGATCGGACAACCTCCACATCCTTACCGACGCCACAGTCAGCGAAATTCTCATCGATCACCGCAAAGTTGCTACAGGGGTTCGTTTCTCCTACCAGGGATTTGAGTACACAGTCTCGATCTCGCGTGAGATCATCTTATCGGCTGGTAGCGTGAAATCGCCACAGATTCTAGAACTCTCGGGCATCGGTAATCCAAAGGTCCTGGACCAGGCTGGTGTGCCTGTCAGGGTCAACAGTCCACATGTAGGAGAAAACTTACAGGAGCATATCAGTATGTGGACATTTGTCTCTGTTCTGGTCTGAGGTCTTTGTTGACATTCACAATCTAGTGCTCGCTACGATTTTCGAGGTCGACCCATCCCTCGTGAATCGTGACGATTTACAGAAGGACGAACAGCTCGCGGCCGCAGCGCGTGAACAATACACTCGAACTGCAGATGGGCCTCTTACAGTGTTGCCTGTGTCCCTCTGTTATGTGCCTTTAGCACACTTTGTCCCAAGCGAGTCTCTTGCTTCTCTTTACGCCGAGGTAGATAAGCTGTCTGCTTTCGACCCGGATAAGCAGGATATCCTCAAGCAGCGACTTGACGGAAAGTCCAAGCTCGGCCAGATTGAGTACATCTTTGATCTTGGTAACTGGAACCCATACTTCAAGGGCGAAGAAGGTAAAAAGTATGGAACCATGCTACAGATACTTCAATACCCCTTCAGTGTTGGCTCAATCCACATACGTCCCTCCAGCGATGGATCCGCCGCAGCAGAGCAATCGCCTGATATTGACCCACAATACTACGAAGGCGCACACGGAAACCTTGATATGGAGGTGATGAAGCAGTGTTTGCAGTTCGTCGACAAGATTGTACATACAAAACCTCTATCCCAGATCATACGAGCACCAGCCTCCCCTCCAGCTGCGACTATCAAGGACGATAAACGCCTCGGCGAATGGATCACGCAAAACACAATCACTGACTGGCATCCTGTGGGAACATGCGCTATGGGTGGTCATGCTGGCATCGAGGGCGGAGTTGTTGATGAAAGACTGCGTGTCTACGGAGTCCAAGGCTTGAGAGTGGTTGACGCGAGCATCATGCCTTTACAAATCAGTGCACATATACAGGCGACGGTGTATGCTATTGCTGAGAAGGGTGCGCACATGATTCTTGAAGACGCCAGGTATGCAGACCAGGCGTGTAGAATTTTTTCGGCAGAACAAGCTAGGTTGTGAAGAGATGACATAGGTGTGAAAGGAGATAGTCGAAAGGGTTTTTGTCGTGCGTCACACTAATGCTATCAATGTGATACATCCCCTGACCGTGAGAGTCAAGTGTTTTTTTCATGCGAGTATCTGCGTTCATTATAAGACCGCTGGATAAAATTCGCAAGCTTGGTTCTTACTCTAGCCCTAGGTCAGAGTTTCCAAAGTGTTGTAGTTCTCACAATCACACAGACGTGTCTCATCGAGACCCTTGCAGATGTCTGTATTTCTGAGGGAAGTCGAGGGTTCACCGGCGTTGACAGGAAACCTCTCTGTAGTTCCATAACTCTAGAATTGATCTCAGGAGGAGGCATAACCGTAGCTAAAAGTTGCGGAGCCACGCTCGAACCACCGCGCTGATGGCTTCTGGCTGGTGATGGGCAGACAGATGTCCGGCTTCGTCCACAGCGAAAAAGCTCAAACGAGCGTTTCCCTTATAGAAGCCTCCCCTTTTGACATTCCAGCCGTCAACATCTGAGGTTAACTCTCCATCTTTGAAGTGCCATGCCGTATAGTTCAAACTTCGGTAATGAGCCTGCCCTTCCCATGGTTGCTCATCTAGCATGCGCATTTGCCCGGGAGTGTTGCTGCAAATGGTCAGTCTTAGGGCTTTCTTTGCGGTTTTGCGGCAGCGCTTACATGATGATATCATTGTTGCCGTTGATAAATAGAACTTGTATGTCTGTATTATCGAGGATCCAAGTCAATTCTCGAGTCACAGGCAGGTGGATGTTCTCAGCCTCGTCCCAACGTTCGCTTGTATCAAAGTCGATAAGATCAAAGGGGAAATGATGGAAACCAAGCTGTTTTTGAACCCAACGACGGTTCAGAAACTTCCAGGTAGGACCATAAGCAAGATTGGAACAAAGGGGAGGTATCTCGCACGGGTGTCGGTCTGTCCATGCATGTCAGTCTGCAGTCTGTCCGCAGCATAGCGAGAGGAAAGGACCAGAAGAAAGAAAAGAGAGGGAGAGTATACTAACCATCATAAGGATCCCAGCCTCCTGGTTGTACTCCATCCATAAAGTACTCGCCAATCGTCTCCTCGCAGACTTCATTTGCTGCGCGGCAGGTGGGGATATCGTAAGAGTCCCGGCAACGACCTGCCATCTTTTCGCACTCAGGAATCGCAACAGCCATGTTGGAGCATGCAGTGTCGTTCATCAATGGCGCTTTGCGGCCATCCGCAGCCCAGTCTGTGCAAAAAAAGTCGTAGTAGCCAACGAATTGACGCGTGGCATCGATGTATCCATCAACAATGATTGTAGACGAGATATTGATGCGAGGTTCAATACCTTGTATGGCATTCTCTCGTTCATGGGCGACGATGTACTGTGTGTAACCCGTGACGTAATGACCACCCATGGACTCACCTGTGATATGCCATGGCCGACCAGCAAGCTCTGGGAAGACGTCGTGGGACAAAGTGGAGAGAAAAGAGAAGACGTCTCGGGCGCCTTGTTGTAGGCTGACGGCGATGTCGTCACGATCTGTGATTTCTGAGAAACCAACGCCGACAGGCTGACTGTAAAGGAGTAAGTCGATTTGAGCTGGTGCTGTGTCCTAACAGTACCCACTCGATATAGACAACGTTAGCACGGTCGATCCAAGAGTAATCGAGACGCGTCGTTGAATTCCCATCAACATTTACAACACAAGGGCCGCTGCCCATGAAAAGGCCCATCTCTCCGGCTGCGCCAGGTCCGCTAGTCAAGGCGGCTTGCGTTAGCTAGACTTGGCTTGCCACGTCGATTCTCACTTACCCGCTCATCCATAATAGTAACGGATCTGTCTCGGGTTTATGACGGCTCTCAAAGTACCCTGACACAATCAGCCTGTGCCACAATATTTACCAACGCGTACGTACAGAAGAACATGGACTTGTCAGCCGTCACATTGACTGTCCCTGTCCATTGCCAGGAGCCAGCATCGCAAACATCAGAAGACTGCTCGCGCACAGTAAAAGAAGGCTTGAAAAGTCTCTCTTCACCTGTGAGTGGCTTCTGTTCCTGGCTAACAACATGGCCGACGACTGCAGCCAAGAGTAGCGCGCCAACCCTGCAAAGCCACATTGTGAGTCTTGACATTTAGGTTGCAAAACAATGTTTGCGCTGAGGGAATTACTAATGCAGCAATTGTCCAATCAATCAAGGCATGAGGTTTTGTGGATCTCTAATTCGCGACCTGAGCATACCCTAGACTTGCAATGTTCGTTTTGCTGCAAGAAGCATATCTTGCGGATATCTTTACTTGCCAAAAGAAAAGCATTGCAAGCGCCTTTAAAATGCTTGAGCAATGATAAATCATCTATCCAGCTGTTGTGCAGGGCCTCTCGTTGGCTAATAGGTCATGGTTGTAACTATGTTATCATCTGGATAAGGTATCGGAAGTTGCGACACACTCTACTTTGAACCGGAGAATCGATCAGCTACTCCGCTCTCCTCACCTTGCCTATAATCTTGTAACTTGCAGAGCAATATATAGCACTCATGAGTCATCACTCCAGTTCTCTTAATATCAGACCGTTGTAACCAAACAGTGGAGTTTTAATTATATATTGCCCTGGCGCGGTTTGGTGCCGCCGAGGTACAGTACGAGTAAGCTGTTATGCCGGGATAAGTCGTATTTTACACTGTACTCAAGTGCGACGTGAATGGAATCCACACGGAGACTGCCTGACGAACAATTATGTCGTCACCATCTCATGTTGAAGGTCTTGATTAGAAAGGCGCGAGGCGCGACGCAACGCAAGACAAGACGCGCTCGCGTCGCGTCAGGTTCAGCCAATCAAAGCGCGTTTGACAGCAATCTGTCATCACCCCCTGTAGTGCGTGTAGTAGCTTACCGGTCACGCAATATAGATCACGTGAATGGAGATGCTGTAGACATTAGTGCCTCAGGCCACAATATGCTGCCGATTCCAGCTCCGTGCAACTATTCCCAGCATTTTTGAAAAGCAAAACCTTAGTTATAAGGAACAGGGCGCTTAGCTGGGCAAAATGCTCTGGTCGCTATAGTGGATCGCTCACACTCTTGGCTGTAAGTAAATGGAGGTGTGGGACAAATGCAACGACCCTGTGTTTCCTAAGCATTACCAAATGCACTCTTGGATTCTTAACAGGAGGGCAGTTATTCCAGCACAGAGAAATATACGAGCTTAAGGAGAAGCACCAGATTTTCATAGTGACAATTATGCAATTTGATAGAGTGATTAAGTGAACGAGCGCTAATTGTGGTTCCGGTGGGTGAAAGACCGGAGATGTGATGGATTACCATGTATCACAGATAAGTGACCACAGAACGTTGAAACAAGGAAAGGAATATTCCGTTTGTTACGCCACAATAGATGAATGCCTACCCAGACCTGCCCTTGTGGGCTTTTTGTACCTGGCAGTGTGACATGGTTGCACAAGGTGGAGGTTAATACACCACAGATACGTGTTCACTTCAACCTCTAAGAAGCTACAAGAGTGCACATGCAACTGTAGCCCGTATCTATCTGACGTGGCAAGATCTATATCTCTCAGGTTTTGCCAACTTTTAGCCGCTTTACTGTTGCTGATCCCGAAATGTATCCTTCCTATGGTTCAAGGCATACTTATTCACCGGCAGACAAAGACACCTGATCGACAAAGCCTTTGGTCATCAATAAAAGACTGTGAAAGCCTCCTGACAAGGGTAAATAAGTTAGCAAGCAAGATTCTTTGTCGGCAACTTGCAGATTAACTGGCTAGTTTTCACAACCCTAGAACCCTGGAAGTTCTTTGTTTGTTTCAATATTTCAGCTCAGTGCAAACAACTAGACTGGCAACCAGCACTATAAGTACCTCTAATATCTCGTCCTCAACCTTCGAAATTCTCTATGTCTCCTAGCTATCATCATCGACCACAAAAACAACTACATCTGATTTTGCATCTTGCAAACTCTATTCAGCGAGTCAAAACTGTCTTCAGACCACAAATCCTGCGAGTCTCATTCAGCTACGCCCAAAATGCCTCAAGACAGTGAGTGGTTCACAGACAGCCCATGCGAATATTGACTAACACCATCGCAGAGATATACAGCATTCTTCCGTCGTCTAGCCTCTCCGATGAAGGTAAGTGTAACGATCACCAAAAACGACCCAACTGACCACGCAAAGACGCAGATGACGAGGACTTCCCTTTTGATGACGCATGTGAGACAAGAATCGACCGTCACAACGTACACCGTAAGACCAGCGAGGTGACCTTTTGGATGCGCTACAAGTTTAGACCCAAAGGCGCCTGGTTTTTTGGTTGGTTTCAAGAGGGCGATGTGCAAGATCGTCGACCTGAGATGGTGCTTGATTACTGGAAGAAGCTCGGCGGTCGCTGTGAAGCGACCAAACTCAAAACCTTTCGTGTTCTGAGAATTCTGTCGGAGGATGCTTCCAGATATCGGATCCAGTGGATTGGGTACGATACTGAAAAAGACACGACGATGGAGCTTAAGAAAAAAATCAAGAGCATCTGTCCCGGAGCTGTGGTTGAGTGGGAGTCTCGCGACGAGGAATAAGTTGGGTGTTGTCATTGGGGTGAAGGGAAAGAGACTGGGCCATTCAACAGCTTAGAGTGTAGTTTCCGCGACTTACAACGCCATGGACTCGGATTTCACATCTTTTAAGTTCTATGTATGAGTAGCATTTTTGTGTCTTTGGTTTTTCAGCCAAAAAGTATCGGCGTATGATGTTATGCATTCATTGGATTGATCACTGTCAATCGAGTTTGAGCTTACTGAACTGATTTTGAAGTGAAGATGTACATTGCCTACATCTACTCATTTTTCCATTTTCATATTCTTATGCTGCACTGAGCCATTGAACAAATAAACAACGAGTTTAGGTAATTTCTCATCAGCTTGCTACTGGATGCAATCGGCAGCGAAGCGAATGCTTTTTACAAGTAGTGAAGCCGCAGAGTCAATGTTATCTAGCTGCTAGGATTGTAATACTTTCGCCGAGCAAAGGGTACAAGCAGTTCCCATGTCTATACGTCTGGACATCAGTGATGCCATGAGTCTACATTGTTGGATTCCAATCACCAACTCTCCATCTGTTGAGAAACGCTCAGTGACCATAAAGGTGACTAATATGGTATGTGCCTCAACTTACCATTGCGTGAGTGAATAAGCCGTTGGCGAAACCCGAGACCTTTATTAGTCGAGGATTCCCAACCTTTGAAACAATAGGAGACCATGAATAGAAGTACAGATATTTGTATGCCTTTTTGCTACCCGAAAACCTATTCAAATTGCCCTCGAACCAAGCCAATATGACTGGAAGTATAGCAAACTTGCAAAGCCGCGTTCGCCAGAGCATCACTACGACGGTGTTCGAGCAGAGCCTACGAGAAGCCCGAGGCCGCCTCGCTACAGTCAGGGTCAAGTTGAAAAAGGCTCGAAAAGGATATGGCAACCCTGGATCACGAAAAGAGAAAATTGAAAGCGGAGATTCAGGCGTACGAAAAGTCGTTAGAGCAGCTATCCCATGATTGACGGAAATCAAGGCAGCTTAGTATATAGAGGATACAACTTCGGGATGGAACGTATCTTATTCCAGAATATAGAAGCAACCGCGTCATTGTTCGGGAGACAGACTATGATTTATCATATTTTCCTCTTGAGTCTGGCATCTATCAACTACTTACTCTGACGGACTAGCTAAGAACTTCTGCATCAGTTTCATCTGTACATCGTCGAGCTTGGCCTCTTTCAAAGGAGCACCCTTCTCTACTAGGAAATTGACGATCTCCCTTTTCCCAGCTTCAAATGCGATTCTAAGCGGAGTTCTTCCAATGCCATCTTTGTAATCCATTGTGGCGCCTCGATCAAGCAGCAGTTCGACTATCTTGACGGAACCTCCAATTATCGCACCAGTAAGTGGGATCCATCCCGTGGTAGATGGATCGAGACCCTTGTCCAACAGAAACTTTGTATACTTCTCGCACCTCCCACGGGCGGCATACCATAGGAGTCCTCTGCCATTTTCATCTTTCATCTCGGCTAGATCAACCAGCTTCTCAGTCATTAAAATTGCCATGTCATCCTGGCCTGAAGCTGCTGCGTTCATAATTGCGTTGCGACCATCTGTCCACAAAGCCACTGGATTGGCCCCTCCGTCGAGAAGCAGCTTCAAAGTGTCGATATCGTGATTGAAAATCGCTATTTCGAGCGCTCGCGGGCCTCTGAACCAGGCAGAGTCCTCGCGAAGAATGTCGTTGTCCAAGAAGAATGTGAGTATGTCATGCTGAGCGCAACTCACTACTACTTGTAGAGGGGTTTCTCCCCATTCACCTGCCTCGTCCATGTATGGCCCCGCTTCGAAAATTGCTTTAACAACTTCGAAGTAGCCTTTGCGGACAGCCACAAGCATTGGCGTGTCATACCCGAACTCACGGCCGTTTGGATTAGCTCCTAGCGCCAGTAGAGTTCTTACTAGATCCGAGTTGCCAATCGAAGCTGCAAGATATACTATGCTGTTTCCATCCATGTTTCTGTGGTGTAAGCTGGGGCCTCTGGCTAACAGCAGACGCACCATGTGCATTTGTTGGTTCCTCACCGCTAGAAAGAGTGGAGTCTCGCCTTCGGGGGTTGCGATGTTAATATCGGCATCATGCTCCAGTGATCTGTCTACAGTAGAGACAATCCCCATCGAAGCACCCCAAAGCAGTGCCTTGCAAGGTCCACGAGCATCCCGCTGATAGAGGTGTTCGTTGAAGAGATGGTAGAAGAGTTGGCTTGTGCGGCAGAAGGCGTTTAGATCAGCATCAGATTCTAGATGCAGCGCAACAAACTCAATAAGTTCTGTCGCTATGATATGGAGCGTCATGGCGACCTTGGTATGCTCAAGGTTGAAGACCTCAAATCTAGGCACCGACTCCGTGAAAAAAAGCCATAAGGCTTACGCAGCAAATTCCACGTGACAGCCGATCATCCATGCAGCAGTCAACCCGTCCATTTTGAGAGAATTTACCGCGGAATCCTATGAAGAAACTGAGTATGAGGCGATTAGCATAACTGTCAGATAATTCTCTTAAATGGCGTTGTGGGTTTTAAACAAAGTCTACAGGCATGGCTAAGATTATGGAAGACAACAGATTTCTGTCTACTGCTTCTATTATATGTTTCTCTTATCCTTCCACTGCTATAAGCTAGTATGCAGTTGATGAACTAATTCATATCCGTATTCCGGACCACACGTGGAAGATCAATCAAGTAGGATTAGCTAGTCTAAACAGCACCCTTTGCCCTCTTCTTTGCGTTGGCAATCCTCTCGTCTATACACTTCTTGCATGATGCAGAGTCGATATTCTCATTTCGAGATGCGGTTGACAGGTTGCACCTCCCTGGTAAATTCTGTTTCTTGTGCTCGCATTCCGCTACGAGCTGCTCGAACATAACCAGGTAGTTGCATGCGGTGCAATAATATCTGACGAATGTGGTCTTGCACATCTTGAATTTCTCTTGTAAGCTACAACTAATATGGAGAATGAGGTCTGTTAAATTAGAGATGCTTCTGTGGCTGGAATAGTCGGGTATGAGTTGGTAGGCTCAAAATCATTGCAGCGAACTTGGGATATATATAAGTTCTCACCAACCCTGTGTATTCTAATTAATCAGTTTGCCTGTAAGAGACAAACCGCTCTCACGGTGATTAAATGAGCATGAACCATATGTGAATAATGTAGAGGAGTCTTCACTGAAAAGGCTCTCCCTCTGTTGTGTCCACTTGATAACCATCACCATTTTAACCCTGATAGTGAGCCGACTCATTTTCCTGCTTTCTTTGCCTCCTCCTCCTCCTTCTTTATTCTCTCCTTTTCGCATTTATCGCAATTGTCTGGGGGTACAGAAGTGTCATAGGACTCGATCTCGATCTTGCACTCTGGTTCGCCCTTTGCGTTGCAATCACGGTGGTCTTGATCGTAAGAGGCAAGACCTCCGCATTTGATGCACCAACGTCGCAAGTAGACAGTCTTACACATTGTAGTATTTGTCTTGGTGGCAATTTTTGTTAGCTGAAGATGTGGATTATTGTATGATTATAAATATTGGCGGTGCATGAACCTGGATCAACTTTGAGTATTGAACGATTGTGCAATTTTGCAGGTCTATTTATGGTGTTTCTGTATGTTGGAGGTGCGAACGGTAGCAAACCGACGGTACTGCATCACTTAGCGCCTGTCTCCCCACAGCCCGTCCCTTCTTCAGCGGTTCATTCTCCCTTCATCGATCTTGTTGTTCTACCAACATCTCACCTATGAAGTTCCCTTGTACATGTTGATATCAGACAGCTACGAGCGATAGCAGTGATAGAATGTTGCGAGTATTCACTCGAAGAGTAGCTCTAGCCGACACTAGATGGCTGCGTCACCCAGTAACAGCTACTTGCAGCGAATACTTAGTCAGATTTGTTGATCATTTGATGCGCAAATACAAACGCCCCATTCCCATGAGATTGATCTTTTGCCATCCTGTATGGGAAAGGTAATAGATTATACAATGTCTCGTGGTTTCTGGTAACAACGGTTACGAATGAGATATACGGAACTGGCCAAGTAAACAAACGACAGGTTCAATGCATATCAAGACATGGCCGTGAGTGATAGCAGTCATTCAACATTCATCTCGTGTTCGCGGCGATTTCTAGTCTTGTCCACATGTGATAAAGTATGTAGCATTTAACAGCCGCATTGAGACTTATTCGTTCATTACAGCGATCATGTTTGATACTGACCTGCGTAGAAGTTTGGTGCGCAGAATGAAATCCATGTGCTTCTTTAAAGGCATGTATGATGAACATAGGAGATAAAACAATATCTACAGTTGAACACATGATTCTCCTCTAGTCGCCTTCCTTGTATCGGCTCATTGCCAAGCTTTTCGTCACAAGGATATTTTGAACTTTCAGTAAGCGCCAAGTCATGCGCCTCGGGGAAAGGAACTTCAGTTCCCATTGTGGATACCACTGGTCACTATACGAATGGTTCGTTATGCACTGTTTCGTACTCTGACTGAGTACTATCATGCACATGGCCCTGGTCCGGAGCCAGAAACAGGCCAATATGCCAGTCAGCTAATTGCACTGGAACTTTGACAGAAGCAAGAAAAGCGTTGAGGCTAAGTTGTGAACCAACATAGGTTAGTGCTTACATGTAGGTTGTTCAAAACAAGGTCCGCCAGTGGACCTGGCCCACTGATCGAGGTGATAGGGAATTCCTATTGATCAGTCAACATCCCAGGGATAGGCATGACATTTCTCTACAAAAATGGTCATAAGGAAAAGGTTACAGGGGAGAAGAAACACCGCTAGTTCAGCATTGGTTTCGGTGCCCCGCAGGAAAGGGTCCCTAGTGATTAACCACAACAAGAAAGAGGTGCCACGTCCAATGCATTAGTTTGCCAGCGGTGGCAGTGATGGGCTTCTTGGCTCTAGCCACCGTGTATATAATCCTAGTGGTAATACCTTCTCACTATTTTTCACCATCTCACTCAAGCAAAATATAACCATGACACAACAAAACCAAAAGCCACTAGTACTTTTCTCCCACGGTGCTTGGCACCGGCCAATGCATTATCGACTTCTCATCGAAGCTATCAGAGAACAGGGCTTCACTATCCTCGCCCCCCCTCTTGCAAGTTCCGGCTACGATGATTCTATTGATGGCAAGTCATACCACGACGACGTTAAAAGACTTCACGATGCAGTCCTACCGTACATTGAACGTGGCAGGAAGGTAATCGGTGTTGGCCATAGCTACGGCGCTGTTCCTTTGGCAGTGGCGATTCAAGGCAACACCGTGACCGAGCGAGCAAGCAAAGGTCTCGAAGGAGGGTTTGCCTCGGCTGTATTTGTAGCACCGACACCAGTTCTCCAGACGGGAATCTCTATGTACGATGCTGTGGGAGGAAAATACACGAGCGCTTGGTTTCACGATGTAACGGTACGAGAACGCTTTCCTTCCGGACCTTGCATTTATGATGATTCTGATACTATTTCTAGGAAACCCGCCTGCCACTCAAAGTTGACCAAGTCAAGGCTGCCTTCTTTACAGATATTGATCAAGCTGTTGCTGATGAGGCTATTCCCTATCTTTGTGATCAGAGCACCGCTCCATTCGAGGTGCCAGTCGTTTGCACCCCAGCAGACTTGGATATTCCCAAAACTGTGGTCATTTGTAAAAACGACACTATCTTCGTCAAGGATATCTTGACATTTGTTTCTGACAAGTGGGGAGCAACTACTCTGGAAATTGAGTCTGGTCATAGCCCACATCTAGTGGACTCTCATCGAAAATGGCTCATTGAACTTATTGCTCGAGAGGCAGAAAAGGCATGAAGAACACATACACAATATAGGACTAGGAATGTACGAGCGTATTCTTCTGAGATAGACTTTTGACGTCCGAAATCGTAGGGTTCAATTTACCCATGGGCCGAAGCTGAGCATAACCGCAGCCAACTTGAACCGCAGCAAACCGGCCCTGGTCGGTAATCGAGCCGCTAGTTAACTGATACTGTATTTGGCTTAGTCAAAGTCATGTGCCAGTGAATGGTAGGGATAATGGAGACATAAAAATACAACAACTACCTTGCTCAATAACTCTCCGGGATAGATGTCTAAGAGGCATAAGTCTCATGATTTGTATAACAAGGAATCATGGCTGGCACTCTAAGCACAAGACATAGACATACAGCAGCAGGGGTTTGGCTACACAGCCTACACCGGAAGGGAAATTCGCTCCGCATTTTCCGAATAGGTAACAAATCTGACAAAGACCTAAGTTCTCACCGTCGCTATTGCTTATCCACGTGATATGTCAGATCCATAAGACAACAATTGTCCGATGGTCGAAGACAATGCTTCAATTTGACTACTCGCTACTTCATATGAAACCTGAATCAACTATGGCTACTAAACCCTCTGTCGGTGCATCTCCAGGCCTCGAGGACCTCATCTCGTCATACAGCATTCTGTCGACCCTTACACCATGGCTATCAACCCTTGACCTATACCATCTTGCCCGTACAAACCGGTCCTTTTATAACTTTGTTTATTCATCGCCCAAGATATTCAGTTCTCTCAGCCGCCATTGTCTCTGTGACGGACGTGGCCTCGCTACACGTCAAAACTTTGGCAGTCCTTATCATAAGAATCGCATGTCTGGTCGATGGGATATCAACCCTCATTTCACAGGCGACGAAGAGATTGAAGTTCGTTTATACAATACCAAGTGCGACGAAGCGGGAGCTCTACCATGCATCAAATGCGGCATCAACATATGCGAAGAATGCAGATGCTATCCCCGTGCAGCTCCGCCAAATGCCTATCCCAATCGCAGACCTCACTTGAGAGGAAGTTTTGAGCTTGACAACGTCATGTGCTTATGTGAGAAATGCGATGATGGAGCCGAGGAGGAAGTGGCCGGCAAATTTCTCAATGAGCTGTGCGATTGTGACATTTATACACGATGGATCTGCGTACGCTGCGAGGGTGAAGAGCGTGAGACTTCGCGTCGATACTTTGAGGATCGTACTCAGATGGAGTGGGACTGGATCATCCGAGACGACGTTGATTTTGGCGACGATTGCGAACCTTCAAAAACGCTTCACGATCATGCATTTGAGCGAGCTGTAAGACTTTCCTGGCCTTTCCCGATGTGAATCCATTGTGGATTTGGGGCTGACTTGAGACTGACTGTATTTGTTCCAGTTCTGGTGTATTTGCGGTAAGACTGTCTCTTATCGTGCAGTTCCTCGATGCATCTGGTGTAGGAGACGCCACCTGCCAGAGACAGAGTGGTATGAGGAGCGCCAAGCGGTTGGGTCAAAGCATCCATTTTTTGACAACGTGGGTTCTTCATGCTAATATTCGGTACTGGCCATACTAATCATTCTTTCTAGAATCCCGAGTATCCGCGCTGGGTGAGCGATGATGACAACAAATACCCGGATCCTTACCCAAGGCTGGGCTACCATCGGCCGGGTGATGACGATACCCCGCGAGTCAGCAGGTCAATAGAACATTCTCTATGGTTGCCAACCCCTCTGTGAACGTTTGGCAAACATTGGCGAGAGCTTATAGCTGCATAGATGGTACATTAGACATGATTCATATCCAAGGCCAAGGCCAAGCCAGCAGTTCTGATCTACTTTGACTGCCTATCTGACAGTTTATGCTTTGAGAGGTTGGTGTCTGGAAGAGTCATTCATTTGAACAAAGCGTTGGTATAGCATTGGGACCTGTATGTACATGAAGGTATTTGTAGAGCGTTGACTATGTATTTGTTACGAAGCAGATGGTATTTAAGACAAACATTCAATGTATACTCAGACACAGAGAAACCCGCAAAGATCATCTGGGCAGCTGCACGCTTGTGGTGAGACAAGCGTGCTACCAAACCAAAGAGATAGTGAAACACAGAGAGAAATATGAATCACAGGGCTGTTCAGTGGAAACTTTTCGTCGTATCAAAATTGGCTTCAAAGATACCTTAGTCGCGTGTCTGCGCACAACTCATTTAGTGCCGAGAATACTTTAATCAAGAGGATGCATCCTAGGTAGCGTTAATGGGAGACGTCTAGTAAAATGTGATACACATTGGAATTCTTCTTGCTCTTATATAAGCTGTTCGAGCTAGGATTAGACTTTATCAAATGATCTGCGAATAATTCTGAACCATAAAATGAGCTTTCTGTACAGCCGCGTACCATAGTTAAAGAGCTTAATAATTATGGCGTGCGATACTGCCAAGCATTCCATTGGTGCTTTTTTTGGACTGGAAAGAAGAAGTAAATCGAGGCGTCGGGATTTCATCAATAGGTAATGAAGATGTTCTAGTTCAGCTTGCTTTCAACAGGTTGTTGGTCGTTCGTCTCAGGTCCCAGAGGATGATGCTACAACTGAGGCACGACTCACTTCTTTCAAGCTACATGATTCAACTACCTTCGACAAATCACCATCCTGTTCACACTAGAGTAGCGCCGTGTTGTTTGAATAATGTAAATTTAACACAGAAGACATTTAAGATAGCAGCTTAGTCATAGAGCATGGTACAATTACAGCCAGGTCCTCCAAGACACATGGATGGCGCCAAGTATCTAACCCATCAATCTCTACATATTACGGTTGCTAATACAACTGTGAAGAAGATAGCCCCCCTTCAGCTTCGATTTTCTCTTTCACTCCAATCCTAAGATGCGGCGCCCTCAATAGCATTCGATGGACCAACCGTCGAACCTGCATGGTTGCGAAACAGCCTGTCACCGAACTTGGCTATGAGGAAGTCACGTACATCTTTGTTCCCACCCTCTCCTACCCGTAAGCCCTCAGTGCTGCCTTCCACCTTAAGCCCGTTGAGGCTTGTCGCTCGCGAGAGAGCGACGTAGACTTGTCCCTTCAAAGGACCTGGTAAGGTCGACAATGACGCGGTCCAGAGTCATTCCTTGACTCCTGTGCACAGTAATAGCCCATCCAGGAACGAGGGGAACCTGAGTTCGAAACAGCCGGGAGTAGGGTTGGGTGTCACCGACGGTGTTGGTAATGCACCAGGGGTAGATGGTGCGCGTGATGCCGTTGGAGAAGCGAACGCGAGGCCAATAGTGCATGGCTGGATCTTGATGCTCCGACATATGCTGAGCGAGGAATTCCTGCACCTCTGCTTCCCTGTTATCGGACTGTTCCCCCTGGAGGCCTGGAAGATTGTCGATGTCCATCGGCTCCCAACCACAGATCACCCCCTGACTCCCATTCACGAGCCCACGTTTTATGTCTAGATTGACCTGCAACATGACAAGCATGGTTTCTTTCAACTTGACTATGCCATCGAATTGTTGTTCCTTGAATGCTGATAATGTGCCGTCTCTCTCTCGTTGTTCGTATTTACTGCGCTCCCAGTCGATCTTTCCGTTCCAAAGAAAAGTATCAAAGACCCTATAGCTTCTTTCTTTATACTTCTTCGGTATGGCGTTGAATTTCTTCCTGTTGATGGGATCCACCTCTTGCTTCGTACAGAGGAGGCGTGCAGCATTGTCAACCTCACACTCGTGATCCGTGAGAGTTGTCACCTCTTGTTTGGAGAAGGGTATGCCAAGTCGGCATTTCTGCAGCAACTTGATGAATGATTCATCGTTCTGACGGTGAATCTCCTCCAAATTCACATGAGCGAAATTGGCTTCCTCCCAAGCAGAGCTCCTGAAAGCCCATTTATCCTTTTCGTAAAATGGGCCGTGATTGTTGATACAGTTGTACTCTACCACCCTCTTGTTGCATTCCTCATCCTCCTCGGAACGGAACATGTTGTACTCCCCAGCCCCGCAGTGGTAGCAATACTGGAAAGGCTTCACAGGCGGCAGCTGGCAAAAATCGCCTGTGACGATAATTTGAACTCCCCCAAAAGGGGGAGGCTGTTCATGGCTACCATGATTCAACGAAGTCCATACCACAGCCTTCATGCATTCATTGATGCGCTGCAGATGATCGCTATCCACCATGGAGATCTCGTCTATGATCAGAACATCGGTCTTTCTGAGCCGCCTCTTGGTGCTCTTCTTGAATGAAAAATTCTTGACCTCGGCAATGCCCTTCTTTAAAAGATCGGGATACCAGCCCGTATAGGACCACGTCGTCATACCGCCTACTGGAACAGCTGCTCGGCCAGTAGGCGCTGTGACGTAGACGGTACGGCCACTATCTTCTAATTTCTTGACTGCAGCTTTCAGGACAGTAGATTTACCACATCCTGCCGAACCAGTGAAAAAGACGTTGCGACCGCTCATGATGAGGTCAATGAGGTCTTGCTGCTCTTTGCACAGACTTGGTTCGGTAGCAGGAGCGCCTCAACCGCTGAGGGATGTCGGTCCTTGATTGGCACCATTGTTGTGGTCGTCGTCGTCGCCTGACGAGATGCTGATGAAAGAGGACGCACGATCAAAGCGCCCAGGGGCTGCAGGTGGGGATGGTTGCTGTTCGCTAGGATCCCGTTTCCTCTTCAGAGTTGGGGATGAAGGGGGCGCGATGCTTTCTGTGCTGGCTTGAGCCTTTGATGAGGGCCCAGGGGAGTTGATCTGAGCTTGTGCTGAAGGCCTAGGAGTGCTGATTTGACTCTTTGCTGAGGGCCTAGGGGTGCTGGCTTGAGCCTTTGCGGGGGGTCCAGAGGAGTTGATTTGAGCCTTTGCTGAGGGTGAGTTGACTTGAGCCTGGGCTGAAGACCTAGGGGTGCTGATTTGAGCCTTTGTTGAGGGCCCAGGCGAGCTGAAATAGCCAGTGATGAGTTCTCTGATCCAGTGTTAGTACGTGTAAAAGAGACATAAACGTGATCCGCAAGGATACGACTCATTGAGGGGCCATGCTGAGGATGCTGAGTAGCGTCGCTCTGTAGCGTTTCAAGTTGGGGGTAATTGACCCGTTAAATTGAAATGAGATCACAGCTGGGGCTGACTGGACTTTGGCGCGCGGCCAGATTGCGGTCACGTGATACCGCCGCCCCTCGCCCGACAGGCCAGCCACCTTCATCAGCCATTCGTCATGTTGCATTTTTTTGCTTTTGATGTGACGTATAGCATAGGTATGCATATGGAAATGAATTATTGCTAATCTACTCATGGCTGGAAGCGAATAGGAATTGAGCCTTTTTTGATAAGGAATTCCTACTCAAGGAGAAGAGCAAAGCACGCGACTGAATTGAATTGGCTGGTTAAGCTGACAAGACATACGGCAAGGTCTCGTTACATTGGCCGAGTAGGCTGGGGCTACTGCAAGGTTTGAGTCTATTTACGCGGCCACCAGTGGTCAATCCTCTGAGAGGCGCTGGGTTTTTGTTTCCCTTACATGTGAAGAACCGCACTTGGTGGCGAACTCAGCCCGGCCATGTTCCTAGATATACGGTATATTCGTCTAAACCGGAAAGTAATGACGAGGCACATCCTGGAAACAAAACCAACAGGACAAGACCTTTCCTAGGTCTGAGAAAAAATAAAAGTAGAAGTAAATACTTATGTACACAGATGGTAGGCGTCTAGCTCTTGATGATGACGGCTCTCATGCGCTTCACGCACTACAGGTTGATCCTCAGAGACAAGTTGTTGTCAAAGGTCACAGTACCCCAAAAAGGCTCCATGCCAGCATTTCCCACATTGACATACGTGCTCTCACTAAAGACGCCCTGCTTGGAGAGAGCCACCAGCCAATCCTTGATGTCCCCCTTGAAGGATCCTGCAGCCTCGTCTCCAAATTGGCTTGCCTCATCAACCAGAAGCGAAGAGACAGTGATGCCGGTATCAGCATTGAGGCCCTGGTACAACTTCCATCCGTTCTTTCCAAAGAGGCCGTTGATAGTTGCAACAGGTCCCTTGTCGAAGCCAATAGGGACTTGACCTCCCTCGTAGCGGAGCCAAAGCATCAGCTCTTGAGCATTGCTCGAAGTACTATCACCCTTGGTGTCCGACGTCATAAAATCGTACACAACATTGCCTGCAATAAGACGCCGAGTCAGTAAGTTCACCAAACTATTCACAAGTCAAAAGTGCGTACCCTTGTAAGCAGTAGTGTTGGACACAGTCCAGTCATAGGTCGACGGAATGCTCGTGATATCACTGAGCCTCGTCTCAAGATTTTGGGTGAGTCCCACAAACGAGTATCCCTTGACCAAATCCGCGTTTGTCGCTGAGCTAATATCCCAGATGGTGCTCCAGTGGATCTTTTGAGCATCACCCGATCCGGAAACATCGTAGTAGCCCGTGCAGGCGGATCCATCGATCTTTTGGTAGTTATAGTTCATCGAAAAGATGATCCATGGGGTTCCGCTGAGAACCTCGGATTCATTCGGCGCGCCACAGTACTTCTTGGTGGGTTCAGCCCTACGATCGAGAGCATACGAAGCACGAGAACCAGTGGTCAACGCATTGACGGCGAGGGCGGGAACGCCAAGGAACAGTGAGAAACGCATGAGGAAGAGAGAAACGGCCAGCGTTTACAGGGGAGAGTAAATGAGTGAACAGAAACAAGAATGTCGAAAAAAGAATGTGATGAAGTCGAAGCTGGGCGAAAGGGATCGAGGGAATAAAAGTCAATTTTCGAGATGTCTACATGAAACTAAAAATGAAATCCTCATATTAGAAGGGGCCGATATTGCGTGTCCCGAAGAAGCGTATATGAAGGATCGGCTTAGTTGTTTCGATTAACTAACCGAGCCAGTCATGTACCGTTATCAAATCGAAACGGGACCGAAACTGTGAAAACTGTTGCGATTGATGGAACGTAAAAATCTCCGATGCAAGGACCATGTACTAAGATCACCACTAGCAGGTGAGCCACCTCAGATTTCTGGGTCCTTTCGGGCGAGGAATTATCATTTGAGCAAGTTCATAAATATGTCGCTCTCCTTGTTTTAAAAGAGATCAGGTTTCTCTTAAGAATAGGTAAATAAGCGGAAGGATTAGAAACTGTGGACTAGATGCGTCTTGTTGCAATGACATCAATCGATTACTATCTCTTGAAATGACTAGACAGCCACTCAGAGAGACCAGCGCCAGATCTTCGAGAATCAGAACACGCGACCCCAAACGAACTCGACAGCTACATCCAGCATTGTAGCCATCTTATCACTACCCATCTCCCAAGCCTGCAATTTATGCGCATGCAACGGATTTGTCGAGTTTGCCTTGGCCTCAACGAGCTCACCCAAGGTCACTACAGGGATACCCATATCAGCATAAGTCTTCTCTGTCTGCCATTCTTCCAAACTGCGAGCCTCCCAAAGCATTTTGCTTGATGGCAGAGGAAGATTCTGCATTGCGCCGCAGTCAGCGCAAGAGCGCCCGTTCTCGATGGTGATGACACAACTAATGATTAACCAGAGGCACGACATTCGTCTTCGTGATTCAGCAAATATCCAATCTTCCCATGTCAGGCTGGGCTCCTCTTGCTCTGGTTTGGAGTAACTTCCGACGATATCGAGGAAGCGAGAACCGAGTAACTATGCTCGGTCAGTCAAATGATCCAGAAGTTGGATGGTGGATTTATGATCGATTACCTCGACAGTCTCAAACAATCTAGTGGCACGCCCTTTATCCGTTGTATCAGATTCACTCATCGCCATGATCATATAGATTAGAACGGCTTGAAGACACATGTGAAGCTCACGTGCAGAAAAGGTTGATAGCTAACCAATATTAGCCTGATGCCTTCATGAAGAGGTTTGACTGCTTACTTGGTTCCGAAAACGCTCCTCCTCAGCAGTGATCATTCTCCATAGAAATGGCTCAGTTTCTGGCATTCTTGCTGCAAAGAGCTGCGCGATGCTCATGCAATTTGCGAGTGTGCCCGGAAGACGTGGTTCATGCCAGTGAGGGTGAATAAAAGGTGGGAAAGTCTGTCGACGAAGCATCATCTGAGGATACGCATAGAGCATTTGCATTATCACTCTTGATGCGTTTTGCAATTTTGAAAGTCCACGGGATACTCGTGTTAGATTTCCTTTGGCACTGAGCGACCTGGGTTGCATATGGATTTGCGCGTCGTTGGTGATGCCTGGTAATTGTAGGAAGTCGGTAGTACTCGGCGTCAACCCAGAAGAGTCAGTAAATAAAGTGCTTATAGGTGAGATGTAGTCAGTCGCAAAGGCATCCAGTTCGAAAGAAACTCCAATAGGTTCAATCGCAGTGAGGCTATCGAAGGTTTGCTCATAGTCCTTCGCCCAGGAGTCGGTTTGTTGGACTTGACCATTGGAAGAAATAGGCTCACTGCGAGCTGGTCGATTATACACGCATCGCACGTGTTTCTTCTCACACCGCGTACATGGTTGTCCAAAAGTACATTTGGCTTTGGCCACTCTGCAAGCGGTGCATGACTTTGGTCGACCTTTGCGTTGGCTCTGGGCGCGCCTACAATAATTGACGTGGCGTTTGTACGAATGTTCTGAAAAGTGATAAGGCGCTGAGATCCATCTGATCAAGGTCAAAACTTACCGTGCGTATAGACTTTGTCGCAGAGCGGACAGGCCTGAACAAAAATTGGCTCCATATCAAACTGAGTATTGCAGTCTATTGCAGAGCTACAGAGCGTGGTATTGGATTTGGAATGAAATCCAAGTTCGGGGCGAGGCTGACAGGGGTTGCTTTGTAAGCAAGATCGAGGATCGGAGTTAAGACTAAACTCCTGTGGCGCAAGATTGAGACACTCCACAAGCAGCGTGAACACTAACAGCTTCGCAAACACCTTCTTTATTCTATAATATTATATCGATAGAGTATGAAATAATTATATAATCCATTTACCTAGGAAGCGACCCGTTGCGGTCGCTGATAGTCTTTGTTGGCCCATCCTTGCGAACATCAGTCGCTACCTCGACAATCCTCTCAGCACCGACTTCAGTGGTAGTTCCCCAGTCGTGGAAGCCACTCAAATACGTCTTGACCAAGCCGGGACAGACAGCATTGACTTTTCCTCCAACATCGTCCAATTCCCGCCCAAAGTTAAACATGAGCATGTTGACCGCCGCCTTGCTTGCATCGTAAGACTTGTAATCGATATTGTAGTAGATAGTGCTTTCGTCGGTCGCTTTTTCCATGCTGCCCATGACAGTCGTGACAAAGACGATTCGGGGTGGCCCAACCTTGGCTTTGCGAAGAAGGGGTACAAGCTTCTCTGTGAGAACGCCAGGCCCAACAACGTTGGTGGTGAAAGTCCGAGAGTATCTTTCCCAGGTTGAGATATCTTCGCGCCTCAGGTCGAGTAGTACAGCGGCATTATTGATGAGAACATCCAAGTACCCGTAGTTTTGTTCAATATGCTTGACAGCCTTGTCAATTGACTCGTTGGACATCAAGTCGAGCTCTACAACCGAAGCTTCGTAGCCATCTTTGCGCAGACCAGATGCAATTTTTTCTCCGGCCTGTGCGTCTCGAACGCCGAGAAGGACGTGGTAGTTATGCTTGATGGCCAAGTCCTTGACGACACTCAGGCCAATGCCTTGAGTCGAGCCAGTAACGAGGGCGAGAGAGCGAGTCATGGTTATCTTGGAGAAAGATGAAAGAGGCTGAGATTTGAGTGTTTAAATTGTGTTGGGGCAATGATATCCTCAAGACTCTGAATATCAATGTCTTTTATAGCCTTGCTAGTGGCTAGGTCCTACACGGAGATAACGAAACCAAGTATCCGTCGGTAAACATACCGCCGGCCAAGTTGGCCTCATTTTTCTTCCATAGTGTTCCTATGCATCTTGACTTCATCTGGTGTTGGTCAACATTCCCTCCTTCGCGGTCCAAATTTGCCGGTGGCGACAGTCCCCTGGTCACTTTCGGGCCCGTGCCTCGGCCAAATTGGCCGATGCATGCAACATACGATTGAGTGAGAGAACATGTTATTAATCATCACAAAGAATTGATTATTATGAAATGGTAGAGTGAATATGGGCGAAATGCCATTGGCCCGGAAAAAACAAAAGGAAATCCAGAGGCTTCGTTTTCTGGGTTTCAAGACTCTACAAACCATCGAACCATGCTAACGGGTGGTTGATTGTGATGCTGCTAGGTTATGATTTTGGTAAATTTGTGGTAAGGTCAACATTCTCAAGAGTGGTAGGGTAGTATAATGACGGAATAAGCCGTTTGGGTACTTTAGTATTGAAATAGCAACGGGGATACAAATAAAGAGAATATTAGAATACAAGCGTAGGGTATGCTCAACCACCATTTCCGTAATCAGCGAGATCTAAGCCTTAAGGCAGAGATAAATGGCATAACGGAATACTGATCCCAGGAAATTTATTGGTAATATCAACGTGAGTGGTATTGCCTTGAATCACAGTGTAGCCAAGTCTCTGGATCATATTGACTCATGGAGCAGACAGGGAAAAGTGTTGGACGAGTGATCGGAAGAAGACAAGGCCTTAATACTAACATGCGATAAGTTTCCCGTCAGATCCTTCTATTGCGATATACACTTTTAACTGGCTTCTTGATGAACATTTACTGCCAAGAAAAGTCCTTGTTCCAATCTGATGAATCTCCAGCGTCTATTTCACTTGTTGGCAAACCCATTGCCAAGTGGTCCAAGCTTATTTTAACATCTGTCTCCTTATGTCGGAGGTTCCAAAGTTTCCGTTAATCATCATAAGTCTGACGTAGTGGAACCATATGATATGCACGAGGCAGTGTTTTAGCTCCTAGGTATGTGATTCTAGACCACTTTCTACTTTTAAAGACAGCGACGTCACTACGAGAACTACTCAATTTGTTCCGAGATATTGATCACAGAGTAAACGTGAAGGAAACAACACAATGCTGCATAGATGTTAGCTGCTGTGGCTACTAAGATAATGTGGTGACATTTCATTGCGGTGATAAATGCTTGGCCGATGCACTCAATCAATACACGCAATACCACCTTCCCGTAACAAGACGAGTATTACAGACCCAAAAGACCTGAGTAAAGGAGGTGTAGGTTTCAAAAAGGAAACTCAAAAGTATGAGCGTGAGGTCAATTGAATCTTGGAGTAAACCTCGCGCAATACGCAGGGACCAAGACCGCTCTAATCTGGGTGGGGCTGAACCCTTCTTTTATCGCATGCGAATGCTACACTGTAATCATCGTGATGATTTTGCTGCAAGACATGGCGGCAAGATCAACGATTGGGTCATCTACTCCGCGTTGAGGGTTGTATTGACGGCCAAGATGACCTAACCTGGAAGGTCCCCATAAGAACAAGGGTGTGCTAGTAGATCACACGGAGCCAAAAAGACGCTTGGTCACGAATGCCAAGAGACGCAGGGGCCGAAGCAAGCGCTTGTAGATTGCAAACGATTCTGGGGTCGTTATCTCTACGATCAGATGAGGAAGCAGTATATCGCTGTGTGTCTGCATGTCCTGGGTGGTGTAACTTCCTTTTGAGGAGTGCACTGATGTGATTGACTTATGGGCCTCAGCTGACTTAGTGACTTCACTATTGAGAGTGATATCAATAACTGCTCGAGTAAATATCTTCATCTTTGCGAACACGCCATCTGCCCAGAATTTGACGATTCGTATAGATTTATGGAGAAAGAAAGATCACTATAATAACCTTAACTACTAAGGTTTGTTTAGCACTAACCCCGAGTCCGATCATACCTAGGTATTCGGCGCAAACTTACCGATTAGGCGTTCAACTCCGTCCACGTGCCCCAATGGTAAATCTACGATATGGTTCGTCCCGAGCCGTTCTGTTTACGGCTCTTGTCTTGCTAGTAGACCTTCCTATCTTGCCACCTCCGGGATATTGCACTATGGCGTGCTAACCCATGCTGGATTAAGAAGCTCAACCTAACAACATAATATGGCCATGAACCACCGCTATCGTTGCACGATTCTGCCCTGTCGCATGATATTCAAGACGCAATTGCCATCAAAATGGTCACCCCGGACAAAAGGCCCTTCTCAGAGCCCCAGTTTCCAGAAATAGGCCAGTACCTAGCGCTCAACGTCTAAATGCCTCTTGGCCAAGATATTCAAAAGTCCCAGTTGAATTGGGAAGTTGGATATACGCTAGCTAGACCGCGACTTGCTCTCATAGTCTAGAAACTATATAATAGTAAGAATTATCCCCGCAACACAGTTCCAGGACAACAAGCCTCTTCCACTTCCAAGCTCAGCCTAAGAAGAGTCACTATTAGCACAACTTCATTCTTTCACTTCCACAATGCGTTTCTCCGATACGCTCCTTCTGATAGGCCTTGCAGGTCTGGCACCCCAGGCTGGCGCCCATCCTACTAGAAGACAGCCCAACCCGTCTCCTTTGAGCAAACGAGAGATCAATTTGGAAGCTTTCCAGCTGCCACAACTGACTAAATACGTCCCACAGGACGAAATTCCTGATGATGTTAGTGTTAAGCTTGCCAAGCGAGCTGACTACACAGAAACTGCCAAGGACGTGGTTAAGTCAACCTTTCCCAAAGCAGACTTTCGTCTGGTCTCGGATCACTATGTGGGCAGCAATGGTATCGCCCATGTCAACTTTAAGCAGACGGTGAATGGTATTGATGTCGATAACGCTGACTTTAATGTCAACGTGAGTTTCCCTGGCCTTGTCTAAGTCTATTAACATCTACTGACGCCGGAGAATAGATTCGTGCTGATGGAGAAGTGTTTTCATATGGAAACAGCTTCTACAACGGCAAAATCCCTGGCCCCTTGACTAAGCGGGACGAATCAGATCCAGTGGATGCTCTCAAGGGCACTGTTGATGTGCTTTCTCTCCCTGTCGAGGCCGATAAAGCCAAGGCTGAGCGCAAGAGCGACAAACATTATTCTTTCACCGGTACTTCTGGCACTGTCAGCAAGCCGGAGGCAAAGCTCGTCTACCTTGTTGATGAGAACAAGGATCTCAAGCTCACCTGGAGAGTTGAGACCGATATTCTCGACAATTGGCTTCTTACCTATGTCAATGCTGAGAAGACAGATGAGATCCTTGGTGTCGTTGACTATGTAAGCGAGGCGACTTATAAGGTTTAGTAAGTACCTCCACTCAAGACCTATAGCTGTGCCAAAACTGACTATTGTCTCTCTACTCTAGTCCGTGGGGCACAAACGACCCTTCGCAAGGCTCTCGTACTACCATCTCGAATCCTTGGAACCTTGTCACATCTGAGTTTACCTGGATTGCCGATGGTTCAAACAACTACACAACCACTCGAGGTAACAACGGCATTGCTCACATCAACCCATCTGGCGGCAGCACCTATTTAGACAACTACCGTCCTGATAGCAAGGATCTCAAGTTCGAGTACGACTACTCTACGACAATGACTAACCCAACCACTTATCGCGACGCATCAATCACCCAGCTGTTCTACACAGCCAACAAGTACCACGATCTGTTATATGTCCTTGGATTCACCGAGCAAGCTGGAAACTTTGAGACCAACAACAATGGTCAGGGTGGTCGCGGTAACGATTTCGTCATTCTCAATGCCCAAGATGGCAGCGGCACAAATAATGCCAACTTCGCTACACCCGCTGATGGCCAGCCCGGTCGCATGCGTATGTACATGTGGACTTCTAGTACACCTAACCGCGACTGCAGTTTTGACGCTGGCGTCGTTATCCACGAGTACACTCACGGCCGTAGGACATGCCCCTCCCTTCGATCAATATTTATGCTTACTATTTGCAGTTTCCAACCGCCTTACCGGTGGTCCTGCTAATGCGGGCTGTCTTCCTAGTGGCGAATCAGGTGGTATGGGTGAAGGTTGGAGTGACTTCATGGCCATCGCGATTCACCTCAAGGAAAAGGACACCAGGAGTGCCAACAAGGTCATGGGTGATTGGGTCGCCAACAACCCCGCTGGCATCCGCGCGTACCCCTACAGCACATCCCTTACCACCAACCCTTACACCTACAAGAGTGTGAACAGCCTGTCTGGGGTTCATGCCGTTGGAACGGTCTGGGCCACAATCCTGTACGAGGTGCTCTGGAACCTCATTGATAAGCACGGAAAGAATGACTCCGATACTCCCAAGTTTACGAACGGTGTTCCCACTGATGGAAAGTATCTTGCTATGAAGCTCGTCGTGGATGGCATGGCCCTGTAAGTAACCTTTGCACATCCTATGACCCTTGACTAACTCCATGTGTTTTAGTCAACCTTGCAACCCCAACTTCGTCCAAGCTCGAGACGCCATTATCGATGCCGACGTGGCCCTTACCAAGGGAGCTAACAGCTGTGAGCTCTGGAAGGCGTTCGCCAAGAGAGGACTGGGTAGTGCTGCCAAGTACAGTAGCACCAGCAGGACTGAGAGCTTTACTCTGCCATCTGGTGTGTGCTAAGTTGTTGTGATGCTGATAACGGCGATGGACATTGGATGAAATCATTTGGTCATTCTTGCGTAGTGTGTGTGTTCTTGCGATAGGCTCTTGTTTCTCTTGGCGGTGTACATATTGTTACGTATATAGCAATCTCCTATCTTGTTATGGAAATGACTTGTTTTGACTCACATCATTGGATTTCAAATGGGTCTTGCTGCTTGAAGATGGGTTGGCATCCGTAATCAGATGACGTTGAAGTCAGGCAGCAGCTGCATCTTCACGGCGTATTTCTTTTGTATAATTCATCAAGAACCCCACCTCAAAACAGGACACAAAGCCTGCCATACAAACTTTCTACTACTCAGTCAAGCATCACACCATTTGTTTCACCATGCGCTTCCTCAGTATATCCGTTTGTGCAGCAGCCCTCGCACGTTCCGTCGCGGCGTTCGATATCTGCCTGGCCCTTGATGAGTAGGGCACTAAAGCTACCGCCAAGTCTCTAATAGCTATGACTAGGATGCTTAACACCCCCCGACAGTCCCGCCGTTGAGATTCCCCTTGGGATCAAGGGCACCGATGAGGTATATGTAAGTGTGTTTTGGGACATTGGTTGCTTGTATAGTGAACTAAATCTCTCCTTCCAGACCGTGCGCATCGACCTTAAACAATCCGACAAAGTGTGCAACCCATCTAACGTGACGATCTTTGGCCAGTCTCTTGGTATCAAAGATGGTCGCGGAAGGGGAATGCTCCATCTCGCACACAGCTACTGGATCACGGCAAACTGGGAGTTCTCCTGCGCAACACCCAAGGACTCGTCAACTGAGCACAAGCTCGTTCTAAATATCGAAAGCATCAATAGAAACGGTCCAGAGGAGAAGGTTGCAGATGTCAAGGTTGTAGCCCGGTTCCGACAGACTCATCCTGTCGTGTTTACGAGTGTTGAGAGCGAGGCGCTTGCGGCTGATCCTAGATACTCGCGCGGAACACTGCACTACGGGCCTTCTGGGCCGGGGCCTGACAGCGAAATGTGGGGTCTATGTTCTGACCTCTAGGTCGAGAGTCTGCATACATCTCGGATAAAGCTGACCCAGTGCATGAAATGTTGTGGCTCGCGGCTAGATCATGTTTCGGGGTACCTTGAGGGGAAACACATTAGATACTTCCTCAAAAACTTTGTCTTTCTTGATTCTGCTTGATTAGCCAAGTATCTAGTAGTGTATAATGTTTATGCAGATTCACATGTCAAGAATGGCTATTTGGGAAAAGAGTGTGCCATCAAAGCTCAAAATCCCGAGTACCAGTGAAAACATTTCGAACAGCGCTAATACTAGTGCGGCCTTTTTAAATACCTTAAAATGGGCGCATTCGCTTTTATCATCATTCTATTACCTTAAGCAAATCCGGGAAGATACAGCTGCGTCTGCGATTGCATCAAGATAGGGCCACTTCTGCGGAGGTTATGCAGCCAGAGTCGTTCTCTTGTAGCCGGCCTAGCCATGCAATTGCTGGAAGACAATCCTCCCTGGAAAAAAAAAGTTCAATTTCATCCAATGGTTAAGTACACGGAACATGTTGCTTCATGTTAGTGCCAGTATCAATTCCAATCAAGCAACTTCAGAGGGGTGGATGCATTAGGATCCAGGGAATACCACTAGTATCAGCGTCAAAAGTCTCCTTGCCCCGCTATGCTAGGTAAGTAAGTTAGTCCGATGTATTGTTAGTGAAATGTCTAAGGTAGAGTGGAAGTTCGCGCCACAAACTTGGCAAAGTAGGTTGCTTTGCCGATCACTGACCCTTCCAGCCAAGCTGTGATTCCAGGGCTGAGGTTCAGGCTTGGTAAAGAGCGCCTTGTGTTTCTGAAAAGGTTTAGTGATGTGGTTTTGCTGACACAAACTCCAGTCATGGGCTGGTTTGAGGCTCTTGATGTCATCGGGGACGAAATGCCAAGGACCCAGGTTTTCCCGAAAGGGTAAAACATTGCGCTTCTAGGATTCTACATTATGACTAAAATATTGTCTGTTTAATTTAGTATGCATCCGAGACGCAAAGGAGTATTATAAAAGAGCGTAGGATTCCAAGAAGTCCTCGTTTCTCGACTCACTAGTATTAATCAACTCATCGAAACTTTTCCCTTTCTTCCTACCGTGTTTTATGCCTCATAAGATACCCAAAACCATGATGAAAAATTACATGAAAGCCTTCATCGCTGCGGCACTCCTTGTTGTGTCCTTGGTCTCCGCTCAAAACTTTACGACTGAGTGCTACGACTTGAAGATGTTCGTTTCCAGAGGCACTGATGAGAACGCCACCTACTACGGCGTGACTGAAAAACTGGTCAAAGACATTAAAGGCAGGATCGATGGCTCTGACTATGAAGCCATCAAGTACCCCGCCACTGTCGAAAACCCAAACTACTTCGTTTCAGCAGCCAATGGTACCAGATTGCTCAAGGAGGCTATGCGGAGCTACACCAAAGCCTGTCCTGACTCCAAGATTGCCTTGTTTGGATACTCTCAGGTACCCCTCTATGTGCCCATGTAGCTGTGAAGGTGACTAATCACTTACAGGGTGCTCAAATTACGAGCAACATCTTGTGCGGGTCGCCTGCGGTTTGGGCCGTCTACGGTGGCTTTGACGACGTGAGAGCAGAGCTCAACCAGGTAATCGATTTCGCATCTCCATTACCTCAGGAATATTTCAAGAATGGTAAGTTCTTACATCGCATAATATGGCGCAGCGGATTTAGGAATTAATTACGACTAGTCATCTCCGTCGTACTTTTTGGTGACACAACCCACCGCGACGATGCCCCTTACAACTATGGAAACTCTATTGGCAGTGGCATTTTCTGGCGAAGCGACATCAGTGGATGCAAGGCTCTTGGGAGTCGCATCAGATCCTACTGTACCGCTGGTGATCCTTTCTGTGCAGTCGGCAAGGATGTCAACGTTGATTCGCACCTCACGTACATTGAAGAATATGGCGCCGAGGTTGTCGACTATGTTGTTGACCAATACAAGAACGGTGGCAACGAGTCAGAAGACTCTACAAACTCACCATCTTCGACTGCTGTTCCGGAGAACATGGGTACCAACATCATTCCAAGCTCAGTCTTTGTTCTGTTTGCAACTTTTGCAATGCTCTGGGTGTAAAGCTATGACATTGAAACATCCCCTCGCAGAGAGTCGAATGATTAGAAGAAGGAACGTGAAACTAGCAAGCCTTGGCAAACACAAGCCCTTAATGGAGAGTTTGCACGCAACATCTAGATACTTGACTTGAATGAAATACATTTATATCATGAAAGAAAGATATCGTAGCATGGCTTTCGAGGTGTCATTTTATTAGATCTTTCCACTTATTTGCTTCCTGAGCGCAAGGCATATTTACATCAATGAAGAATCGCCACGCTTTGACATATGAGAGTTCAAGAGATATTTAGTCGTAGTGCTTTTTTCCCCTTCAAATTGACTCAAGCTACAAGCATAGGTGCAAGTAAACACGGCCACATCTATACAGAAGATGACTGATGACTCAAGTTATAATAACATAAGAACCCCAAGTGTACTAGATCACAAGGTAGATATCGCAACTATCATATCCATTTCCATATCTCAATATTGACAGCGTCACATAAACGGCCTTTCTAAGTCTTCCATGCATCACCTTCTCAATGCAGATTCGACGCGTTTCAAAACCTCGATGCACTTCTCGTCCTCATACCGCTGCGTTACTAATTGCAATGAAACTGGTGCATCCCGATAACGATCTGGGCCTGTATAAAGATCGTGATTGGCTTTGTCCTGATCGTTGACCGGAATGTACGATGTATCTGGGACATCTCGTTCTTGGTCCACCTGCGTCACTGGAAACGCAATAGCGGGATATTCGAGCAAGTTCCACTGGGATGTATAGCACCAGTATTTGGACTGCTCATGAGGAGGAGCACATCCAGGCCCCGCAGGGCAAAGGATTGCATCAATGGCGTGACCATCGTCAGAACCAGTATCTTGCCAGAGCTTGTTGTACATCTGACGATAGACATCACGCTTGGCCTTGAGCTGTGATAGAAACGTCAGCGTCAGCGAGTGGCCAATATCGTCAGGATGGGAAATCAAGACTTACATCCCAGATTTCTTCGACCGTTCGATATTTGACGTCAGGCTGCTCCAGTATCCACCGTGTTAATGGAAGAATCTCCTCTTTGCCCTCTGCGAGCAACTCTCTTAATCTCTTTCCGCCATCTTCAAAATACAAAGCGGTCGCAATCCTCCAGCACTCATCATGCCCCTTAGGGTGCCAATCAACGACCTCGAAGTCGTCGTTCAATTTTAGCGCATCCACAACGGTTGACATGGCACGCATAATGGGTGGGTGTGGCTTAACGATTCCATCCCACCACATGACTGCGATTTTCACCTTCTTTGGGAGCTGCACTTGTCGCCAGGGAAGAGGCACAAGGTACCTGTCCGCGATCCATGGAGAGATGCCGAGGTAGGATTCCATAAACATTTCGATGCCCGAAAGTGTTGGTGAGATGGGACCAAGGCATACGGGTATTCTGTGGTAGAGTCAGGGCCTTTTGCTCGAACCGAAAGCTCAATTGAAGTGATTGGAGACGACATACCCGTCTCCCCCGTTATATGGTCGCGTACCACCGGTAGTTCCCACGCGAAAAGGGCTCGGTTTGAAACCATAGACACCATTGTTGGCAGCCGGAACGCGAATCGAGCCGCCAATATCACCTCCAACGCCCTATATGATTGTTAGTGAGATTATCGCGAGGGAAAAGTCGAAGCCTACCATGGGACTTCCGTGGAACGCCACTAAAGCACCCTCTCCACCACTACTGCCCCCAGCAGTCAAACTCGAGTTCCACGGGTTCACAGTTCGTCCGTAAATATTGCTGGTGGTCTCGACCTGCATGATGGATTGCGGTTGGGTTGTTCGCGCAAAAATGATGGCGCCGCAGCTCTCTAGAGCATCATTGAAACTGCAAACGTGATGGTGCGGTTGATCACCCCAAGCAACAAAGCCGTTGTTAATGTACCTACCCTCGAAGCCGAAGACTTCTTTCAATGATACAGGAAGCCCATGTAGTGGGCCAATGGGAGAGGGGAGAGAGTCGAGATAGCGTGCACGGTCGATGGCGCGAGAGGGTAAAAGCTCTGTGATGCAATTGGTCTGAATTTTGGTAATTGTCAGTCGCATATGTCTACCATGTCCGATGCAACATCACACCATAAGACCCCAGGATGATATTTACCGCTTTTTGAGCCAAAGCGGCTCTTCGCAGAAAAGCCTTGATGACCGTCTCGCAACGGAGCTCCTTTGACGACATCTTCTTGACGAGAGTGACTGGATCACACTCTGTAATTTCAAACTCTTGTTGAGTGAGGATTGCCTGCGCAATGCCTTGAACGTTGGAAGGTAAAGGATCTGGAAGCAACATGTCGGAATCAGAAATAATTGCAGCAATGCTTTTGTCTCGGACTTGGCGCGCCTTGTCGGCCGGGGTGGTGATCTTGGAGCTCATGGTGGAAGAGATGTATTTGCGTGTAATTGGAGAGCTTTTCTGCATCAGGTGGCTATGGTGGTCTTTGGGTTATCATTTATAAACATTGAGTCGATTATAATACGCCCAGGGTCTGGGTACGAAGGACAACCTAACTCCACATGACAACGGGGCTCTAGCGATCTTGATGACAAAACAGCATTATTCGAAGTTCGCATGACAAATCATAAACTACATGATTTCTTTCTTTTTCGTGAAAATTCCTTCGCGGCCCTCGAAGGATCCGCCTTTTACTTCGAGTGTTGTACTAGAGCAGCAAACGACGCTGCGCTCTGACGCGGCGCTTCGACCTTCCCTCCTCGGACATTAATCCTCTGGTGCAACAGGCACAACAGGAGCCAGCATTGGCTTCTTCAAGTATTAAACCAAGGATAGAGAAACTCTATAGGTAATTGAAGGACCACAGCACGCTGCCGTATCTCGAATTGAAGTTCAAGGCCCATACGATGGTTGACTGAGCAGAACAGAAGCTGGAGCCGATACATTTGATTCTGGGAGAGAAAGCGGAAGCGCCCATGAACCCCACTTCAAGCATTTATCTCCTCTAATTGGGACGGATTAAAGTATTCGACTTCCGACGAGCCATCAATCATCAGCTCTAGTCTCAGTAACGCGGCCTTGATTTAGGCTCCTCTTCTCCCTATCCCACTGCCATTGCTGACAAACTGCCTTGTCGTGCATCTGCCTTTCCCATCAAATCATGGTGACATCACAATTCGTACAAACAGGTGGGGGATGCTGGACTTGCCGCATTAGGCACAAAAAATGTGACGAGGCCCGCCCAAACTGCCGAGAGTGCGTAACACGAGGCATCTCATGTCATGGATTCGGGCCCCGACCGAGCTGGATGGATGATGAATCTCAAGTTCGAGCTGAGTTGACGCGGATCAAGCACGTCGTCAAGCAGAATTTCCGACGTGTCAAAAAGATCCAGAACAAGAGAATTCACATCAGGGACGATGAGCCTCCAAGGAGAGGGTCTAGTTCAGGAAGCAGGACGATATTGCATCGAACAGTGGTAGAGGACACACCATCTTCACCACCGAAACAAATAAGTGGCGAGGCGCCTTGTATCTGGGCTCCTAGTCTGGCCCTTGAGTCTTCATTTCGCGAAACTGCACTGCTGATGCATTACCTAGACTACATCTTTCCGCTTCAGTATCCCTATTATCAAGACAACCCCAGAATCGGAGGCCGCGGTTGGCTACTATGGCTTCTGACCAAGAACGCTCCGCTTCATCAAGCTATGCTGACTCTCGCAGCGCTCCACCAGCAGGTTACCTTTGCTGCAGGGTCGGAACAGGTCGAGACTGAGCTGATAGAATACCACACCAATGCGCTGGGTGGCTTACGAGAGGCGCTATGTGCTGGCCAGGACATTTACTTGCCTGAGCACTCAGATAAATTGATAAACATCGTGGCATGTGGCGCTTTCTTGATCAGTTTCGAAGTAGGCTCCCCAAATCTGCCGCATCTTGATATCCGTAGCTAATGGAATCGCGTAGCTTCTTCGTGGAGGCAAAAACAATTGGCAAGCACATCTCAACGCCCTTTGCTCCATAGCCAGCAAACTGCCCCCGCCAACTCCTACAGTGGCCAATTCTAATACGACGACAAATGAGGTGCAACCAGACGTAGCCCGCAGCCTCGGGCAAGCGCGCCGCAATGCTCAAGATTTCTTGTTCTGCGCGGTTCTGTGGTTTGATATCCTTGGGTGCACATCCACAGGGGTACAGCCACGTATGCCTTATCGCAGCTGGCTTAACTCGGGACGCATCGATATGGCGGCTATTCTTGGTTGCGAGAACTGGGTTATGGAGGTGATCGGCGATCTGGCAACTGTCGATGCATCCAAAAGTTGGTTGAGCCCAGCAGAGTCTCACAAGTTATTATCGGACGCCATGCAACGTCTAAATGAGGGAACCGCAGCACTGCACACAAGAGAAGTGGGACTTGCAATACTCTCCTGGCCTTTAATTGCATCATTGACTAACATTAAATAGTCACCACTGTCCATCTCTCACCATGTAACCCGGATCTTCGCTGCTGCCGCAATTGTGCAAGCCTGGGCAATGATGCCGGAAAAGGACGAGAATAAAAGAGACTTGATTACTGCCATTGACCAAACCATCGAAGCCTTTCAACGATTCCCAAAGGGCGTTTCAGTGCGCACATTGATGTGGCCGATCTGTATCGCTGGATGCCTGGCCAGCGGCAACCAACAAAGATTTTTTGAACCGCTCATTACGGAGATGTGTGAGCAGGGCAATGCCAAGATCGGGACCTGTGAGTCAGTCATGCAGGTCTTGAGGTACTGCTGGGACCGCCGAGCCACGAATCCTGCCGGCGTGTGTGGATGGCGAGAGGCAATGAGGAATCTCGATGCTTGTATATTGTTGGTATGAAGTTTGTGATCACACGAGACGAAACACCTGCTCGTTATAATCAAGTTTATTGTAACCCTTATCCTACACCCTCAAAAGCGCGTTCGATCTTGGTACTTGGAAAGGTGGCTCCAATGGGCAGGAGCTCAAAGCACTACCATATGTCTCTATGACTTCTTCCCACTCGGGCCCCGAAGATGATTCTCTGATTGCCCGGAATAGCGGCGTCTCTCCTTCATCTCGACACAAAAGTAGGTTAATATCTAGGAATCTTTCAGGGCGTGCAAAGTCCCCAGAGACGATATGACTTAAAGACTTTATACCATCTGGTCCGAATGCCCACTTGAGAAACTGAAGGAAAATGGTGTCCAGGTATTGTATGGGGGAGTCTTCGCCACCTTCCGACTCTATAGGCATTGAATCAGGCCCGTGACTAGTGTCGGACGATTCTTGAAAGATTTCCCACGATCCCACCAGGCGAGCAGTCATACTTGACTTGCGGGCGTGAATAACCTTGAGACATGACTTCTTGGTGAAGGCGAGTAGTATGTCAATCTATAATGCGAAATGATTAGTTCACGATGGATGATGACACTGTGGAATTCTTACCAGAATTTCAGGATCGCACGATAGACCGATGAACTCAAGATTCAACAGGTAAAGAGGGCTCAAAAAATCTTGCTGCATGTTCTCTCTATCTTCCCCTTTAATCATTTCTGGCACGTTGAGCCAAGATCATAAAACCTTGAGTGGTTGAAAAGCCTCTTGAGCGTCAAGTGGTGAGGGATGAGGTATTCCCAGAGCTCCAAAGAGTACATCATACCATATTGGTCGACAAACAAGTTTTCCAGGCCCTCGAAAGAATCCAACAAAACTAGAATCGGATCTTCACCATTGTCTTCACCATCATCCTCACCATCGCCCTTTGGCAACAGTTCCTGGAGTTCCAACGATTTCAGTTCAATTGGCATCTCGAGTTGTGCAAGGCCCAGTAGTAACTTGTACCACTGTGGACATGAGCGTACATTCAGCGATCGGAGCGTCAGGGTTAATCGCACGTGCCAGCGACTTGGTCAAAGGAACCTCAGTGAGAACTAGTGTGTCGATATTGGGAAACACTATGCGGGAAGCTCGAGTGCTAATACTAAAAAATGTATTGGCGAAGTATTCTCTGGCTATCAAATCGTTCAGTCTCTCGTTGTCGCTTTGGTATCCCAGTTTTTGGCGCAGATATTCCCAGTTGACCAGGTCAAGTTTCAAGGCTTTTAGATGCTTGCTATTGGCTCGAAGTGCAACAGAAAAAGCTTTCAAATTATTGATATTCGGTCCCCTCCACTCAAGATGTTGGAGTTGATTGAAGGCTGATAAGTCGACCCGGCATTCTGCATAGTTGTAGCTTGTACAGGATGGGTGCGTGGCCAACTCGAGCACCTCCATTGAAGATTGCTAGGTAGGTATTATACCGTCTAGTCCTAATATCTAGGCTAGAATGCACGTTCCGAGATCCCAACTTGAGTTCCTCACAGTCAGCCTTGGTAGCGTGATCAATCTTGATTCATTACCCACCGAAAAGAGTGCAGCTGTTTAAACATCTCCAAGAACGATTTCGTTTTATCCTGAAATCTTTCAAAGGACGGTTGATCGCTGTCATCCTCAATCTCCTCATCGTCAAGTGAGCTTTATAGTCTACGTGTGTGAGGACATCCCCTCGGGTCGTATTTGGTGGTGAAATGAAGGCGTATCTGTCTCGCAAAGGGAATATGATGCAGAGGAAAACCGTCCAGTTCGATACCATAAGATCTGTCTTCGGTCCACGCTGTCACATTTATAGACTTCCATATAGTGGGGAGGGCAGCTGCATGGAGCCTTTTCGAAGTTTGGGAAACGCGTTTGGCATCTTTCTTGGATTCCTAATGTCACTGCTGTAAGATAGTACTCCACGAAGAGAACAGAAGAGAGAACAGCATACCTCATCAATTGTGATGCTCAGAAGCTCTGGTGGGAGTCATGCGAGCATTTCGGCCACAATGCTTGAGCAATGTATTGAGATGAAAGTAACGCGTCGATGAGATGTCTCTGTCACACTTCTTTGTGGTGACTAAGCCTGGCGAACCAACCACGCACCAAGAACGAAAGGATCAATGACTAGTAATCGCGTCGCGCATATACAAGGAGATAGGGTCATGTTTGTATCTTTATTTTGATATCTAGACCAGAATTATAGATCTAATGCTTTTACTATTTTACCTCTCTCGGTTGTAAGTAGGGGCAGGCTGGGGCTTGTTGTCGAGAATCTTTTCAATCTCCTCCAGGACCTCAGGGGTGATCTTCTTGTAAAGTTCCAGGGCCTTGAAGTTGTCCTCGAGCTGCTCAACCTTTGTGGCGCCAAGAATAACGGTGCTGACGTTGGGGTTCTTGAGTGCCCAAGCGAGGGAGAGCTGGGCCACGTTTCCGCCAAGACGCTCAGCGACGCCTGTCAGCTTCTTGACCTTCTCAATCTTGGCCTTGCCGGCCTCAGTCTGCAGCTCGTTGACAGTGTTCTCGAAGAAGGCCTTGTTGGTGGCGAATCGAGAGTCCTCGGGAATACCGTTGTTGTACTTGCCGGTCAAGAGACCGGAAGCAAGAGGTGACCAGATGGTAGTACCGTATTCTAGCTGCTTGAAGAGAGGAGCGTACTCAACCTCGAATCGCTCTCGATGGAAAGCATTGTATTGAGGTTGCTCGACGACTGCGACGTAGTCAGTACTGGGAAAGCGAAGAATTATCAAAGCTTAGAAATCTTACCAGGAGCAATAAGGTTGTAGCGCTCAGCGATCTGGGTAGCCTCAAGGATCTGCGTAGAGGTCCACTCTGAGGTACCCCAGTAGTAGGCAAGGTTCAGGTTGCGGATAACTTGAGTAAATCCCTCAACGATCTCCTTCATAGGAGTGGCGTAATCGGGACGGTGAGCAAAGACAACGTCGACGTATGGCTGTTCGAGACGCTTAAGAGAGCTCTTAAGACCCTCGACGACGTGCTTGCGGCTCAGACCACGGGTGTTGGGCTCCTTGCGACCAGTGCCGAAGAAAACCTTTGTGGTGAGGACATATCTAGAACATTGTCAGTACAAGGATTCTTGTGTATGACCTCGAGGTTTCTCTTACTCGTCACGAGGCCAGTTGAGCTCCTTGAGGGCTCGGCCCATCTCAATCTCGGATTCACCATTGGCGTAGACCTCAGCAGTGTCAAAGGTGTTAACGCCGTGGTCCCAAGCCTTCTGGAGAATCTGCTTGACGATGTCACCCTTCTGGGTGCCACCGTACGTCAACCAACCACCCAGACTGAAAACGCTGACCTTCAGGCCGGTAGGGCCAAGGTGGCGGAACAGCATGTCCTTGGGGTCGTAGGCGGATTCGACGGGCATTTTGGCGAGTTTTGATAGAAGATGTTATGAAAAATTGAGGAGTCTGTTACAATCCTATGGCTATGGGTGAGGGGCAGAATCTTTATAAATGAACAAATTGATGTCACTCAGGATGGTCCAAGCTGAATGAGGGGTACGCATTGTGTGATAGCCTAGTCTCCATGCTTGATACAATTATGGCTCCACGCGAATACTGACGACAGTTTAGCGTAGTAACAGTCTTTGGAGGCCAATCAGAGTGTCAAATGTCTAGAACCATCCCCGGTCTCAGACTGTATAGCGTGCTGTTATTGGAGCATTAACATTAATAATTCATATTTGCGGGTCCCACAGTCGGTGTGTGTGTCCAGCTTCAATGACGCCTACGACGCAGTTGCGAATGTCTTGAGAGTAGATAGGCTAAATACCTAGGCAAGCAGATTGCGGTTTAAACTAGCTTCACTCATCGAGATGTCCATTTTAATTGGCGCATCGGGCTTCGTTTTAGGTGCTGACAGCCAAAGGTTGCCGCTTTGATTGCCGAGCTGGTATGACATCAAGGTTCAGAGTTACTTTAAAGCCGAGCATAAGTCCGATTCAGGCCACGTTGTTCCCCTCCGCGCGTGAGAACCTTGTCAGATTGACAACAGAACGAATGATCCGATGCTGCCGCTCGGATTCTCATCCCACCATGTTAAGACATCCAAGTCTTGCATAAGAGCTCAAATGGCAACGAAGCGGTTCTCATGCAGGTCCCGACGTCTTACTGAGTCACGTCGGTAAACACATACAGCATCTTGCATGAGCAGGGTAAGGTTGATCTTAATTACCAATCGCGATTATTGCAGCATAATTTCTTCCGCCTTCACTCAACTGCCATCTCGTGTACCTAGAGCAGCCTTCATGCCCTTCCACATCGGAGCCCACGCCCCAAACACAGCAGTCACACCTGTACAGATAATCATAGGTCCATATTGCGTCGCGTAACCCAATGCTTCGTCGGACAAGGCCGCTTTGGCCTGTAACAGAGCACCACTCAACGGGCCAGCAATCACGAACCCAACGCCGCGTCCACCCATCAACATGCCGAAAATGAGAGCTGAGTCGGCAGCAGAATCGTCTTTTTGAATGTCAGACGACATATTGGACCAAGTCGAGCTGAAGCCGCCCGCAAAAAATCCGTAGAGCACCACGAACACGACCAGGTTGGCCAGGTTGAGGCTGAGTCCCCAAAGCAAAAAGATGGGCAAAGCACTTCCCAGCGAAGCGAGTGTGACGGCTTTTGTCGCTGATAGCTTATCGCCGAGCATGCCGTGAACGATCCCTCCTGGTACTGATGCCACTGAGAATAATGCAAGAAGTATGGGGCCAGTGATGCTAGGTAAACCGATTGTCGACGCATAGCTAGCCAGATATGTGCTCGGCATCAGATAGCCGAGCGATTGTATGATCACACCAGCCTGCATCATCCAGAACGATGCATGACGCAAAAAGTTGAATGACAGAGGCTGGGTTTGAGCCTGAGCATGAAGTGGAATCCGTGGCTTGATGAAGATGAGAGTTGGGAGAACCATAGCTGCTGATGCGCCAGCCCAAGCCACAAGCGTTGCCCGGAGACTGATCCGACGAAGCAGTGCATCAAATATAAATGGCATTGCTATACCTTTGTGTCTGAGTCAGCTTCAAGATAGCGAGATAAAGCTGGGAGAGTCAATACCTGTCGCCGACTTGCCTGCCCACATCACGCCAAGGGCCATTCCTTTGCGCTCAACAAACCATTCATTCATGTAATGGGAAATTGGGCTGAAGAGAAGTCCGCAGCCAATTGAGTAGAGAGCACCTTGTGTTGCTATGAGCCCTGCGACAGTGTTCACAAAAGCGGACGCTGTGAGACTGGCTGTTGTCACGGCAAGCCCAAGAGGGCCACACAAGTGACGTAGACGAGGATATCGCGTGAGGACAAGAAATGCAAATGGCATCATGAGATACATTACACCTTGTTGCAAAGCTCCGATGGTCGCAATCGTTCCTGAAGAAGCCTTGCTGATGGGACTACCGGGACGGCTGTAGTACTCTTGGAATATGCCAAAAGATACTGAGTAGCCTATTACATTGTAAGTAAATGAGCGATACGTGGTATTCATCAGTGGTTTACCCCATATTGGTACCTGTGCCATTGTGCAGCACATCAAAGCTAGATATGCGTCTCTTCCATGGTCTGTAGGCGGAAGAGAAGTCGTCGTTGACTGAGTGTCATCTTGTCGACGTTGAGAATCTGATGGTATTCTCTGAGCCTCATTCTGACCCTCCAAAGACTCCATCGCGTACGCGGTTTCCAACGAAGTTGAAGCCATCGTTGAGGCCAGACCACAAGCTCAAATCTTGGTGATGTAGCGAGGCAGATAAAATTGGCCAAAATGCGAAACTAGGAATTGAGTACTAATCAAGGATCTGGGACCTTTTATCTAATATTTATATGCAAAAAGCCACTAGTCTTTGAGATGAGCCATCAGATGCGCCCTTTATTTGACAGTTGACGTAACGTGAACGAGATCGGCGAGTGATCTTCGTTCCCTCTGCTGACGTCTTTTTGGGGATCACTTGACATGGCGCGTTAATAACACAAAACATCAGATGATGATATTGACGAGAAGATATGGGAAAGTACATTGACAGTGGTGTTGATTGAATAGAAAGAGATTCGGCGGTTCTTATGCGTCGTTCAACATGCGAACGTCTATCACCACGGCCACATTTCCATCCCCGAACGATAGTACTGCTGTGTGTTCGAGTACGGAAGACGTGAATTTCAGCCGGTGTCGAGATAGCAGAAGGATTTAGATTGTGGTTATGTACAAGTTCAGAGTCTTGCGCCGGAGCTATTTGGAGTTATTCGAAATATTCTTGGCCAGTAGAACACAACTATTGGCTATGACCCAGCTGAGCCGTCGTTATGTATGTAGCTTTTCCTTGTTCTGACACCGCCTCCTCGCTTATATTCTCCAGTGTGCTTCCAACAGTACCGCTATTGCTGCTCTGCGTAGTCGACATCTGACTATTCTGAGCACGCTCAATATCTGGATAATCTTCCAATTCAGTCATGTCAAACTGCGCGTATCCTGTGTGTTGCAGTCTCCGCACCTTACTATGCGACTGATCCGTAGTAGGTCTGGAACGATCTGAATGATCTGACGAGCCCATCCATTTTGGTGCAAAGCGCTTGAAGAACTTGCGAAAGGTCGGCATGGAGCCGCAGATGATAAAGAGGTTGGCTTCTGTGATCCTGAATACCCGAACAAGAGTTTTTAGTACTGATTTGACAAAAAAGTGTGTGCTAGCGACGTACGACCAAACGTTGGCGGGTGCAGCTACCCAAGGAATATCTGCCTCGCCAAGAAGTGAAGGTAGGTAGACCATCCGAATTATCGAAGTTGCAACGGTCCTAAGTACTGCAGGTCAGTTTCCGAATGCTTCCTATTTGGCCACCGAGATCTTACATCGTGGCGATGCCAAACATAATGGCCGCACCGATCTTTTGTCCCGTCGGTATCTTCAAGCGTACGATTATCGGGATGGGAATTATGAAGAGGATCAGATCGGAGACAATGTTTGCGACAGCTATGATGATGTAGACTAAAGCTGTATTGATGCACTTGCCAGTGGCAAATTCGAACGGATCCCAGGCTGCACGGATAGGTTTGCATCCGAAAAGCAGCAGATCAGCTATGATGACCGTGTAAAGAACAACGAATACGATAGTTGTGAAGATGACAATTCGGAACCATCGATGAGGTGAAATTCGAAGGTAAAAGGTTAAGAGCGACGTTTTGCTGAGCCCATTGCATATAATGAAGACAGGAGCGGCGATGTAGGAGCTCTGTGGTACGATGTCAGTATGATCTACTCTTGTTGTTAGGCTTTACATACCAGCATGTGCTTCTCAAACACCTCGATTGGCATCTCCCACGCATGATGGCATAGCCCTCCAATCGAGATTGACCCTTGATAAAGACAGTCAGCACGTCGTTTATACAGGTCAATGATCAAGTATACTTACATATCTGGATCGACTGCATTACGACTGAAGCTACCCAGGCTCCAGATATCAAGGCTGAGCCAAACCACATGTTAGTGTCAAGCATTCTCAAAACCAGCTATGACGTACTATCGTCGATTTGCAAGCATCCTGATATGAAATGCTTGGTATATAATCTTTGCGCAAGACAAAGGGCAGCAAGCGGCCCAAGTATGCCAAAAATAAGATAATGCTTGAGTGCATCCTGTTCCTGAGGATTATCGAAATCGACCACATAACCCTCAGGCGGTGATAAAAATGTCGTCACACCGTTTGTTACTGGATAGGAAGACATGTCGAGATAAGACCCGTTACAACAAGGGAGGTGGGTCAGACAGAAAAAGAGAAAGAATTTGACAAAGTGCAAATAGTCTTGGTTGTGTGCAGACATGTCTGATTTAGACAGTCCTGAAGAAGTCTTGATCCATGATCCCAGGAACTCAAGTTGGTTCGTCGCCCTGGTGAGCAATCTTCATCGGGCATCAAGCCACCCTCGGCAACGGGATCTCTAGATTCAAATATTGCATGATGAAAGCTTGTTTACCCCTTGTGGCTTTCTTTAATGTGACAAAGCCCTTGTTGATCCAAGTTTGTCTCGCGAGTGATGGCTACAGCGCATCTCGACTCGCCTGATAGTCCCTTGTCGGCAATGTCGAAAATGATTGTGGTCAGGTTTTGTGACTGATCATCCTAAGTACAATAAGCTTCAGAGCATTTCGACCGTTTCTAGCCCAGTACATCTGATCATTGTGTTGGTGATAAGCAGGGTTCATGTTGGCGATGCACGCCTATCACCAAGACGGCCACTGAGAGTACTCTCGGGGATTCGTAAGGATTTCCCTAAACGGTGGTCAATAGAGCCCCACAACTATGACAATTGGCTTGTTGGTTCCGAGACGATTGCCAAGCTCAATCAATCGAACGCAAATATTTGCACGGCCAACAACTCTCGAATACGCATGGAGAAAAAAGCGAGAAATCAATTTCAACCTGAAAAATCTTCAGTAGCAGCCCAAGACCTCGAGCCACAGAAAGATACCCATAACGCGAGACTAGTTTGAAGTCTTGGTGAAAGAATGGCGAGCGTCCGGTACTAGCTTGTTGCACGCGTAGACTAACAAGTGATTCACATCAACGTTTGTAAACTGAAACAACGGAAGAGATCTGCAGGAATTCGGAGGGCATTTCTAGTGGAATATACAAGGGCTTGGTTCTTCAACGCTCTTCAACGGAATCAGGATTCTGGTCCCTTTACTGGAGTTCGACACGAGATCCACCATAAGTGAGACAACTACTGACGAAATAGGTGCACAATAGAGCCTCGGCTTCCAAGGCCCCTTGCCGTCGAACCAACAAGTCTTGTATTGTGACCCGTTTCTGTCAATGACAATCACTCAATATCTTTACTCCAAGTAATCACAGCCTGATTCTGTGGTTTGTGGCGTTCTAGATCGCTGTAGTGGATCGAAGCTGCATGTTTGCTCAGAAGCATGTTGGTTGAAGGAATTTCGCACCGAGGCCGAATTAAGAGCCGCAATAAACCCATGTTTCTCAAGTTATTACTTCTCTTGTATTTTAGAATCGCCATCCCACCGTCCAGTCTCATCTCGCGAAACACTGCCTTCTCATCGAATAGTTTTCTCTTCTCGCTTGTTCATCCCACCACGAGCCACCGTCCACCAAGAAAAGGAGAATAATGGCTCGACTCACATCACTATTGGCTATTGCTATAGCTCTTATCGGCACTACCCTTGCGTCGTACCAGTCGCCTCCGTCGAATACGGGGCTGCTACAGATGGTCACCTATGTCAAGCGTCTTCCCAACATGACCCGCGAAGAGTTCTGGCATTACTGGGATACTCAACACGCACCCAAAGTCATCCCTCTTGCTACACACTTCGGTATCGCCCGATACCAACAGGCATGTTACAAACAAATCGTTTTGTGACAAATAACCTTTTACTAACATATTCTCCATTTTCAGGTCCAAGTCGCAGGCAAGATCGTTCCTACAGACGCTGGCGCTACCAAGCCAGTATCAAACAAGCTGGTGGATTTTGATGGCATTGCTCTATTCCTTTACGAGTCTCCTGATGACCTGACGGACATGCTCTCACACCCCTACTACATCCAAGTCGTCGAGCCTGATGAGCATGTTTTTATCGACAAGTCAGCCCATGGAAATGGTATGGTGGCCACGTATATCGGCAAACATATAGAAGCAGTGGATGATACCCGTAGTGTTTGGGTTGGTGATCGGAAGACGCGCGCCAGGTATCAGAAGCTTTTTAAGTCATACCTATAAAGTACAAGGGCCTATGGGTAGGAAGTATTGGCAATTGCATAAGGACAGTCAGAGTGGGAAACCCATCATGTCTCCAGAATTCTTCCAATTGTGTGTTTAATATTCATAAACATCATCGTAGGCAGTCGCCTCTAATCAAGACGCAAGGTAATAATAGTATAAAACATTGTTGTCTATCAGATGCTATCTACTATGGAATAATACAGGATCAAGTCTGTCAAGCGAAACGAAATCTCTCCCTAAATGTGTGTTCACCTCCAGCTGCACCAAGAGTTTGTTGAGATTCTTAAGCCTTGATGCTCTCCAGAATGACGCCGAATGCCTTCTGGCTGATCACAAAGGTAGGCGCAGCAGGGAATCCTCCTGGGGTACGAGGGAAGATCGAAGCATCAACAACCCGAAGGCCGTCAACACCATTAACCTTGAACTCAGGGTCGACACAGTAATCCTTGTTCCAAGCGGGTCCCATACGGCAGGAAGAAGTAGCGTGGTGGCTGAATGCATCGTCCATGATACCCTGTTTAATATCCACCTCTGGGTTGGGCTCAATCACAGTGAAAGGAGCGTAGGGTTCGCCAGTAGCGTTAAAGATCCTCAGAGTGTGCTCAACACCCTCCTGAATAGCCTGAAGATCTCGGTCACCCTTCTCAGCGAAGTAGTTGAAGTTAATCTCAGGAGCTTCACGGGGATCGTTGGAGCGGAGAGTGATAGTTCCAGCCTGGTTGCCAGTCTGCATCTTGACGATGGACCAGAACCATGAAGTGGGAGGAGCTTGCCAAGTGGAGTATCCTGGGAAGTAGCCGCGAAAGACAGCACCGGCAGCTCCAAACATGAAAAGGTCGGTGTCATTTGTCTCGCTAACGCTGGATCGGTAGAGAAGAGAGAGTGGTGCTGCGCCTTCTCCATAGGCTCCGGTGTGGGACTCGTTCCATTCTCTGTAGCAAGAGTCGTTGGCTTGCAAGGTGAATGTGCAGTTCTCGAAGGCGTTGTTCTCCCAGGGAATAGCCGCTTCGACAGTAACGCCACCTTCATAGTTGTCCTGGAGATAGTTGCCCTTGTCGCGGTTAGCATGAGATTTTTTTATCTGGTTGAGAGACTTACTACTGCGGGCAGGTCAACGACAACAGGAATATCGTGGCTCTCGAGCTCCTCACGAGGACCGACACCGCTAAGCTTCAGGATCTGGGGAGTGTTGAAGGTGCCACCAGCGACGATAACTTCCCTGGAAGCAGTAACGTTGACCAAGCGACCAGAGTCAGACTTGTTGTAGCGCTTGTCAGCCGAGTACAGTCCTTCTCCCTTGAGGTACTCAACACCATAGGCTGTGGGCTTGCCACTCTTTCCATCCTTGAAGAGAACACGAGTAGCCAGGGACTGTGTGCTGAGGGTAAGGGGGTACAGGGCTGATCCGTTCTCTGACTTGGCGGTAAGAGTCTCGTGGAGATATCTCCAAGCACCACTGCGCTGGCGAAGACCATCGATATGAAGTGGGATCTGGTAGAGGCCAGGAGAGTAGCGATCGGCGTCAAGGCGGTTGACATCACGCTCCATCAGTTTCGCAATCTCTTCAGGGTCATCGACTTGGATTCCTTCGGTCTGTTCGAATGCATGAGTCAAAGACTGAATGACACCGGGGCGGCCAGTGATGTAAGAGATGTTATTTCGGTTGCTCTGTCGTTATTGAGTTAATGGCATTCTTGGGGCTTGAATTGGGGGACATACGTCGACAAATCCACCGAATCCGTGTCCCGGGGTACCCTCGGGCCTGTAAGTGCAGTTTTCGATGTCCATGAACAGCTGGTACATCTTGTCGGGTCGCCACGAGTCATCGCCTGTGAGTTCCGCGAAGTAGTCCCAGTCATGGTCAGGCGGCATGGCCAGATTCATTGCATTGAGCTGGGTTGACCCGCCCAGGGTAGCACCACGAGGGTACAGAATTCCAAGTCTACCAAGATCAGCTTTAGTCTTTCGCTAATGGTGAGTAAAACTTACGGTTCCGCGTCCTCAGGTGGGTTGAGTCCATACCAAAGAGTGCCGTTGGAAAGTCGGTAGGTAAACTTGGAGTCACGTCGGGCCTGAGTCTCGTTCTGGTAGTGGTTGACGTAGAAAGACCAGGACATGGTCGGATCTTCAGCTACTTGGTCCGCCCTTGAAGAGGTGAGCTTGCGTCAACTATGTCATAGGAGTAGGAGCAGTCTTACAAGGCGGGGATGCGCTGCAAAAGGCTATCGCCTTGATCCTCACCAGCTTCTATCAAGAAGACAGAATGACCAGCACGAGCAAGATTGGCGCTGAAGAGTCGTTAGAAAGTGCTTGTAGCTTCTGGAAGAACGACTCACGCTAGAGTACCACCGCCTGGGCCTGAGCCGACGATGACGAACTCATACTCGGCTGCATTCTTTGTTGGTAGGGCAGATGCCAAACCGGCAAGAACGCTTAAAGATGTCAATTTCATGGTGTTGCCCGATGCTGTCTGTTGTTCTTGTTGTAGATTGTTGGTTGATGATTGACAAGTTGGGTGAGATGTTGTAGAACCTTTATACTGGATGGTGTCTTGGCTGTATTACGCTCAACACCCTTGACATCTTCAACTTCACCAAAAAGGAATCATCTTCTGTGTACAACCAAATGACGTGGAGCCATAAGTCCTGGCTGTGCGGAGGATTCATCATCAAAGGGCGCATCGTGGTTGCGGAGTTCATTCATCACAGCCTCAAAGATGACGAGCATCGGGAATAGCTGCACCTCGGCCAGTAAGCATTAATCCGAGGGATTGGTTGGTTTATCGTTTAAGCTTGTTTCTTAGTCTTACTTTGAATTGAGATTGACTCAAAAGGATTCGCCAAGAAGCCCAAGATGGCTTGTGTAATCCCGGCCACCATATCCGTCACCCAATCGGCCACGCGTCGTCGGATTTATCTGTCAAAGAAGACCCGCATCTCCGATAATTATTTTCGCGACGGCTTTGTGAATTCTGGATTCCCGACAGCCAAGATCTTTACAATAGGGTAGGACTATAACTCCGATGGTTCTCCCAAACAAAAGGAATTATCATCAATTCTTTCTTTTTTTTTGTTTCTTCCCCCATCCGGGCCAATTGTTGTAGGAGAGGGCAACTGCTTTGTGGTATCACGATGCCGACACATCACTCAATCTACACATCAAGAAGATTTCCCAATGTCAGTAATAGAGTAGTCTGTCTCGATTGAGGATGTTAGCATAATTCTCGTCCATCTTTCTTCTTATCTCTCTATCTATTTCTCTGTCTCTGATTCACTCAGGGTCAGCCATTAATGTCGACAAAAGTCAACCCTTATTGTACAGCGCCATATTTGACTTTCACTATTATAGTTCGACATGGTGGGCATGTTCCAGACTCAACAATATCCTACGGCATAATAAGCTTAAAGGGAAAGGTGAAGGTGTCGAGACTAAGAGCCGAGGCATGATGAAACAAGATGCGACGCAACGACCGCCTCCTTGTTTGGCATGAGCCGGAGCAGTGTAACAAGGGTCAAGCTGCGACTCTTCGCTTAGATCCGACATCAGACAATTGAACCTATCAAATTGCCCAGAAAGCTTGCTAACAGTAGCTTACCAAGTCGGAATGCTGAGTATCCGTTCTATTTTTCTTCACCTCAGGGTTGTGAGTATGATCACCAACGAGGGTGAACCGTTTGACATCATCGTTTTCGGTATCCACGAGCCTCGTCCTGAAGTTGAATCGTCGCAAGATGCATGAGAGAGTATCATGTTGCATGCGGCGCTTGCCAGTCTCGAAAGGAGTCACTCGTGCAAAGGTTATAAAAAGTGGCGATACTCAACGACACTGGCTTCAACTCTCACCATCTCAATCTCCATTATCACACACTTGACTACTTTCATTTCTAACACAGCTGGCCTGTACCATTCACTTTATTCAGTTTTTTTCCTTCCTTGGAATCCTACCAAAAAAAGCTACCACTCAGGCCACATTCAACTACCACAACCATTTTCAATCACCAAAATGAAGTTCACCTCAGTTCTTCTCACTTTCGCTGCTACTGCCCTGGCTAGCCCCATCAGCAAGCGTGCTGTGTTTAGCCAGTCTACCTACAACGACCTGTCCATCAGTGGTGGCACCGCAGGCAACGCCAAACAAGAAGCTCTAGATAAGCTTAGCGGCCTCCCCAGCGACCTTTCGACCGTTGAGAAGTCCGATCTCGACTTCCTTAACAGTGTCAATTCCATTGCCAATGATGCTGAGGACGAGGCTTTCAACCCTGCTATTGACTCAGCTTCTGGTGAAGATGCCGATGCTCTTCAGGTAATTTTCCTCGCCAATCAACTCAACGATCCATAGCTGACCTTTTCATAGCGCGGAAAAATTAAGAACAAGGTTCTGAAGCTGACTGCTACCATCCTCAAGCTCCAGGCCCAACAAGCCCAGGGTGAGGATGTCACTGATAAGCTGGATGAGGAGAACACGAAGCTTCAGAACAACATCTCCCAAGATGAGGAAGCGGCTGGACAAGCTTCAACATTCCTTTCTTTTGATGCGACCACGGATTAATGAATAATTTATGGAGAAATGCGGATGCGAGATAGACAATTGCTGCAGGCGGGCAGTTTGGTGCAGAATGGGAGGCATGGGCATGCAACAGTACTCAAATAATCAGATAACTCCATACCCCAGTATTGTACAGTTATACACAACACTCAGAACTTCCGGGTGCGGTATATAAATGAAGCCGATCTAATAATGATTGAAAGATTCCTGCTTTCTCAATTCAATGAACCCATGTCATCTTTTAACGTTAGCGCATATTTGACTGTAAAGTTCGGTCTCTCGGGCTGATGTTTTCACGAGAACACGCGACTTTTCTCCCCGCATCGCGTGGGCTGATTGAACTTGATCTTATCAACGCACTCAATTAAACGCTCACAAATAAATTTCTCCGAGACATCATCATGTTCGGATCCGATCAGTCTTGGCCTTTATGGCAAGATGTTCCACTCGACAGCGCATTCGACGTCGACACTCCCGGCGACAACGCTGTCGTGACCAAAGTCAACCACCCTTTCCTCTTCGGATACCGTCCTACAAAGCCCAATGGTCGCGGCATTCTCATTCTTGGAGGTGGCGGCTATGTGCAGCTCATGGTCGGCCGTGAAGGTGTCGCTGTCGCAAAGTGGCTCACCAGTCTCGGCTTCCACGCTTTCGTCCTCGTCCATCGATTCCCGAACAGCGAGACAGGCGCACAGGCACCATTGGATGATGGCAGAAGAGCCCTGAAGATCATGGCAGAGAGCGGTCTCGCACCGGATGGTCTGGCAATTTGTGGTTTATCGTCTGGCGGTCACCTCGGTGCTGCTCTCTTGGCTGAATATCCCAAAGGATGGACATCGCCCGACCCGGAAATACCCGATGTTCAGTTCGCCATCCTTGGCTATGGGCCGATTTCGACAAACGCAGTTGGTCGCACGATTATTGAGAACAAGCCGCCTTTGCCGCCTCAAGAAAAACAAACACTGTACAATATCGTGCAACCAGATGTACAGCTCCGCTCCCCGGCGCCACCCGCGTTTATTGTCTATTCGAACAACGACCCAGTAGTCCCGGTGGTAAATGCCTATCGTCTGGCAGAGGGCTTTACCAAGAGTGGCGCACCGGTTGAGTTGCATATATTTTCGGATGCACCTCATGGTTTCGCATTAGATAGCCCGAAAGACCTGCCTGTCTCGAATTGGCCGTCAATTTGTGAGGCATGGCTTAGGCAAAACAAATGGGTAGTACTGGCGAAGAAATGTGCAAGCTGCACAAATTGGTAGAGAACTAATAGCCGCTTGCATAGGGTATAGAGCTTTGCCTTTATCAAATAGACATTTCGAGTTCCTACCTTTGCCGCCAGATGGACGCCAAACGCCGAGCAATCCCAAGGTATCATTGAAACAATGTGTTGACTTTCTCATCTCTTTTCTCGTCTTGACCCCATCTGTCCTCCCATAGATCCAATCTGACGTACTGCCAGCCCATAGGAGCACCGCCAATGCCCCATCGGGTCTTCATCTCATTGAGCGTCACAGGATTGATGAGTTCGTATAACTCGAGGATAGGATATCCGTACTTTGACCCTTTGAGTCCAGCGTTAAACTCTGTATTTCCTATCCCGAATGGCTCAGTTGTCACGGACCCTGGCTCATGGCGGGTGGTAGGTGGAATGACGGCGATGTGTCTATTGTCCAAGTTAGTATCAAAACTTGTCAATACGCAAGCGCAAGACCTACGTGATTGCTGAGCGTCCTCCACCGCCACCTGTCTCATATAGCCAGAGGCGCGAGACGCCGTTTTTCAGGCGATAGCTGCGATATTCATGGTTCTTCTCTCGGCTGATGATATTTGCCAGGTGCACAGGTTTAATCGAGAGCAGCACATCGGTAGGCACACGTTCAGGGCGGGAGTGGGCTTGTGACGCTGCCATTCTCGGAGAAGATTTAGAAATGGATTTGCATCTATCTTCCTGGGTGCTGGAAATTTCAAATGGATTTTTTGAGCAAAAGAAGAGATCGTAGGCGACGAATGAAGGCTTAACAACAAGAGAAGAGATGATATTTTTGGGAGATCAATAACAGCGGCTTTCATATGGAGAATCGTCGTTATCGTTATCTTATCCTATCTTATCAGATAACGCTTCTCCCCAATCTTTAATTAGAATGCAGATCTAATAACACTCCTACTTTGAGTTCATCTCAAGTCTTTTGATCATCCTGGGCCTGTCCCTTGAGTTATTTGACTCGTTACATGTATGTTGAATCTATTGTGAGGGATTGCAATTGCACCGCCATCAATATTTGATTTTGCGACCGTGTCACCAAGCTCCGCACACTTTTCTTGAGGGAAATTCTTGGGAACAGTTACCGTAGTTCCTTGGGTCACGCACGTAAATAAACACCAACCACGTATTCCACGATCTGTCATTGATGGAGAGACACTTTCAAGATGTAAGATGATAGCACTTGATCGAGTTACCTTGCACTTCCACCTCATTCCTGGCTGTTCCATTCGACTTACGCCCTACGCCATGCGCCATGCGCCCTGTATCTTACTGCCGGCTAAACCTTGTCTGGACTAGTGCCACGGTCTTGGAGGTGGCGATAATACTCGTTGATTCGTTCATTTATCACCATGTCCTTCAGTCTCAATTCTCACTTTCACTCCTCAACAAACTTCACTCTCACTTACACTTGCAAACATGGCTGCTGCAGCACGAACTATCCTCGCTTTTCAGCGCAACGCAAAGCTCTACTCTTTACAAACATTGATTACCGCAATTCGACCTTTTAACAGCTTGGAAGACGAGAATCGTGAGCTATTTAAGCAAGGCACCGATGAAGACTATGCCGTCGTTACACGAGAGACAATCTTCCATCCTCAAGGCGGAGGTCAACCGTCTGATGTCGGGAAAATAGCAGACGAGGCCGGTGCATCTTTTATTGTTGCCTCTGCCCGAATGGATGCTGTACGCGATGGCCAAGTCCTGCACTTTGGAAGATTTGACTCTCCCGACCATAAGTTCAGTGAAGGGTATAAGGCTACCCAGGAAATCGACGTTGAGAAGCGCCTTCTCTATTCACGATACCACACTGCCGGCCACGTCCTCGGCTCAGCAGTCAACCATCTTCTAAGCGATAAGATCGAAGACTTTGACGAGTTAAAGGCGTCCCATGTCCCCGGCTCTGCATCCTGCGAGTTTCAAGGACTCATTGAGGGAAAGTGGAAAGAGCCAATTCAAAAGAAGCTTGACGAATTTCTGGCAGCCAAGATGCCCGTGGAAATTGATTGGTGGGATGCTGAGGATTTTCGCAAGAATGGCCTGGAGCGCCTGACTCCTGATGCAAGTTTCGCGCCGCCTGGAGAGAAGTTTCGCGTTGTCAGGATAGTCGGGGCTGAGGTGTATCCATGCGGAGGAACTCATGTGGACACGACTGACCTATGTGGTGAGACAATCGTGAAAAAGATTGCCCGGGCCAAGGGAAAGTCAAAGGTCAGCTACTTGGTAAAATAGCGGTGATGGGGTATAGAAAACCTTAGAAGTAACTTCAATATAGACATACCATATATTATATAGAGCGTTGACATTGGTTTGAGAAAAAAATGCTTAAATGCCCAAGTCCCTGTCTGCGACAACGTGACTTGCTATTTCATAAGATCACTTTACGAAATGATGTATTCTCGGTCAATGTACCGTGTAACATTTCTCTCGAATCTCAAGCATCATGTTCTAATAAACTACTGCTGGCATCCTACGGTGTAATTCGCTTGACACTATACAATACGAGTCGCCCGTTATGGCCTTTCTTGACGGCATAAGCGATATAGGTGATACTGCCGATTACGCCACTGCTGCTTCGGGCTCAGCGTTCTCGTAGATGCTTTACGATCAATTGATCGGTAGATTGTTTTCAACGATTCATCAAGTTGAAATGAATTGTCGAGGTCAGGAAGATCTATACATGTGTCAAGACTTTGCGAAAGGGAACATTTGTCGGTGATCAGCCAATTTTATTTATTTATCCTACAGTCTGTTCTGTTATCCAGCTTAGTGTTCGAAAATGAAAAACACACAAGCATTTCCCACCACTTAATGTACTATCTACATATGTGCTTCGGAAGTACCCTCAAGAACAGGCCAGCCTAGTTCTTGTCCCTCAATCAGCTGCTCTTTTAAGCGCTTCCTCGAACAGCGTCAACTTGCTTGATCAGGAAGGCAGGAGCCTCATTGGCAGCGGCGCTCTGGTACATGAGGTGAGGACCAGCAACGACCAGAGAGCCAGTGCAGACCATGTCTCCAAGGTTGCAGAAGACCTTAGTGCGATCGGCAGGGTAGCTGGGGATCTGTCCACGGTTCTGCTGGTTCTTAGTGTAGCCGAAAAGAACGACGCCGGCAATCTTCTCGCGGATGGAGGAGTCGACATCGGTAACACTGGCGGCGGCGAGAGCAGCACCCTGGCTGTATCCTCCAGCAACGATAGTAGCCTTGGGGCACTTCTGGTTGGCGCTGTTGAAGTGGCCAAGCATCTCCTTGATAGCAGCGTTGGAAGTTCCTCGAGGAAGAGCGTTGTCGCCGAGGGTAGCGAGATAAGCACCACCAACACCCTGGATCCAGACGCCATTCTTGCCGTACTTAGCCTCGAGCTTGGAAGCTACGCTAGGGCCAAGGGTTCCCTAGTTTAAGAGTTAGCGATGCCAGTAACCCACGTGTTTGTCATGTATGTACCAGGTTACCAGTCTCTGTGGAACCACGGGCATAGATGAAGATGACACCGGGGCAAGAACCGCTGTTGCCGTTGGCGAGATCATTGCGAGTGCTGCTACCACCAAACTGGCGAGCCTCGATGCCAGTTTCCTGGGTGGCAGGCAGAGCAGAGGCCGTAGCGGCGAGAAGAGCAGCGATGATGGGGAACTTCATGTTGACGATATTGGAGTTTGAGGTATGAGGGTAGTTGAATGAAAAACTGCGAGAGTTGAAAGAAAGTTAAAGAATTGAAAGAGAGGCTATGAGAGTTGAGCGAGAGACTGTGAGGCTTGCTCCTTCAACAAATTTGAGATCAAGTCAAGTATTTATGATAAAAAAAAAAGATATGTTCTCGACGCTCGCAAGACTAACTCATTTTGAAGCCCAAGTCGAGATGATCGCACAGCCATTGAAAGAAGCACATATCAATCTATTCCTCACAGACAACGCACAAACCTCCGCCATAGTTCACGTCGTATCCAAACCTATCAAGAAACCTCCCTCGCAGGCGACGAGTCATGTCGGAACATTCCCAACTACTATTACGGTAGATTTAGACGGTCAACTTCGCAAGGTCTCATCAAACTAGGAAATAAATCCGCTGCCAAGCGAAGAGCCCCCACTGATCATCGAAACAGTAGTATGAAACGCTACCCGCCAACCGAGCCCTATGACCACGTTTTGGGTCGCCGCTTTGACGGTTTAGTCTCAAAATGCTTTTTAGGACCTGAAACTCAGGCAGTCCGTCGGAGCGTGATGGTGTGAAGTGCCGCACGGACAACGTCTGATGTGAGGATTCCCAAGTAACAGACTAAAACAAGTAAAATTACCCAGCCTTGACTATTTCTAGCTATCGCGTCTTGGTGTCATAAATGAGAGCCGAGGTCTAGCAATTTCAAGATCCACATTGTCTTCTATCGCGTGGGTGTGACTGGCTACGGAAGTGACCGAGGTTCTCAACGGGAATTGAAACCGTTCGGTGGTAGATTATGATTGACAACAAGGTCTGGGCGGCCTCATGTCTGGTTTCACTCGAGAGAGGTTCTAGCGCCTCTTGTTGCAACTAGAGCTGGCATTTGCCGTCTTTAGCAGCTTTATACAAGCCTGGAAGGTGAAGCTAATGACTCGAGTATGATCTAGCGCGCCTGCGATCCTCCTTAACATCAAGACGAGCGAACAATACTTCAACAAGGTTTCAAAGGCATACTTAAGCATACAAAGCCCCCCAAAACTGGATTTTTTATTGTCGTCGATTGAAAGAAAGACTGCAGCAGAAGCCCTTCGGCACTTGCTTAACGTCTTAGTCTCCAGTCGTAGCGCGCCTGTTCTGTAAAGAGACCATTCCAGCCCGAAGGCTTCTCCGATGAGAATTCTATGCTATGTTCAATGCAAGCTGAAGAGACCTTGTTGATCCAGTCAGACCTGTTGTCGTTAATCGTTTCGTCGTAAAAAAAGCTATCGGGACCGTAAACAGAGCTTTTATCAGAATTATCATCAGAGCTGCCACCCTCGCTGGATGATGGTGACCCAGAGTGCATCCAACGGACCTTGTGATGGTAATGCGCGACAATGACCTTTTTCAAATGTGGGAATGTCCGCCTCGATGTGGTTATCAGTTCCAGAACCTCTTCATACAATTGCTCTTGGACTTCCCCCATCAACCCAAACTCCTTGATTGAAGGCGGGAGAAGATTGCAAATCGTTAACCCAGCCTTGGGCGTGCTGTCGGCCTCCCTATATAGCGATTTGCAGTCAATGTGGAGGGCTTCAAGGGCTGTCATGCCTGAAAGATCTTGAAGGCTCTCGTCAGCCAGGTTTGGGCAACGAAGATTGGAGAGCTGGAGTGACAGGTGTCGGATGGTGTCTTTTCTCAGCATCACAACTTGTCCCATCGCGCGCGAAAAGCATTTCCTGTTTCTCTCACGATATTTGGTCCAATACCTGGAACCATAACGGAAGGTCTGAAGATTGTGAAAGCCCTTCATAAGCGCCTCTAAGTTTGGAGTTGGAATGTCACAATCTTTGAAGGTGATCTCTCGGACGGTAGCGTGATGCAGGTAGGGCCTGTTGCTCTCGCTTTTGTCATATAACTCCTGGCCCACTTTGACAAATTTGAGTCGCTCTAGGTTTGGCGCTGCTGCTAGTAACCCGCTGATATCATCGGTACTTGACAATTTTCTAGTGAACCATTGGGTGATGGTGAGTTCTCGTAAACAGAGGAGAGAATTGGGTCGACACCAGGGAAACTTCCAGTAAGTCCAAAGTCCAATCTCAAGCTTCTTGAGGTTAGGAGTCATGGAGAGAACCATAGTGATGAATAGGGTGTCATATTCATCGTCGAATATGAGTTCTGGGAGAGTGAAATGCTGGGCCAGAGATTTTGGCAAAGGAAGCCACTTGCATTCTCGAGCAACCTGATAGAGCGCGGTATCTCTCATATGGTCGCACGCCTCAATAAAAGGGCATATTAGATCGAAATGCCCACCACCATGCAGGCGTTCTGGCTCTGTTCCTGCGATGGCTTTGGTCATCGAGATTTGTTGGACATATTCGCCAAGGTCCGGTCGATTAACAAGAGCCCGGGTAAAATTGAAAAATTCGCGACCAACTGGCCGATGATACAAGTAAGGCAGGGTTACGCGATAAAGGAGCTTGCAGGTTCGAAGCAAGGCGAGTAAAAACGCATTCTCGGGAGGAATATACACCTCATGGATCTCGAAATAGTACCGCCTGTGGGAGCCTCTCTTTTTGCAATGGAGACAAAATTCTTCGCAAATCAGGCCGAGAATCTCGGCAGGTAGGGACAAAAGGCTCATCAGAGACTTGCGGAGCAAAATGGTCGTCAGGCTGTGGATGAAATCTCAGTGAGAATGTTACTGATATGCTATCAGATAACAAGGAGAAGTTAAGTTAAGTCCCCTTTGGTGAGATTACCTTGACCGCCTCGGGCCTTGTTGATTGGCTCTTGTATTTCTACGCGGATATACCGACCAGTAATACAGTACCCCCCTAGGCTGCATCAGCTAACCGGTGGATACCCACCGGTGATGTCTCAATCAACATCGTATGCACCCACGAGAGTGATTTCAAAGAAGTCGAGAGAGACTTGTAGTGAGCTTCATTATAAAATCAGAGTTTGCTCTCTTCAAATTCAGAGCTGACTCCTATTTTAAGCGTGAGATCTTGACAGCGATCTCATATCGTATCGACAAGTTGCTGTTGATAAATCGGTACTCCGTTGCGCAAATGATCTACATATTCGCAGCGTGCCCGTACCCAAAATTTATCTCAGCACTGGTACAAAGATAAAGAATCTCCAGACCTCCTTTAATAGATGGACGGACTATAGTCCTTATATATTGTTTAGATTGTTGGTAGCTAAGATGCATCTCATGTGTGTGGTGTATGTATAGGGTAAGCCACGAGGCGAGCCTTGATCAACTACGAACTACGGCATCCTCGGCACGGTCCGTTGTTTGACTCGAGCAATTACGCGCTTTGAACATAATGAAGCCCAACTGGTAGATAAGTATGTCCCGGTATTGCTCACTGTAGCGTACCGGTAGTTGACACTCTTGCAGCCATACACGGCTTCGTCATATGTTGCTATTTTAAGACTCGGGTCAATGATAACTCCGTGTGCCGATCTCTTCTGTTTGCGGATGCAGGCTAAAATCTCACTGCGTCCTTGACTTCGCTGTGCTGACCGAGTTTGTGATGTTGTGGGGCGTTTGATTAATAAAGGGGCTGGGTAGAAAATAACCAACAATCGCACCTGTTCCACAGTCGGAGCCTTTGATCGTGTCATTTTGTCAAGCTCCCGCTAATTTGAGATGAAACTCGACCAAGGCAACGTCTGCAGGATGGGACGATCAGTAGAAAACAGCACATTTCTACTGGTTCAGGATCCTCTCATCCCAAAGCCACAACTGGTTTGCGTAACATCTTGGAAAAGGAGTGACGACAGATCAAGTCAATCAATTCACATCAGTAACTAGCAGTCTCGTTGTTGGAAACCTCAAGAGCTGCGCAGTTTCCATCTCATGCATTCCCTTGGGCAGAGCGTTGTTTTTTGTGTGAAAAAGTGGTGCTCGTGGTAAGGCTGGGGCCGGGAACACTCTCTACCCCTGGCGCTAATAACTGTCGCGTGTTGTACCAAAGCCCTACGCGTTGATTGGTAGGGCTGAGTCGGCTATCGTGAGGGCGGTATTCCACCTCCAATCAGACACCTGAAGTTGTCGACCAACTCTGCACACTCTCCGGTCCTCACACATTCGGCCAGACTGATGAGCAAGCTGCCATCATGGCTCCCTTCTCAGGATGGAAGCGGACGGCTATCTACCTCACGGGCCTCGTCACAACCCTCACCACCCTTCTTATCGTCATGCTTTTCGTGTCGCTCTTTGCTCTTGGGAAAGACGATCCATCCGACACCCGAGGAGATGACGCCAGCGACGCCTTAGGCCAGAGTCTGTTATACAAAGGGAATTGTGATACAACAGCCAGGGCTAACCTATGGATCCATCTCGCCATCAACATTATCGGTACTGGTGTTTTGGCCTCGTCCAACTTCTTCATGCAGAGTCTTGTAGCACCAACAAGAGCCGAAGTCGACGCTGCGCACAGTTCCGGACGCTGGCTTGAGATCGGAGTTCAATCGCTCAAGAACTTTGGCTTTCTTGGCTGGCGCAAAATCCTATTCTGGTCGCTCTTTTCTCTCAGCTCCGTTCCCCTACATCTTGTCTTCAACGGTTGCGTACTTGAGTCCAAAGGTACCAATGGTTTCACCCTACTTTTGGGCACCGAAGACCTTGCATCAGGTGGTTGGACCGGTCTCAAGTCCATTACATCTGCAGCCCTCGAAGCGTCGGGCGATAGACTTATATATGAAAATACCGAAACCCTGAAGCGGATCAACGAGTCACTGACCTCCAGCGAGACACGTGCTAACTGGGTGAGAATCGGCTTCGAAGACTGCATATCTCGGTATAATGACCCGTCCAAATCATTGACACATTGGCGCCACGTCATTATGGTGATATACAACTATAATGACCTATACCAGAATGAAACCCGGGGATGGAAGCGCAGTGAGGTTTTAAGGAACACGACCGGCGTCGCCCATCTCAACGATACCAACCCACTCTGGACAGTGGATAGTTTCATCCGAAATGGCAAGGTGAACGGCCCACTATCTAACTCCGGTCAATACATTTCGGATCCAAGCGTCAATCCCATTGGTTTTGGGGGTCAACAAAACGCCGTAAGGGTATATACTAAGAACATATGGATTGTACAGGGCACTTCCAATCTTTTCGACCCTGGATCTGGGCTGTTAGTGATGGATCGTACTTTTGTTCGACCCGAACACCAAGTCATGCTGGTCGATCACTGCTATTCCGAAAAATACGAAGCTCCATGCCGACTGAGCGTCTCTAACAGTCTCCTGCTCATCGTCTGTGTTATGTGCGCATTCAAGTGCGTACTCTGCTTCCTGGTCCTCAAGCTTCGTGTATGGGGTAATGAGAGCCCTCTCATGACCCCTGGAGATGCCATCGCCTCCTTCATTGCGAGGCCAGACGAGGAGACCAAAGGCATGTGCACGTTGAGTCGGGACGACTTCAAAAATACAAAGAAGCCAACTCAAGCTGGATTAGGAGATGTGGCTCAGCATTACAAGTGGTTGCAGGGCCCGCGACAATGGCAAACGAGTACTAGGCATAGGTTCGGAAAGGCTGTGCCTGTCAACATCTGGGTTATATCATCTCTTCTCATTGGAACCTCTCTGATCGTGGCCGGAGTCCTGATGGGAATTGCCATCAAGGGTCAATCTTTGTACGTCAAACCCAGTCTCGTTCATCACAGAGCTAACAACGATAACAGGGGAGAGTCACGTTTCGGGCATGCGCCACAAAACGAGGACGTTCAGAACAGTGCACTGGAAGGTCTTCCACTCATTCAATTGACCATGGTTGCTAACTTGCCGCAACTGGTCCTATCTATCTGCTACTTGTCCTACAATGGACTCTTCACGCGCATGCTAGCAGAATTTGAGTGGTCAAAACACAGTATTGGGTATCGAGCCCTGCGTGTGACAGATCCAAAAGGCAAACAGAACTCAACCTACCGTCTTCAATTGCCTTACCGTTTCTCGATTCCCTTGATCATTGTCAGCATTGTGTTGCACTGGCTTTACTCCAACTGCATCTATGTGAGCAACTATGAATGTAAGTACAGTTCTCCGCATACGGCTTGCCTAGGTTCTTCAGACCCATAGTTCTAACATGTATAGCCTACGACGCGAGTTATCCTTATGCCAGGGAGGTCACAGTCAGTCTACAATTCTCATCAAAGGCTATCTTAATCGGTCTACTGGTATCGATTTGTGTCGCGATCACACCCATTTTCCTGGCTTTTGTCAAACTGCCAGGCGTAATGGTTATCGCGGGAGCCAACTCTGCAGTCATTTCAGCCGCTTGTCATTACCCCTCGGTGAGACTCAAAACATTGAGTCGCGCTTCATCAAAGATGAGCCGTGTGGGTAGTGAGTACGATAGCATGAGTGCCCGCCTAATACGGGACGAGGAAGTAGAAGAGCTTGAGGCGGTGGCTAGGAAGAAGGTCAGGTGGGGACGAATTTCGACGGGAAAGAGTGATGATAGCCAAGTTGGCCATTTGGGATTTGCTACGGACGAGCACGAAATAACGAAACCAGTTGAAGGAGAACATTACAGTGGTATCTGAGCTGCCAATAAAGGAGAGCTGTTGGATGAAGGTGTCGATGTAGAAGACACAAAAACTTACTTACATGTATAAAAACTGAGAACTGTACTTTTACATCATAAGCGAGGCAATGGGATATAGAGATGATGCTCTCTAGACGACGGAAAGCTGGGATGTATAATAATGTATCTCATCCTACATCATTGACCATTCGGAGCGATTGAAGCCATATTTATCTCAAGCAACTAATTTTCTTGACTTAACTAGCTCTTGTAGCGTGTGAACACTCTCGCCATCGTCTTGCCAATTGTTTTCAAGATATTAGACATTTGATATTAACAGGTCACTACCGCATTCCTCATCGATTTCCTCACCCTCTTTGCCGTTCTGCCTCATGCATCGATACTCCTCCCCGATCATGAATCTAACCATGCCTTAACACCCGGTCATTCTCTGGCACCTCGGTTATTAATTCTCTGGAATTAATGCTTTCGTCACAAGCTGGTATATCCTTAATATCCTCGACTAATTTTACCTTTGGAGATACTGCCCTCACTGGCTTTTCAAGCGGAACTACCTCAATTTTGCAGCTCTCTAGGGCGGTACTCAAGTAAGGTCTTTACTGTCGCCTTCGCTGTGTTCGAGGCTCCGTAAAGGTTGTTGCACTCCCGGAATGGGCAGGCTACCGGCAATAAACAGTTTGGACTACTGTGCTTATAATGATCTGGGCTGCGCATCTAACCTGGTTGGGGTTTCGGAAGGGTTGCCGGGAGAGATTGGGTGAGGGCCTCAGAACATGATGTGTATCAGCTCACGTCAGACCTCAACTATAATAGATATTGGATGTTCACAGACTGGGTAAGTCCCGAAGACTCGAGGGAATAAATTCTCACTGTCGAGTCTTTATTTTTAGAGTTTCAAGACGAGATACAGCAGTTGAATGACGTCATCTCATCGTGTCCAAGTGCGGAGTAATGAGCCCGAACTTCGGCCGAGAGAACCGTTCTCATGGAGTTGATGGAACAGAGTCTTGTTTAGGACATCATCTTGATCTCACAACTCCTAAACGAGCTCACAGAAATTTGACTTGATACCTTTTCATCTTTCATAATGACCTCTTCTGTATACTCCAGCCTTGAAGGCTACACATCCAAGACGATTCCGTTCAAGTCCGGACCAGACGGTGACATAGTTCTTGATGTTGCGTATCCCGAAGAGACCGATGGCTTACCAAGCACTGTTCTCATTCATATTCATGGTGGATTCTTGGTAAGTCTGAGTCAGTCGTCACAAGGCTTTAGCTTATCTTAAACTAGATCGTCGGAGATAGAAATAGCTTCTTCCCGTATTGGCTTCTCAACGCCGCCGCCGCTCGCAAGTGGATCTTTGTGAGCCCCGAGTACCGTCTCGTCCCAGAATCAACCGCACACGCATCCCTTGACGACTCAGTTGATGCGTACAACTTCGTGCGTTCGTCGCTCGCGGATGTTCTTGGCCGTCCCATTAGTTCGGTGCTGGTAGCTGGCTCAAGCGCCGGCGGCTATCTCGCTTTGGCAACTGCAAATGCTGTGACTGAAAAGCCCACTGCACTACTTCCCATCTATGGAATGTTGGATGCGGCAAACCCGCGATACACAACCCCCGGAACCAATATCTGGGGAGCACCTCCTTTCGACACATCTTCAGTCCTCAGCAAGTTCCCCAGGACAAAGAAGAATGAGGACAGAAAGGCCATCTCTGCCTATCCTCCATCTGAGAACTTCCAAGAAGACCCCAGGTTCTCGGTGGCATCAGCTTTACACATCGACGCCCTATTCCCAGACTACATGACTGGTGTTGATGGGCTTAGCAAAGAGATCGCCAGTAAAGGTATCGAAGCAATTCCAGAGGAGCATCGTCGCTTGTTTCCTCTGTCATTCGGGAACCTTGCCAACATTCCTCCTACATTTCTGCTGCATGGCGTCAACGACTCGGCCGTCACAGTAGACTGCAGCGTTGAAGCTGAAAAGAAGCTGCGGGCTGCGGGTGTTAATGTCGTTAAAGAGTTCCCGGAGGATGCAGAGCATGGGTTTGATGTACGAATCGGTAACAAGGATGTAGAAAAGAAGGAAGCGGATGGTATCACTGCCGTGGAAAGTCTGAGGAAAGCCATTCACTTCCTCGAGTCGTCAGTGAAGAATTAGACATAAGGGTGGATTATGAAATGCTAGATTTCTGTCACTCTGAAGAGACTGTCAAAGAAGTAAAACTCCCATGGCCCTCGTTGTACAACCATATCAAGTTAAAATACACGTGAGTTGTGCTCATTATTTTTTCCTAATCGGGGCATATACTAATGAACCTCGGCCCCCGCTTTGCCATTCCGATATCTATCGTCTGTCGACACCTCCTCTCTTCAATCTTCCATCTTGAGCATATTCCACCGTCTACCTGCATCTATCACTGTCGTTCACAATGTCTTCAAGCCCCGTTCTCAAGCAACCAGTCAAGTTGGCCTGTGTGCAACTCCTCCAGCTCATCGGAGGATCCGATAAGGTAGCTACACTCAAAAGCGCAGGTATCCAAGTCGCCAAAGCCGCGTCTTCTGGATCACGCATTGTGGTCTTACCCGAGTTCTTCAATTCGCCGTTTGGCAGCCAGTATCTGCCTGAGTATGCAGAGACTCTGCTACCATCGCCACCAAAGCGTGATCAGGCGCCCACGTTCCACGCGCTCTCGGCTATGGCTTCCGAGAACAAGATCTATCTTGTTGGTGGCTCCATTCCCGAATATGATCCTTCAACCGGAAAGCATTACAATACAAGCTTGATATTTGGTCCAGACGGAAGTCTGTTGTCGTCACACCGGAAAGCCCACCTGTTTGACGTGGACATCCCAGGCCGAGTCACTTATCGCGAGTCTGCTTATTTGGACGCCGGAAACAAGATCACTATCGTCGACTTACCTGACTATGGCAAGATCGCAGTTGCTATCTGCTACGATGTGCGCTTCCCAGAGCTTGCAACTGTTGCTGCACGAAAGGGTGCCTTTGCCTTGATCTATCCCAGTGCTTTCCCCATCGCCACCGGGTCTTTGCATTGGAAACTACTCGCTCAAGCCCGCGCTCTGGACAATCAACTATATGTGGTGTTGTGTGGTCCTGCTCGACGGGCGGAAGCTACACTCGTTGCTTGGGGTCATAGTTTAGTCGTCGATCCGATGGCGGAGGTGGTGATTGAAGCTGAGGAACTAGAGACGATTGTTGAGTGGGAGTTGGATCCTGATAAGATCACGGAAACACGGAGAAGTATTCCCGTCAATACACAACGACGGTGGGATATATATCCAGATGTCAGCGCGGGACAGGTGCAGTTGGTAGATCCAAATCTCTGAGATTCGAAGACTGGTGATCAATAGCCGTATGATATACGCTCAATCTGTATAATCACCCCTTTAGACGCTCCGTTACTATATACGAGTGTATACTTAATCACTGTATCTCAGAAATAACTCCCTCGATAACTTTCTCGAGGTCCTCCGTTCGTAGCCCAAGTAACTCAATCGCATTCTTGTCACCCTTCAGAGAATGCCCAGCCCCATCGGCAAACAGAAATTGCTGCAAGTAATCTCCAAATGCACTGAAATCCTTTTTCGCAATCTTCTCATCTCCAATCTTCTCAAGCTCAGCACCGCTGATATGCGAGACCTCGAACTTATCTCCGGTAACCTGCTCAGAAATCTTGAGCACCTCATTCTGCGTCGTGGTGACGCCTGCGATATCGAGGTACTTGTTTGCAGTCTCATCAGGCTTCTTGAGGATGGCAGCCACAGCATCACCGACGAAGGCGAGTGTGGTTGTAGAGTATGGCTCGTTGCCTGAGTCAACAAGCCGAACTTTGCGATCCTTGATGTTGATGAAACCTCGATCACTTCGAAGGCCCTGATCCTTAATTAGCATTTGGTCATACTCAATACCTAGTGTGGCGTACCGAATCAAGGAATAGACCATTAGAGAGGCCAGTCCATGAGAACCAATCGTGCTTTTGAGCAAGTTCAATCAGATAATCCGTATTGTGGACCTTGCCTGCCAAGATCGAACCAATCTTGGTGTCGCGATATTCACGAGAAGGAATCCCGAACTCTGAGGGAATGAAACGTGAAACTTTGGCAGCAATGGCAGCGTCGATAATGACCTTTTGGTTTGCGGTCGCTGCGGTCGCTGCAGTCGAGACGACAGCATCCTGACCAGTGATTGCGTCCTTGATCGAGTCAACTGAGGTTATGTCGACACGCTTAACGGTCACTTTGTCGGGAAAGGTTGCTGAAGACTCGTTTCTGGTGATTGCTGTGACATCGAAACCTGCGTTGAGAAGACTGCTGACTACCTTTGTTCCAAGAAGACCTGATCCCTGCGTCTTGGTTAGATCGTGCTTCATAAAGTCATGAGCTGAGGTTTAACTCACTCCTACAACTGCCACTTTTTGGATAGCCATGATTGAGTGAATTAATGTAGTCGTTGGAGTGAATGGTGAGAATATTCAAAACGAGATGATCTGCTCAAATGTAGATCCAACATACTTATTGCTCTTTCCTGCTCCGCGATGGCATCATTCGAGACCGAAGATGCAACATTGTTACGCCATTCAAGATCCTCCATCGAGAGCCTTATCTCCACATCGGCATGATGCCATTCTTGCGCGAGATTTTGAAACATTTTTTGGATACTACGACTTTCTTATACACTTAAGCGGAAGTGCGCACGTATTTTCTTTTGCGTCTTTGCTCGGCAGTTAAGTGGGATTGCAGCCGAGAGGGATATCTCAATTCAACCCAACCGCTCACCCACTGATGGGTATTTGTCTGCAAGATAATTTCAGCATCAAGTATAGAAGAGCTTTAGTCTCAAGTAATAAGTCTAATGCTTTGTAAAATGTATTGACAGGGTTCTAAGTCATTGATAATTCTCCTGGAAGATTATTAAAATGGCAGTCATGTTTGTCCTTGAACATAGCCCGCGGTAATGCACGAGGCATCATGTTATGGAATAAAGACCTTTACTTTTGTAGATTCAGCCCATTGAACGATCAAGTGGTCGAAGAAGTGTTCTACTGCTAAGTCAACTCACCTGCAGCATAAGAATATACGCAGTCAGGCTGAGCAGTTACCGGAATACATCAGGGTAGAAACTACCCAAGTCCCCTATGCAACCATCAAGAGAATCATTTTGCTGAACTTCCGAAGCAAGGGAGATATAGGACCAGTTGACATAGACCTCGAGAGCCTGGTTGAGATAGAGTTCTAGTTTTGTGTCTTCCGTTGTTGTAACACAGCGACTAAAAGGAAATGGGAAACATGAACCTTTTGGATGGTTTGCAAGGGACGTAGAGTAGTACTAGCTAGTATCATCTCGCCTTGAACAATTTGCACTCAGCAACTTCTATTTAGGAGAAAGATACATGCTCTCAAATCCTTGTCTTGGTCTAAAAGAAGCCTGGAGCCTTTCGAGGCAAAAAATAAGCGTTGAGTGTTGCCTTGAAAGGTGTGAAGCCGCGTAACAACCGAGGTATCACGATCAACATAACCCGTGATTGAGCTGACATAACTCTGCCGAAGAAGGTATGTGTACAAGCTTGTTGATGATGCAAATAATACCTAGGACATCTACCGCTCACCATAGCTTTCTGTGGCTTAGATAGCCTCGATCCAGCTGGCCGTCGTAGCCGGGTAATCGACGCCACCGTGACTATTCACGTCGTGTCAAATGCCTAAGCCATGAGAGGGTCTGGGGTAAGATCCTAGGTTAGCAGTATTGACATCATGGCATGGAAGCCTTCTCGCACGTTGACGCGCTAGACTCCAGAAGCGGTACTAGCCATGATGCGCAAGAAGCAGCCACGTCTGCTAGGCTCCAATGCCAACTTTTGTAGGTGTTTGTTTCTTGTTTTGATCACCAGTCTGCATTGTCAATGCAACAAGCTGCTACCCTAGATTTACTGATGAACTTTCACCAACACATGCACTGCCAAAGTAGTCGCTAGATATGACCAGAAGTGAGTAATAAGATGACATGACATAAATAGCATGTTAACCAGCGCTGTATTATGCCTTGGAAACGATATCCAGACGAAGGGTCCCCGAAAAGCCTGCCTACTGGCACTAGTGCAGAATGTCAGAAGCGTCGGGAGAACGAGCCGATTGCTGACCACCTCGGCTGTGGCGGCTCAATGCTGCCCACTCGTATGGCTAATTTGAGCCCTGCTTGGTTCAAGGCAGCGAGTAGAATGTAAAGGGAAGGTTCCTTTTCATATTTGCGCACATCCTTTCCCATTTGACAGCGGTAGTGAAGGAAAAGCCCTACAGATCGACGCTCACTAGGCTGAAAGATTATCTCACCCTGCTGTGGAAGATCCCCATCTCATCAGATTTTACTGGGTAGGGTGGATCCCCTACAACTGCTGGGAGTGTTTTTTCCGGGTTGCTTTTAATAGTCTTGGCTGGCTACTGGCCAGCTCGTAACAAAACCTTGGAGAAGCACTGAGCCACAGTCGAGACTCCATTACCTGGTGGAAACGGAGTTTTTGCTCTTCCGAGTCAGTCTCAAACAAGGTCTTAGCTCGCAACGCGAATCCTGTCAGCAAAGAGTTTTCCGAGGGCTAAACGCCTCATCTTAGCCACAACGGGTCAATTAAGGGACCCAATAATCTCGAACAGGCTCGAACACGGGAAGTGATCGCGTTTCCAGCATCAAAGACAAATGTAAGGACCATCTCCGCCTCCTTGCAGAGTTAACAAGGCATTTTCTAGCGTCAACAAACCTCCCCCCCCGCCGCCAAGAGATCGATCGACGACTATTCTCAGGGGTAACAAAAAACCAAGACGCCTGTGTGTGTGACCATTAGCCACGCCGTCGAAATTCGGTCACTGATTTTTTCTTTGCATTGCATCAGCGGAAGCGCACCGTCTACCCAGACAGGGGAAATGCCTCAAGGCGGAGCTTGGGTCTAGCGTAAGATTAAGCTGACAGAATGATTGGACTGTTTCTGATAGCGTCGCTACGTACCGGGCCATGGTTCGAGTCGTCGACCCATTAGCAGGGGCTAAAAATGGAGAGAATCGACCAAGCGAGCTTCTTTGACAGTTTTGACCCCTGAGAATACGGGGGACTTTTTGGCCGACGCACCCGCGACAGAGACAGAGACAGAGCTGGGCTGAACCTGAACAAGGCAGACCCAGACCCAGAGCAAGGGAGGACAGGACAGGGTTCCTTTTTCTGGGGAAAATATGCTGTACACATGTCGACTGCAGTATGGACCATATTCCGTTGCTTATGCATAGTGGCTGGATGCACAGTGAAGTAAGGGGTGCCAATTGGGTTGTGACTATTGAACGCCCCCTCAACGCAATACAACGGTTGAATCTCACAAAAACAGACGCTCAGGCGCAATTGCTTCCCTTGTAGAGTCGCGTGACCTTCTCGTGTAGTTCTCGTCTGCTGTACCTGGCTCGGATCTTAATGTCAAGTCTTGGCAGTAAACACGACCCTCTACGCCGAGGCGGTAGTGAATCTAATTTACTGCACCCCAGGAACCGCCAATGAGCATGTTTTAATGACCAAGTCAGCATTCGGTTAGTCGGAACCGTGGGTAAGACTTACTGGCAGCTGGAATACGAGCGTGAAACCGCCACTCATCAATCGTCTAGCCCTACTGGAGACCAATGCAGAAGTGCCCGGCTCAGGGGGTCAACCGTAATGAGTTACTGACCAACTGGTGCTTTCATGTTACGTAGTGATTACTTGTTAAGCCAGCCCAAACTGGGCTGTGGCACACGCGACCAACACACGCGAGCAGTTACTGTTTTTACTACATGTACACTTCTTTTTTTGTATCCATAATATTACTGCGACTTAATTTAGGGGATGGGGTAATATCCGTAGATCGACCCGTATTCTTTTAATGACTGCATTGAAAAGAACATCTAACCCATTGCTTTTCTAGCTTTGACGTCCCTTCTTTCGTTTTCTGCCCTTTTCTGGACTCATTTTCATGGCCTTTCTCTCTCTTTGCTGCTTCTGCCTTGTTTGAATAGCTCAAGCGGCCGTGATCCATCATGTTTGCGACACTCGTTCCCTTTTGTTTCTCTACAATCTTTGTTTGCTTGACATTTACTAAACTGGTCCACCTTTCCATCCACGCCAAGACTGTTTCACCCGGCGCTTTTGTCCTTTATCTGCCGTCGCTTCTACTTCAAGATGTTTTAATCATCTACGTGTCGCGCCTGGCGCTGCGACAGAAGAAGGGTGTCTTTTCCGTGGCATGCGCTGTACTTGGTTGCATTTTCTCGTAGGTCCCAGACGTCAACATTCCAATCATTGCTAACAAGCGGCAGATTTATTCTCTTGGGCGCTTCATCGTCGCAACTTGGTTTCTTCTACACTACAGGTAATGAGGTCAAATGGTCCGAGGCGCTTACCTATGCTGGCGACAAGGAGGGCATGAAGATCCTTCTTAGTGGCCTTAGCAGTGTCCTGTTGGCCGGGGCTCTCATGGTCGTTGTCGCATGGTTTGCGAAATGGTATCTTTACAGGGGTGTCGGGGCACTCATTACGACGGTTGGAACACCTGTCGCGAATGGTAGGTAAACCCGAAAACTGTCGCCAACATGTACTGACTGCAGTCTAGTCTGGCACTCAATTAGAAACCGAGCCCGTCGATCCCAGTCTTCCTCCCCAAGCACGAGCTCCTACGATTCCGATAGCGACTTTGACGATGTCGAGACCGGCAAAGAAGGCACTCATCTCATTCAGCAAAAGACTCCCGACGAAGCGCGAACAAAGACTCGAACATGGATCATCCTCGCCGTCGTATTTGTCTTTTTGTTCCTTACAACAACTCTCCGACCCGCTTCCCCATACAAGATGATGTCGGTTACCCTTCCTCTGGCGATGCTCGAGATGTTCAAGTCATCATCCAAGCTGTGCGTCGGAGCCAACGGTAACACCTGGCCTTACGCCGATCTCATTGCCGAAGACAAATGGGAGAACGCCAACGGTCGTTTCCCAGGCTGGACTCCCGGTAGCGATAGCGAGGCGGCACGCAAATACCGAGACACAGTCCCTGAGTGGCTTCCCACCGAGGTACCCTCTGGCTTCTCCAAATGGATTCCGAAAGACACAAACACAACCGAAGAGAGCCAAGAAGCAAAGCCCACCGGTACCTGCGTTATTCAGGAGGCTGATGGTACCTTTTACAACCCAGTGATTGACCCAATGAAGATCTCGAACCTCGACGGCGACATCCTCGACGTGCTACGCGACACACTCAGCGGCGGCGACGTCAAGATCAAGCACGTGGCACTAATCATGATGGAGAGCTACCGAGAGGAGCTTTTCCCTCTGCAGCAAGGTTCCGCCTATCACAAGATGATTCTCAAGTCGCACAAGGGCGAGAATGTAGACGATGTCAACGCCCTGCTCTCCAACCTTAGTCCCGTCGCTGAGAGACTAACCGGTAAATCGGGCAACTGGAAGAAGCAGGACGGCTCGGATTTCGAACACGTGGCGATCCCGCAATGGAACGATACAGCGCAGGAGGGTTATGGCGGAATCAACGTTGTCGGTGGTTTCACAACATCTTCCCTGTCGTTCAAGAGTATGGCTGCCATCCACTGTGGCTCCTGGTCTATGCCTGTCGATGGGTTTGAGGAGTCTGAGACAGACAGCTACCAGCCTTGTATTCCCCAAGTCTTGAACCTCTTCAACAAGATCAAGGAGGATAAGCCCTCGAATGACTTTTTGCAGCAGCAATGGTTCCCCGCCTTTTTCCAGTCCATCACCGATGGCTACGACCGACAGGACAAGTTCGACAAGAAGATTGGCTTCCAACATATTATTACCAGGGACCAACTAGAGCGAGACCAGAAGGACGGCGAAGACCTCGAGGAGATTAACTACTTCGGATTCGCCGAGACAACACTCAAGTCCCATATCCAGGACTACCTCAAGCAAGTCAAAGACGAGGGCAAGCGCATGTTCTTGTCTCACTTCACCAGCACGACCCATCATCCATGGGGTGTCCCGAGTTCTTTCCAAAGAAGCGATTATCTCAAGACCGCCGGCAAGCAGGGATGGCACGAGGACTTCAACAACTATCTCAACGCAGTGAGATTCACCGATGCCTGGTTGGGTGAGTTGTTACAGACTTTCGACGACTATGGCATGACAAACGAGACGCTTGTCGTTTTCGTTGGCGACCACGGTCAAGCGTTCAAGGAGGACCAAAAGTCCAAGATCGGAACCTACGAGAACGGTCATGTTAGCAACTTCCGCGTACCCATCACCTTCCGCCACCCTCACATCCCCCGAGTCCAGTATAACGCCAATGCGACTTCACTATCTATCCTCCCTACCATCCTCGACCTCCTCATCAACACTGACTCACTCAACGAGAAGGATAAGAACGCCGCTTCAGACCTCATCCATGACTACGAAGGCCAATCCCTTATCCGACCTTACAAAACTATTCAGAACGGCCGCCGAGCCTGGAACTTCGGCATCATCAACGGTGGAGCAAGCATGCTATCCATGACCTCCGCAGACGCCCCATACCGTATCGTCATCCCACTAGACGATTCTACTCAGTATAGATTCACAGACCTCAAGACCGATCCTCTTGAGCGTAAGCCTTTAGAAAAGTGGACAATGGATCAACTCAAGGCAGCCGTCCAGTCTAAATTTGGAGAGGATGCTTCCAAGTGGGCGGTCGAGGCTGATGCTGTTGCTAAGTGGTGGGGACCAGAGCGCAAGAGACTCTGGGGATATGATCCAGCGAACCACGTATGATCCATCAGGTCACAAGGAAGATTGATGACTATGTTAGTAATGTAATGCGAATGTTTAATGGTTTTAAGTTAAAATGTCTTCTCAAACTGTGATATTGATTGAGCTTCCATGCTTACTGTGACATGTCGCTTGTAGGATCATTATTCTATCGATGCAAGAGGCAGGAGGTTTCCCATGCGCAAATAAGATAATGCAGAGTTTTTATTCTGAGATCGAAAGATACTGAGCATTGATATATCGCAATGCTCATGATTCTAAAACAAAGGAGGGTACGCCGTATTGATGATCTATTTTCCCAAACTAATATGCAACTCCAAAGCCGTCCATGCAAATTTGATACAAGTTGGGATTACCGTCCAGGGATTGAACGCCCATTTAATGTCCAGAGGCTTGCTCAAGCTGCTTCTTGCTTGCTAGCCTTCGCTCCTCAGCGGCCACCATATCTGCAACACGTTAGCTATTGTTCAAGTGATGAGACTACATGACTTACCCTTCCAGAGATCCTGACCCTCGTACTCTTCCTTGTGCACCTTCTTCTCAATGATCTTGGTGGGATCATTGGGATCAACCATACGGACCGTCTGCCACCTGCTGTCGCCGTTCTTGAGGTCGTTCATCTCAAAAATAGCCGACACCAGTAGGACAGCCAGTGTTAGACCCTGTGCATACACACGAGCCTGCACGATCTTGTTGGCCGTGTTCATGGGTTGTCGGCTAACAATGGCAAAGGCAACACCCATTGACGCCAGCCACGAGATGAAAACAATGGGATATCGGTTCTCCTTGGCGTATGACTTGAAACGCTCGTAGGCCGACTCATTTTCTCTAATGAGTTCTGCTGTCAGGGCTGCTTGGTCTTTGTAGTTGCGCTTAGGATCCTGGGCGATCTGATACGCGATACTCCATCTCTCGGCGTTGACAATGGCACCAAATGTACCACTTGATGTGACAAGGAATGCTCTGAATGGGAGTGTAAGACCTCTGAAAGAAGCATAGCGCTTAGAAGCGACGTAGACACCACCGAGACCGAGCCCAAGGAAGAGAGTACCACCAATGAGACCACCCTTGACGACTTCGGCATAGTGGGCCTCTTCCTCTTCCTTTGTGAGAATCTTCATGGTTATTTTAGGAAGATAAAGTGACTGATAAGATAGGTAGATAAGGATAAGCAATTGCTTGGTGTGGGTGGGTTGTGTGTTGTATGTAGCTGTAGATGTGCTTCTTGTTGTATGTCCTACCAACTACCGACCACCGGCAACCATACTTATATAAAGGGTTCACGTCTGCAAATTTTACCGGGCAAAGCCGCGTCAAGAAGATTCCTCATGTCATCGAGTCGCATGATTATTTGAGATTGGGTTGCTTATGCCGCAGCAAAACCCGCGGAGGGGTCGCCGCAGATGCCGCAGTCATTTCGCGGCGCCGCCCGAGATGCCGCAACCATGCCGCAATTGGACATCTTGCGGCGCCGCATGACCGCAGTTGATTCCATCTTCCTTACTCGTGACAGTTTTTAAGGCTTATGAATAGGTTTCGGGAGCTCCGAGCAACACAGCAGGAATACTTTGATGGCAATAGCTTGCGTATGAGTAAGTGATAGATGAATGGAATCAGAAGCAGGAAGCATGTGTTGAGTTCTGTCTCAACTCAGGCGACGGAGACATTCACCTAACCTTGAATGCATTGAACGTCAAAGCTCAGGGTTGAGGTGTGAAGGAGGAAGTGCCATCGAAGTTTCATCTGGCCGTAGTGTCTACTTTATATCTCACCGTGAGCCCTAACTTATTGGGGACATAAGACCCAAGCCAAGCCAAGCCCCTTTGTCCGCAACGAAATGCGAGGGGGGCATGCTCTTTGCGACCATAGCCAGATGTGACTCTACGTGAGCTAAGCTACCCTGTCCCCGTTTTGTAGAGCTCAATTTGTAAGTTTGAGGAACTCAGGGTAGCAGCATCTTGTGAACAAGGACTTGGAGTATGAAAGTGAAAGTTACGAGCAATAGCATGCCATGGAAGCGGTTTGTCATCTCCCCGGGCAAGGGGTTTCCGTCACCTCGGTTTGGTCTACTTGTAACCTAATGCTTTATTCCGCAATGTACCTGGCCCACAGATCTGATTGAAGATGCCGAGAGGATGCGGCAATGCCGATATTACACACTAAGGTCCACACTTTTTGATACAGGCTGGACCCGCGTCACAACTGTAGCGATCGGTGATTCGCCCGCTGCAGAGATGATAGATCTCAGCCCTAAGAAGCTGTTAGAAGCCCTGGGGTATGATGCTGTCCGTAGACTAAACTCTGATGTTCACGCCACATTTAGCACGCGATTACCTGTTAAGTGACTTATTCTATTGTAGATTTACACAATCTCATGTGTATTTCCGAGCTCTGAACTTGTGGAGCATCTGATCAGACTAGTTTTATATCCTGCACTATCAGAAAGCAGCACATTGACGATGAAGAAAGCCACCCCTGGTGATAACGACAGACGTTTTCAGAGTGAACTATAACCCCCAGGATCAATCTAAAACAAGACAAAAGCTGTAGGTTCTACGTGCAGGCGATACCTTAGAGACTGCCAGGGAGCAGATCAAAGGACATGATAAGAGGCAACCCATAACATACCAAAAGAAGGGAACCAAAGAGAGGTTTCATTCTTCTACACTTTACCGTGCAACTCTTCATGTCGTAATATGATAATATGAGCTTAATGGTTCTCAAGCTCGATGCAAAGATGCCTCCTCCATTAGTGATAGTGAAACCAGGGAATCAGTCGGCTAGAAGCTTCTTATATACTTCCACCTTCACCTGAACGCGAGTTGTGGAAAGCTTCCGGTCTTCTGCGGCGGCACCGAGCTCCACGTCTACCAGAGTTCAGATACGATAGCATTTGGGGATATCCTTCTTCACTTCATTCAATACTCCCAAGAAAATCTTCCTGTCTGGGTCTTCATTATCTGCCACATTGCTTTGAGTAAGGTGCTAATTTGAGCATCTAGATCCCTGATGATGCTGGCGGCGGCGTATGATGGAGCCGAGAACACGGGTAGCCTACCTGTCACAAATACCCAAGGCTTCCAATCCTGACATGAGAATAGAAGGCCCAGAACTACTCTTTCGGATACGGTGCATGGAGCGGCCGTCCTATTATACATCCTTGATCGTTCGTCTTGGGGCCTCTCGATCGTGTAGCGAAGTGTCGAGTCTTAACCCTAGTCCTTGATCCCTCAGGTCAGGGTCCAGATCTCACCGGACCTCTACTGTACCCATTTAGGTGGCAGCATGCGCCGAATATAACTCTCAACGATAGATTCATCAGTAATAGTCTGCCAAACCTTGTTAGATGGCCGTATTCTTGAACCCCGAATCAGAGGGGATAAGTAAAATCCGGTCTGCCTGGCAGCATATCTACATGGTTAGGAATGGCTATCAAGTGTGATATACTATTGGTAGAGAAGCTAGATCGCCGCTCAATCTTGTATAATAGTAATACACATCAGAAGTAATCATGTTATCGTGATACTGATTCCTCATCCAAGGACAGCATCAAGTAGTGCTCGTAGAGGTCCGAGTTTATATGTAGGATTAGGAAGTCATATCCTATCAATCTTTCTCATGCCTCAAAGGTTGCGATAGTTATTCATTCTGTTTAGATACTAATGTTGTTATCTGCCAAGAAACCTGGTAAGGTTTCCTACCATGGGCGCCTTTCTAGCCTCTCTAAGTCGCGTTCTAATGCTCTTCTTAACAAAATCCTTACCCTCTTGCTCCTCGTTCACCTGTACTTCGCTCTTTTGTTCCTCGTCGTTTCGCGCTTGCTGGTTTTCCATAACCCAACACACGGCCTCCTTCACAATATCTGGTCTATCCCGGATAACTCCGTGACCACAGTCCGGAATGTGAACATAGCGATTGTTTCGCGAAAGTTGCAGCTGAGCCTTTTTCAGTCTCTCATCTTCTTTGTCTGTCGCGTCGAGTAGTTGCTTTTGTATCATAAGAGTTGGATTAGCGGCATTTCCCTCAGCAGCAAGTGCCTGTTCGTATTGCTTCCACTTGGCGATGAGGGTGTTGCCTCGAATCACAACGAGTGGCTTGATCCCCAATATTTGGGCCTTGTATTGTCTTTGTTCAATCTCCGGATCTATTGCGGTCTCTTGGCCGGTCTCGACGAGCACCATTCCCGCCAGTTGCTGTGGCCTTCTTTCGAGGAATAGCCGCGCAAAGGTGCCACCGTATGAATGAGCGACAAGTACGTAAGGCACAGGTATCTTGTTTCCATCCAGATACTCTAGCATGCTTTCCACAGCTATATCGGGCTTCATATCAGGGTCTCGCCGATCCCAGAGGAGTGTGCGGTATGAAGTGCTGAGTAAGTTCGCTAGTGGCTCCCAAGATGCACATGAGTCACCTGATCCGTGGAAGCAGATTATCAAGGGCTGTGGAGTGTTGGGATTTCCGATGATCCTGGCGCCATAGCTGGCGCTTTCTATGGTTGAAGACATTGGTGTTTGAGGTTAAGATGTATGTTCTGAATGAACGCTGGCCATCCCAGACGGTGAGATAATGAGTGGGTCTACAAAGCTTTAAGTTGCTGCCTGTAATGACTGACACCAAAGCCATTGCTTCTACCTAATCTTAGCAGGAGCTCTGGTGCCTTGAAAAACACCACAAATGTATCGTGTGAATTACTCTTACCAGACCCGCCACAAGAACGAAAGAGATAGACAAGCGAACTCGAAAAATAAGCCCAATATAAACCGTGCAAGTTTTATTCCACCACTCGATGCCTTCCAAGCAGCTTTGGCCCAACTTGAACATGTGAAAAGCGACCGTCTGGTGATTTGACTACCCTGCACCGCACCACAGCGCAAAACTCCGCTTCTATCCGTCATCCGAACAGCCCGAGGTTAGGGTTGGTCGTCCCATTTTTACTTAACAACGTTGGTACCAGGGAATTGCAAAAGTTCCGTGAAGCTATCCCCAGTCGCCTTGTCTCAGATCACCAGTTGAGATGCACGGGTAATGATGATGGACATAATTGACCGAGACGGCCACGGCTTGGCACAATGCTAACGAGAAGCGAGAGTCCGAGGTGACAAAATAACACTGCGTGTTCTCAGCTTCCTACAGGGCGCAATTTATATTTATATATGTCACCTCTCCAGCCAGCAGGGTTTGTCGGGAATTTCCCCATGCGCCACTCACTTTCCCCATGGGAATCATCGCTCGGACCTGGGGAATTGCCACTAAAGAGACAAGGTCGAGGGGAGCTAGGAAGAGTGCCTCCGAGTCGGCGACCGAGGTCGGCCCAATAGCTGTGCAGAAGAGGGAGTAGGGCGTCATGTGGTGATGCCATAGATTGATGTACCGCCAAGGTCCGACGATGAAACATTATCAGACATACTGATGCTGATATACACTCTCAAGTTGAACAAAGAGTTGGTCTGATAGCTACGAAACACTTATCACCTCGAATACCCTTTCCCTTCTCGCGCCTTACCGTTGCAGCCACACTGTAATTCCCCAAGGTCATCACCCTCTCCAACGATCATTGCCCCAATCAGACTCGCCCCATTTCAAGACCCCATTCATTCGTCAATGGCTCTCATCCGCACTCACGATTTCTTCAATTCATGCATAACGTTCGGGCCGACATAGAACAAATCATGTACGCGAGCTAACAACCACCAGATCTAAACCTGGCTAACCGTTGACCTTAAAGGCTTAACCTCTGTTGAACCAATTGAGCTACCCACAAAGTTTTTTTCTTTGACGTAAAAAGCTGGGGAACAATGAACAAAGTGTGCACACAACCCCGCAAATGGAGACTCCGCCCCGAGATCATGCATCACTCTGCATCCTTGCACCGCATCACGCAACGAAACCTGGTCCCGGCTCTTTTCTCGGCCATAACATGGAATATGCTTCTCTGGAAAGAAGTTGCTCCAACGGCTTACTCGCGATGACGCTGGGACAACCGTTGAAGAGGTTCCAATTCGCGGAGATTCTCCCGCCTCCAGCCTTGTGTTTATGTCACAAAGAGGCGGAGACTCCGCCATTGGGTGATATGCAGAGTGACGAGAGCTTAATCTGAGGCCTTGATGCCAAGACGAGAATATATATAAGAGCATGCATCACTTGATGCTTAAACCTTCAGACAGCGCAGCAATCAGCTTTCTCGCAACACATCACCATGTTCATCAAGAAGCTGCTCACCTCGGCTGTCGCCCTGAGCGGCGCCGCCTTTGCTCAGAGCAAAGCTGGCACCGAGGAGCTCGACAAGCCCCGCAGAGACCTCTACGAAAAGGACCTTTCCAAGTGCCCCGGATACAAAGCCACTAAGCACTGGCAGACCCGTGACGGCTTCTACGCCGACCTTGCCCTTGCGGGCAAGGCCTGCGATGTCTTTGGCGTTGACCTGCCAAAATTGAAGCTCGAGGTCGAGTACCAGACTGAAGATCGCCTGCACGTCAAGATTCTGGACACAAACAACACTGTTTACCAGGTCCCAGATGACATCTTCCCTCGCCCCGGTTATGGCCAGTGGTCTTCGCCAAAGAACTCCAAGCTCAAGTTCAACTTCAAGGCAAACCCTTTCTCATTCAGTGTAACTCGCCGCGACACTGGAGAAGTGCTTTTCGACACCTCGGGTAGCAAGCTCGTCTTTGAGAACCAATACGTCTACATCAAGACCAAGCTTCCTCAGAGACCTCACCTCTACGGTCTTGGCGAGCACAGCGACCCTTTCATGCTTAATGCGACAAACTACACCAGAACCATCTACACTCGTGATGCATACGGTACCCCTAATGGCCAGAACTTGTATGGCGCTCACCCTGTCTACTTTGACCACCGTGAGAAGGGTACCCATGGCGTTTTCCTCCTCAACTCCAATGGCATGGACGTTTTCATCGACAAGAAGAACGGCAAGCAGTTCCTCGAGTACAACGTCATTGGTGGTGTTCTCGACTTCTACTTCGTTGCTGGACCTTCCCCGAGAGATGTTGCTAAGCAGTATGCTGAGATCGCAACACTTCCTCTCATGGCACCCTACTGGGGTCTTGGTTTCCACCAGTGCAGATACGGATACAGAGATGTCTATGAGGTTGCTGGTGTTGTAGCCAACTATTCAGCTGCTGGTATTCCACTAGAAACGATGTGGACGGATATTGATTATATGAACCTTCGACGCATTTTCACTATCGATCCTGAAAGGTTCCCCGCCGAGAAGTACAAAGATCTTGTCGACACGATCCACGCTCGGGACCAGCACTACATAGTCATGGTCGACCCTGCTGTGTACGATCTCAAGTCCAACCCCGCCCTTGACTCTGGCCTTGAGGAAGACATCTTCATGAAGGAGCCCAATGGCTCAGACTACAGAGGTGTTGTGTGGGCTGGACCGAGTAGGTTCCCTGACTGGTTCAACCCCAAGTCTCAGGGTTACTGGAACGAGCTATTCGAGAACTTCTTCGACGGAGAGCACGGCCCTGATATCGACGGCCTTTGGATCGACATGAACGAGCCTGCCAACTTCTTCAACCGTCCTTATCCTGGGAACAACACTACTCCTGAGGACTTTGCTAAGGTCGACGGTGACCCTCCCAAGCCTCCTCCTGTCCGAGATGGTCCCCCTGCTCCTATCCCCGGGTTCCCCGATAGTCTGCAGCCCAAGTCCGATCGTGGCTCTGACAAGCGCGAAGTTGCCATTATTGCCAAGACCACTAAGCGCTCTGTCAAGACTCTCTCCCCACGCAACCGTGGCGCTGGACACTGGCAATCTTCTCACCGTGGCTGGGGCCAGAACAAGTACGGTCGTCCCAGCTCTGGATGGCAGAGCGGCAGGAAGACAGGTTCCGGCTGTGGTCCTGATGAGTGCAAGGGTCTTCCCAACCGAGAACTCATCCGACCTCCTTACATGATCCAGAACGGCGCCGGACCTACTCTGGCCGACAGTACTACCGATACCGATCTTGTCCAGAGCGGTGATTATCTGCAGTATGATACGCATAACTTGTATGGTGCTCAGATGTCTTCGCACTCGCACAACGCTATGCGTGCTCGACGGCCCGATGACCGTGCTCTTGTTATCACAAGAAGTACCTTTGCTGGATCTGGCAAGGACGTTTCTCACTGGCTTGGAGGTAAGCATACCTTTTCTTAACCCTTGCGTGACGATGCTAATTTTTATAGACAACCTTTCCCAATGGGATCAGTACCGCTTCTCCATCGGCCAGATTCTGCAGTTTGCCTCCATCTACCAGATTCCCGTTGTTGGTGCTGATGTCTGTGGCTTTGGCGGCAATGTCACAGAGACACTTTGTGCCAGGTATGTCCTCGATTGTACTTCTTCTTCGATTTCTCAATGACTAACAGGACAATAGATGGGCAACTCTCGGTAGCTTCTACACCTTCTTCCGTAACCACGCCGACATCACCTCCCAGTCTCAGGAGTTCTATCGCTGGCCCAAGGTCGCTGAGGCAGCTCGCAACGGAATCGCTATCCGATATCAGCTCCGTAAGTAATCCGTACTCAAACTTGGACAGTCGCTAATAGAAGCAGTCGACTACATCTACACCGCCATCTACAAGCAGAACCAAACTGGAACTCCCACTCTCAACCCCGTCTTCTTCAACTACCCCAAGGACAAGAACACCTACTCCATCGACCTGCAGTTCTTCTACGGTGATGGTATTCTCGTCAGCCCCGTCACCAAGGAGAACAGCACCAAGCTCGAGTACTACCTGCCTGACGACATCTTCTATGACTGGGCCACCGGAAAGCCTGTTCGAGGTCGTGGCCAGTATGAGTCTGCTGAGGTGGAAGTCACTGATATTCAGGTTCACTACAAGGGGGGAATTGTTTACCCCCAGCGTGTTGAGAGCGCCAACACTACCACTGCTCTGCGCAAGAAGAGTTTCAACATCGTCGTCGCACCTGGTCTTAATGGCAAGGCTGAGGGATCTTTGTATCTTGATGACGGTATCTCCGTTGTTCAGGATGCCGTTTCTGAGATCGACTTCAAGTACACCAAGGGCAAGTTGAGCATCGGTGGTACCTTCGAGTACGATGCTGGTGTTGGCATCGAGACGGTCACTGTTCTTGGTGTCAGCTCCAAGCCCAAGGGTGCTAAGGATGCTGATTATGATGCTAAGAACAAGAAGTTGGTCGTGCATGTTGATTTACCACTGACGCGCAAGAGCAATGTCAAGCTGTTTTAATATGGGAGATGAGTTTGATATATGATTATGATTCTACAGCTTCAAGATAGTACATTTGTATAAGGACTTTAGTCCAAGCTTTATGAACAAAGTTGATTTCTTATCATACCATTCTTTAAGCTGTTGAAGGCGCAGTAGTCGGAACCCATAAAGCATCAAGTAAACAAGAGTTCTTCAAGTTGAGGATAGCCGATTAATCGTGTCTCTTAGATGTGTCACCCTGATCTATCTCTCCGAGTCACCGAGTAAGATTTATATATACATATGTGTGCGTGTGTGTGTGGATAGTTGATTATGCAGGCCAGCCTAATCAAGTCTAGACTAGGTGACTAAACAGAGTCATCCAGCCCGATATTCTTACGAGGCCTTCATCGCTGGCTGAGTTCGCACTGGGAGTCGCATTTTATAACGCCACTACGTCACTATGGAAGGGCCCCACGGGTTGGTTCTCGAAGATCCATCAATCCCATATCAATATCACTCCGGCCACCTCAACTGCGATCAAAAACAACGATATTTACGGCTACAGTGCCTACCTCAAACATGACTGCTGGCCCCAGTGGCTCTATACGCTCCGCTCAAGAACCAAAAGAAAGGCAAACGACACACCGAGTCGACCCAAAAGGATCAAGAGGAACTGACCAAAGAAGACTACGAGTGTCGAACCAACGGGAAATGACTTCCTAAAGCCTAAACCCCTCGACATGGGAGCTCTCTGGGGTACATTCATTCTCGAGTCTCCATATATGCGAATCGAGTGGCCTCACTTCCACAGCAAGAACCTGGATGCTGATGAGGACAACTTGATTGGGTAGCAGAGCTGGTTGGACTGAGGCGACGAAGTAAATCATAAGAATGGGATCACATTCGGGTGACTAGGACGTCCAAGTATCTGCTTTTGGTCTTAATTTTGACAGTCATAGGTTGACTATATATGTAGAAACTTGACATCATTTACTCAAGATGGATCTACAAGCAGGGTTGTTTAACGTATGGTCAAAGGCTCGCTGACATAATTTTACCGAATTATTTTAGCGAAACACCATCAGATGATCTGCAGCCTCGAGTTTATAAGCTCACCTGCAGGAATTGAGTGCTTCCCCGCAGCAAGTAAGATTTTCAACTTCACTAGCTGGTGAAAATGTCTACCACTCAGACCGTGCTCGAGACCCCTTCCCAGGCAATTCCTTTGGAATCCCTGGCCCAAAATGATGATTCTACAGTTCAGCAAGAGACTACCGGTGGTCAAGCGGGGCGGGTGTTCGAAGCAGACCCTGCATTCACTTTGAGTCCGGCGTCACGACGACTAATCATAGCTTTGCTGGTCTGCGCCAATACTGTCCAGGTATATCCTTACAAGGAAGGTTTAAAAGCTTGTACTTGGACTTGCTGACATCTAACCCAGTTCATCTCCAATGCTGTTACAATTGCTGGCGGCCTTGCACTTAGTGCAGACCTCGGGCGCCAGCCTGGTCCCGGCCAGTCCAATTGGATGGTCGCAGCATACCCGTAAGTACTCTTCACCTCTTAACACAAGAATGATCCCTTGTTGACATTGAAAGACTCACCCAGGGTGCTTTTGTCCTCGTGACAGGACGCCTAGGTGCCATCTTTGGACATAAGCAACTGACACTCACTGGATACGCCTTATTCGCTTTTTTCTCTCTGATGAATGGGTTTACCAAAACCTATGAGTCCTTCATCGCGGTACGCGCTCTGACTGGTGTTGGGGGAGGAGTCTTTATGCCCAACGCCGTCTCGATATTAACAACCATGGTTCCACCTGGCCGATCGCGAAATGTAGTCTTGGGTTTCTTTGCCGCGTCACCTCCACTGGGTGCACTCATCGGCGGGCTACTTACTGGCCTATTCATGGAAAAGACCGACTGGACTTGGCTTTTTGTTTTTATGTGAGTTTGCATCGAAACGTTGATGAGCAATGGATTGATGGTATGCTAGTGCTGGCATTTCGGCCGTGAATCTGGCTTGGTTGACGTACCTCATGCCCAAGGAAACTCCGGTTGACAAGGGAGGTCATATTGATATACCTGGAATCTTTCTAGGATTAGGTAGCCTTTTGTTGTTTAACGTGGTCTGCAAGTAAGTACGCCTTATCGAAAACAATCGCATACATCTGACCTTTGCAGCCAAGCACCATCGGTTGGCTGGAACACTCCCTACGAAGTTGCCTTGGTCATACTTTCCGTTCTCCTCTTTGTCGCATTCCTCGCCTGGGAAAAGCGCTTTGCCAAAGACCCTATAATGCCATTATCCATTTTCAAGGCGCCCACGTTTACAGCCTTGGTCTTTGTTGTGCTACTGAGCTACATGGCATTTGGCGTTGGGCTATGGTACTCTGTAGCCTGGCAACAACTCCTGCGCGATGTCTCTGTGTTAGAGACGGGCTACAACTTTGTTCCCTTCGGACTCAGCTCCCTTCTTGCTGTGTTTGTTGCGGCATGGCTCATTCCTCGCGTTGCGGCCCAGTGGATCATGGCCATTGGTGTGAGCGTTACGCTCGTGGGAAACATCCTTCTAGCAACTATGCCTGTTCAGCAGACATATTGGGCACAGCTATTTCCTGCAATGGTCCTCTACGGCTTCTGTCCAGACCTTGTATACGTTGCTGCTCAAGTAATTGCCAGCAATAGCGTCAGCCGTTGCCAGCAGGGCGTAGCGAGCAGTCTAATCGGAACCCTCAATCTATACGGAAACAGCTTGGGTCAAGGGTTTGCGGGGACTATTGAAACGGAGATTGGAGCGAGCAATGACGATGAGGTAAGGGGCTACCGGGCAGCTTTGTATTTTGCAGCTGGTCTGGCATTCCTCGGCCTAGTCCTGGATTTTGTGTTTGTCAGGTTGCCCAAGGATGAGCGCGAGGGATGGGACGATCCATCTCATAGTGATGGCCAGAATCCCAACGCCGCGACCACAGCCGTGGAGGTTGATCGCACAGCCTAGTGTGTGCTTTGAAACGCGCCTTACGATTGTGTAACAACAAAAGAAGGAGGAAGAAAGGTTATCAAAGGGAGACACACAACCTGAAATCAACACAATGGATACTATACTGGGAACAAGTGTTGCCAAAGAGCCGACGTTAAGAGCTTTCTAGATGAACATAGACCAATAGTTTTAGCTTCACAAAACCTCAGCTAGACGATAGACCGCCTTATATCCCACCATCGCTTCACCATCGAAGCATAAAACTGCTCATACGCCGGCGCGTCATCAGTGACCGGAAAAACTCCCTTCGAAAAGTGCCAAGGTTTAACCTTTCCGATGAAGTGCAACACCTTGTGCTCCTTGATATACCGCAGAGTAGCTGGGATGTAGAGTCGATAAACTTGGTGCATGGCCAAGTTGTAGGTGCAGCTGAGCCTATACCAGTTCTTTTCATGAGACAGCCCATATTGATCAAAGGCATATGGACCATCCTTGAAGCTTAAGGATCGGTGACGAACTGCTCCGTCACCGAAAAAGATGTTCAGAAGTCCTTGGTCACCGCCATCGAAAGATGCTGTTTCCGAAGCGAATCTACGTAATTCAGAATAGGTAGACGAACTTGGCTTAAGAAGCATGACGCCACTGTTGAAACAATCGGAGAACCCAAGATCCGGACTGGCAGCTAGCTCAATGGTAGAAGGCAACTCGAAGAGATGGTCAAGATTGGAGATGACCAAAGTATCAGCGTCGAGGAAGAGAATCCTGCCAAACTGGGTTTGTGACCAGACTTGTAGTTTGGTCATGGTATCCTTTAGATCAGGCCGGCCGATTGCTTTTAAGTTGTCGCTTCCGACACCTGAGAGTTTCTCGATGAGGATGACTTGATCAAACATTCGGTGTAGCTGTGTCTTGGAGGAGGTGCTGATCTCGCTTTCGACAATCAAGACACATAGTGGAACGGACGTCTTAGTATTTTTGAGAGATTGAGCCAAAACCAGCGCGGCTTTGTTTGATCAGCATATGCTATGACATGGGGCTTCCTTTGTAGACGTACCGGTAACATATTCGTCGTTAGTAAGTAGCTGCCGTTGGTTAGAGGTGCCATATAGGATTATCATAAGAAACCTACCGTGAAGTAACCACAACGTTGGAGAGAAACTGACTTCTCAGCGTCATGCTTGTTTCCTGTCATTATAGTGAAGACGTTTGTTCTAAGCCGATACAGATACCATTACAGAGATGGCTGGCCGGGCTGTTATATAAGGTTCGAACATTCGGCCATGGTTTCATAAGGTTTGTGCCGACCAACCTCTGCGAACATGATAGCTGAACCAATAATGTTCCTGCGAGCCCAATTGTCGACTTACTGCCAATTTGCCTGCGCCGTATTGGGGGCGGTTAATGATACTTTGCGCTGCCGACGTCAGCCGTGGGGCTCTTAGGGCTGACCAATACGCAGGATTAGCGACTGCGGAATGATACGCTTTGACGCTCATTGGTTTCTGGTATGGAGAGGTTTGTGTTTAGATAAACTAGTCCGCTGTCACTTATCTAACCACACAAGCATCTCCCTTCATCGCGAGCGGGATCATCGGAGGACAACTCGGAGGCTGGATTTGTCGTATCCACTGCAGATCGGAAATACACCAGAGGCTAATTGCATCACGTTCTGTAACTAATTATCTCACTCGACGCGTAAGCGTCTTATTAGATGCCTACAACTGTGAAAATTATATCATGATTAGGGTTAAGTCGGGAGCGGTTTGGTTATCACTAGGTTGTGATCACCGACCTTGTCCTTAGGTATAAAGAATTACAAGCGAATCATTCCCTGCTCTGACAACGGCTGTTCATAGCCAAGGGGTGATTCAACCCCCCCGACCTACTCCGTAGTCCACAGCTAGCTACTTTCGGGTACGACATCCAGGGCAGTTCGTGTTTGCTGACTGGGAAGATCGCGATTCTTAATGCGTCCATATTGACGAGAACGACGCTAAGAAACTCCGCCAAACACTCAAATAAGAATGTTGCTGTAAGCTTATGAACCCGATTACGCCAATTATAAAACCACTTTTTGCGCGATAGCCATGATCGGTGATGGATAACATTGAGTGGAAGGATTATAGCAGTGTTGTGCCCCAGCTGCTATGATTAGAACTGAGGCGCAAGTATAACTGAACAGTCTTGATACTAAATTAATAGAAGATATTTGTTACTTCTTGTGGAAATTGACAAGATGAACGTGTCGGACCCTACGGAATGGCTTTCTTCTTCGCATAATTTAATCCGATCCAACCCATTGTTTCATTCAACATTCTTCTATACCAACTTTTGTGTTACAAGCTAGCAGGCTGACCCCTGCTCATGGCCTAAGGCAGCACATTTCGTTATCTCATCCTGATACGCGTCTCAAATCACACGTAGACAATCAGCTCAACGATGGGCTTCGCGATGAAAAATGTCTGCCAAACTCTGTGAGCCATGTCAACGCGCCTTCTACTCCTCGAAAACATTCTTCGATGACGATGGCATTATTGGCTTCATTCCTTTTCATGAGCGACCATGGAGGGCATTCCAGAAACCATCAAGTCCCCGTCAAGAACCCGTTGAGACCGTGTTAGACTGCGATTTTTGCTCTTTTGTAGTTGCATTCGCAGCTGCCGATGAAGCCCTCGGCGAGTACAAGCTGGGGTCTATTGCAGATACCGACCGTCACAAACCTCCTCGTTCCTCAGACTACAAACCCTTGTTGTCCACGTGGCAATACGATCCATACACCTATGATGGCCACATTTCCGCTGATATTGGACTTCGGAGGTACGAGAAGGCTAATATTGATGGCCTAGATTTCTGACTTTTCGGAACTGCAGGCGAGTACATTATTATTTTCTTTTTACATTCAAACAGCCTTACTAATCGTTGATACTAGACCCTCGGACGGAATGCCATAAACCTCTCAACCAAACATCAACAAGCACCTCTAGTCCAGACAGCTTTGAGTGCTTATCAAATTGGATCATGGATTGCTCGCAAAACCACTATTCATGCAAAAAATTACATACGCGACAAGGTGAGCTCAAGGATTGGCTCCCTGCTCGTCTTGTCAAAATTACCTCCCATGTCGACGGCGTGCCTGAAACAATCCAGGTAATAGAGACCGCAGACAGCAACTACAGTTCAGTCGACATTGACTATGCTACTTTGAGTTACTGCTGGGGCACAAAGCCATTCACCAAACTCCTTGAGTCCAATTATGAGACCATGAAATCTGTTGGAATGTCCGTCAAAGACCTTCCGGCTACATTTCGCGATGCAATAACCGCCACGTCACGCCTCGGCTTACAATACATCTGGATAGATGCCCTCTGCATCATCCAATTAAACGAAAATGACTGGAACCTGCATTCAGTCACTATGTCCAAGGTCTACTCGTACTCCGCCATTACACTAGCTGCTGCGGCATCCTCACATGCTCATGGAGGGCTCTTTCGCGATCGGAACCCAACTTCCATCAACGGTGTTGAGCTAGAACTTAAGTGGCCCGATCTTGAGTTCGAAGGGCAGTTCCGGGTCGTACCTAATGACCCATGGCTCAAGGCTGTAGCCAAATCGCCCCTCCTAAGACGCGCATGGGTTTTCCAAGAGCGGCTCTTATCGCGAGGAACGGTCTTTTTTGCACATGATATGCTATACTGGGAATGTGGCGAGCTATATGCGTCAGAGCTTTATCCCAAAGGGGGACCTTGGGATCTCAAATATCGATACAGGAGCTTCGATGTTGCTGACAGACTACCTCCAAGCGTGCAGCCTGTAGAAGACTACCGGTTTAAGCATGTGTATACAGACATGTTGACAAGAGATGCCCGGGCTACTGAAAACCTGATAGGGGACGACGAGATGTTTCTCTACGTTTGGGCCTCTGTTGTGGCTCAATACAGTGTGGGCAAGCTCTCAAAAGAGACGGATAAACTAATTGCCATCGATGGTGTAGCCGAGCAGATGACGGCTATTGTACCCAGAGAACAGTATCTTTCTGGGATCTGGCGGCAGGCGACTCTTCCACTCTTCTTGCTCTGGTACACTGCACTAGAAGAACCGTCCACTAGCATCCGAGTCGCACCAACTTGGTCCTGGGCTTCTGTCTATACGCCGGTAGAGTTCGACTTCTTGTTCCGCGCCCAAACTAAGCCCAAGGTCGTCATTCAAGTTGTTGATATTGTAACGTCACCGAATCCCTCGAGCATCACCAAGGCTGGGGTTTCTGGTGTGATGTCCCCAACATCTCTCATTTTACGTGGACCTCTTACAGAAGTACGTCTTCGATCCATCACGCGTAACACGCTGGGCCCATTACACTCTAGTTGGTGGCGCAACCTGAAGCTCCCGAGGAGATACAGGGACTGGAGGAGCCAGCCGTTTGACTTCTGGCCAGTACTTGTGTTTATCGGCAAGGGCTTGAAAGCGACTTATCCATGTGTCACCCATTTTGACCGAGAAGTGCCTCAAAGTGCTCGGATGTTCGCCCTAAAGGTAGCAGAAGCCGATATTAGACATCCATGGGCAGAAAGATTGCCATCAGAATGCGGAATTTTGTTGACGCCATGTACGGGCAATGATCAGGAACGAGGGTCATTTGTTAGGGTTGGGTATTTTGAGATTGCTGTAAGTAAGATGAAAGCTGATTGGGCGGATTGGACGATACCGTTCAAGTCCAGAAATAAGTTGAGGGAAGGGATATGGAAGCAGTCAGGGTTAAAGGAAGACTTGTATCGGGAATGGGATGGAAAAGAAGGGTACACGATTAAGATCGTCTAGCGTGGTAGCGACCAAGGAGTTTAGCGCATTCTTGGGTAGATGAGCGAATAATGACCTCATGTTTAGGCAATGAAGACAGATGATTTATTCGCATGCGAACGGAGAATAATTAGGAATGGCCTCAAAAAGGCTCATAAACTATAGGTGCTGGATACTCGTAGGGTCGGACATTGCTATGGGTATATCTAAGTTGAGATAGATCTTAGACCTCTAAGGGGCTCTAATATGCACAGACAACATATCAGCTAATACAAGTACTATTTCGGCACATGTAATGATAACTCTATTTTCGCTACTGTAACATCGCCTTCTCTTTGTCGAATGTGAAGACACACACACTAGCTATATCGAAGTAAGAATCCTCAACTTTACCAATCGTCAGTGAGAATGTTCTACAGGCTCGCAGTTTAGAGACCGTGCATTCCGATGAGGCGTTGAAATTGCCCTCGTGATACACACCGACATCAAATTGATGCATCGTGTAACTAAACTTGAGCTACACGGGTCATTGAAGTATCCAAACCGGGCCTGTAATCGTAATGCATCCCAGACATGACAAATAGAAACACACTCTATTATTATGCTGTATTGCCCCGTAATCCAAGACAATCAATCAATAGTGTACGATCGACAACCGGCATGTCTCACCTAGAGCTTGGCAGTTGTACAATCAGCCATACAAGAAACCCCCAACGCGCCTGCATTACGAGGCCCACGCATTATTTGCATAACTCTATCCTCAAACATAAAAAACAACATTCCAACTTTTAGACCCAAGCCACAATTCTTCTAACAGGCTACAGATCCACCCGCTGATCGATGACGATGTCATTGAGGTCCCCCAGCCACTAAGCTTGCGTTGATTATTTGGTCATCCCTTGAGTTTGTTTGTACTACAACTTGTCCTTTCCGACGTACCTTCATTCCTAGACTCATGACCCCCCTCACGTTCATTCAGCAACACCTAAAGGAACAAAATTAAGCCATGGCACGAAATGCTGAAGGCCTGTCGCGAGCAGGCTCTACAACAACCCTCATCAGACCGAGGAAACAGATACCAATTAAGCCGACGGGGCTGGCAGCAGAGTCTCAGACCCTCACCGATGCTGATGTTTGGGGTCGTGCAGGACTGGGACGATCATGGCTGCGATCTCTCGTGGGAGCAAGTCCACTGCTCCTCGCGCCAATAGCTTCCATATCCATCTTCATCACACTCGCCCAATACGACGGGTCCCTCTCACTCTTTGCAGGTGCGGTTCAACAACACGGATTCTGGAACATCTGTACTCAATACGGCCCTCAGATCACCTTCAAGGGCATCGCTGCTGTCATATGTTGGGTTGGCGTTCAGGCGGTCCTTTACTGCTATCTGCCCGGCGAAGAGCACAAGGGCCAATATACTCCAGCTGGACATCTCCTCACATACAAGATCAACGGTTTATCCGCGTGGTTCGTCACTCATTTTCTATATGGAGTCCTCAGCTGGCTGGGGATCTTGGACCCTGGCTTCATACCCCGCAACTGGAGTAGTTTGATTGGGGCTATGAACTTAGCTGGGTTTGTTATCTCGGCACTTGCTTTTGTCAAAGCGTACGTGAAGCCGACTCATCGGGAAGACCGAAAGTTTAGCGGTATGTTTCTGAAATACCACGACAATTTGGCCATCGCTAATTCTCTAGGATCCTTATTGTATGATTTTTATATGGGTATTGAGCTCAATCCACGATTGGGTGACAACTTTGATCTTAAGCTCTTCAGCAATGGTAGACCCGGAATGATGGTCTGGACCTTGATGTAGGCGTTCCCTACACCTATCGAGGCCGTTACTTACACAAGACTGTAGAGACTTCTCCAACATGGCGTATCAGTACCAGAAACAGCAGTATATTGAGCCATCACTTATCCTCGTCACGGCTTTGCAGACTCTCTACGTGATTGACTTTTTTATCAATGAATCGTGGTATCTGCGCACGATCGATATCGCGCACGACCATTACGGCTTCTATCTAGCATGGGGCTGCTTCTGCTTTTTGCCAACGACTTACACGATACAAGGGCAGTACCTAGGCTTGTACCCATCATCAGCCTCAACGCTTTATCTAGCCTTCTTCTTCGCCCTCGGCATCGCAGGCTACGTACTTTTCCGATCCGTCAATCATCAAAAGGACAAAGTTCGACGAACTGGCGGCAAGTGTACCATTTGGGGAAAGCCTGCAGAGTGCATTGTCGCATCCTTCCGAACATCGGACGGCGAACAGCACACAAGCTTGCTCCTGTGCAGCGGCTGGTGGGGATGGTCTCGACACGCCAACTACGTGGGTGATTTGTTCCTCAGCTTTAGTACGTGTGCACTGGTCGGTAGCACAAGGGCTGTGGTATGGACGTATGCGGTGTGGATGGCTGTGTTGCTTGTTCATCGTTGTATACGCGACGAGAAGAGGTGTTCGGTCAAGTACGGTGCTGCTTGGACTGAGTACTGCCGACGTGTACCATGGCGGTTTATCCCTGGTATCTGGTAAAAGGTTGACCTTGGAGACTACGATAAGAGAGATATGTGCTACATCGGCTACGGGAGGTTGTTGGGTGCTGCGATAGAAGGCGTTAATGGTTTCCGAAATACATCCTCGGACTGCGATCTAGACTCTGATAGACTAGACATTTGTTATACAGTTATCCCATATAACTCCGTTTCATTGAAGAGCCTGTGTACTAATTTCCGGCAATTCTCTTATGGTCAGACGTGCCCGGGAACGTGCATTGAGACGTTACACGCACGCCAAACAAACAATCCTATACGCGAGATGTCCTGCAATCATCCTCACCGCACATTCACTCTCTTACGCTGTGTCAGAAAATTCAAGGGAAATTTCCGAATGAAACCGCCATGTTTTACTCAACATTTACACCAGTCGAAAGCGAGTATCTTTCCGATCCTTGCAGATGATGCACCCGACCCATCTTTGTGCGAGTATTTCTGCGTTGTGCAACAACAGAAGGTATTAGCTTTTCAAAGAATACATGAATGTCGAGGTACGCATTTTTCACCACAAAACTTCATCAAAGCATATCCTTACTTCAGTTTTGCAGTAAGCGAGAAAAGTGCGAGGCTATGGAACGGCACGTCGAAGTTGTAGAAGACGTCGCCGAGACGATCCGCAACTTCTACAAACTAGGCCAATCGTATCGGATTTTTCATGGCTCGTCAAGCAGTACTCGTCCTCTTCATGCGTCCAACTCGAGGGTCGTCGATATCAGCATGTTATCCCACGTCATCGCTGTCGACATCAAGCAGAAAACCTGTCTTGTGGAACCAAATGTACCCATGGACCGCTTAATCGAAGCCACGATGCCATTCGGCCTTATACCACCTGTGGTGATGGAATTCCCGGGCATCACTGCAGGAGGTGGATTTTCTGGGACGTCTGGAGAAAGCAGCTCATTCCGACATGGGTTCTTCAACGAGACGGTCAACTTTGTGGAGATGATCCTCGGAAACGGCGATATTATTAGAGCTTCGCGAGAGGAGAATAAGGATTTGTTCTATGGGGCTGCGGGTGCCGTCGGTACGTTAGGCATCACGACGTTACTGGAAGTGCGTCTTGTTGAGGCGCGAAAATTTGTCAAGACAACATATCAAAGAGTTGACGGCATTGCCGCAGCAGTATCTCAGACAAAAAAGTGTTGCGACAGAATTGACATCGACTACATCGATGCAATCATCTATTCGAAAGTCCATGGTGTCGTTATCACGGGCCAGCTGGCCAACTCCAAGCCCGCCGACTCCCCTATACGAACGTTTAGTAATGCTGGAGACCCATGGTATTATCTTCACGTACTAGACACGACGAAGCATCTGCCCTCATCGTCAGCGATTACAGAGTATGTACCCCTCGGCGAGTATCTGTTTCGTTACGACAGAGCTGCCTTTTGGGTCGGACGCCAGGGCTACACCTACTTCAAGTATATCCCATTTAATAAGTTCTTCCGCTGGCTTTTGGACGACTACTCTCATACCAGAACACTCTATCATGCTCTTCATGCAAGCCAGATTTCTAAGCAGTTTGTAGTCCAGGATCTAGCTCTACCTTACGACACAGCCGAAGAGTTCATCAATTGGGAAGACAGCCAACTTGGAATCTGGCCACTATGGTTGTGTCCCCTGAAAAGCAGCAGAATGCCAACTTTTCATCCTGCCACAAATAACAGCAAAACGTTGGGGGAGGTTCAAGCGCAGAGCGGCATGTCTCAGCCTATGCTCAACATTGGTGTATGGGGTTGGGGGCCTTCAAACCCAGAAGAATTCGTCGCCAAGAACCGTGCTCTGGAGAAGAAGCTTGCGGAACTTGGTGGAAGAAAGTGGCTCTATGCACACACGTACTATACTGAGGAGGGGTTCTGGGATCTGTACGACCGTCCATGGTACCAGGCTCTAAGGGAACGCTATTTTGCGACGACTCTGCCGACAGTATACGACAAGGTGAGAAAGGCCGGCACGCCATCTGAAGTGAAAAATGAATATCAATGGGATTTGTCATTGTTGGGAAAGTGGCCGATAGGAGGACTGTACGGCATGTGGTTGGCTTTGTCGTCTGGTGACATTGGTCTTCATCGACGTGCGAAATGGAGATATAAAACTAAGTAGGCTGCCATACTAGAATTATTTTGACTGCAAACGCCTCAGTCTTCGAGGAATATGATACAGTAACTTAGAATTCTCGTCACGTCTCGAAGGGTATGGAAAGCGTGGCGTTGCCGATGGCTAAGTGAAACCGTCTCATACTTATGGTTCGTAAGAAGTTCGTTGATAAGCATCAATTCTAGAATATACTAGTAGACTTGAGCAACGAGGCTAACGAATACAATCTGAGGTGGTTATATTCTCCATGCCACTTCCACAGCAGACGAATGAAGAGCGATTCAAATTTCGGGTGCTGCATCCAATGTGATCCGTCCTTCAAACACCTCAGCAACTGGGCCAGGCTGCATGCTTGGCAGCGCCATCCCATACAACCAGGTCGAGGAATTGCATTGATCCTGCATACACCGAAGCTGACAGCGAAGGCAGTACGTCGGCCAAGGCGCTGATCTATCTGCTGATGACGTTTGAGGCCAAACACTCTTGAATGCGCTGAAGGCGTCATGATCATCCTTCCTACCATCCTCAATATTTCTTTTACCTACCAATCCAAAGCTTCTAACGACCGACTCCGAACAGAATGGCGACAAGAGAGTTCAACTTCACCGACGCATATCCCGCCGAACGCGACGCTTTCCCAAAATTTCACCTCTCAGAAACATGGCAGGCATGGGAAACAGCCTGGTTTTATCGCATAGCCCCCATCATCAATAATCCTGACCCAATGGATGCATCATCGGAGATAACGAACCCAACTACCTAACAGCATGCGAACACGCTACCACCATGTTTGATACGCCCGAGACGCTTTGGAACTGCCTCACTATAGCGACAGTTGCTACGATGACTACGGGCGCTGGTGCGCCGGATACGGTCAGTAATGAGTCGGTTAGAAAACTCAAGGACGACTTCAAAGTTGATCCGCTGAGCGAGTTCAGAAACTTGGGGATTTTTCGAAAGTACAGTAAATGTGCGCTTCAATCATGCTCTGATTCAAAGTTTGGAGGCTGTCCACCAAAACTGTGGAACTACCAAGACCGAACCGTCACTCTCGAAAAGCAACTTCGGTGCTGCAGTCGGATCAACTCTCGTCGACCTTCAGCAAGCGCAAGCTGTGTTTCTGGCCACTATCTTATAGCTACCATCGTTACTACTGATAATACTTCGGCCTTATTTCAGAATAAGGTCCTGCCTTCAACTATCACAAAGAACACTATTTTTTCCCCACAGTCTTGACGTTCTCTGAATCTGGCACAACTGGACTTGGAAACATCAGCTCACTCCTCTCGTGGCTCACAAACAACCTTACGCTCAGAGGCATGGTCTCGACTGGCATGTACCCCGTGCTTCTCGTTCAACTTATCCTCCACAAAACACGCAAACGCTGGTGGTACACTCTTTTCCTGGTGTCAATTAATTGGATCTTGGTTCTCGTAATCGTTCAGCCTCAAGTTGTGGATGATTACTCGCTGCTAGAGCACTTTCGAGAGACCTGCGGGCCTGGCTAATTGTGGAATGCTACCTGGACCAAGAACGTTTTGCCAAACATTCAAAAGACCCGCCAAGGAAATTTCTGCTTCGAATAAAGATCTATATCATCTGGATCGTGAAGCCGAAAGCTTCTTCAAATTCCACTCGAAGACTCAGGCGCCTGTTCACGTTATTATAATATTTCTTATTCTTAACTGGGTAGTCAATGTTGTGAAAGTGCAATTCTTTGATCGAGACAATTGGGTTTCTCGGAAAGCCAAGGGCTGGTCAAGTCATCTACCTCCACATCTTCAGTCTTTCTTCAGGAAAGCGTACATATTGGTTCTAATCAAAGCTCTCTGGTTGATAATGGAGGTCGTCACTATCGTCATGGGAATAATTGGGATATGCGAGTTCACCGCCTTCATGAACCTGCTGGGCGGTGACCAACGTGGCAAGGAGAGTGAAATCGCGATCTCCAAGTGGGGGTTTGGACAACTGATTGCAGTTTGCGTTTGGTTTCCTGTTGTTATCAAGTTCACATGCTTGATTATCAGTAAGCTCAACATGATTGCTCTCACCATGCAAGTAACTGGCAGACATTTTAGACGGAATTCTACCAGGTTTACGGAAGCGAATGGGCGAGTACATTGAACTCGCGTATCGAAAGGATCAAGAATAAGACCACAACAATGTTTAATTAGACAATCTAATCTTATTCAGACCTATTTCGAAAAGTCCAACTGGAGAGTTGGAGCGGAACACGGTCACTCCTATACGGTCTCGGAGAAAGAAGGAGTAGATAGTCCATGTTAAGCCCTATGAACACTAAGATATATCACAGCACTAGTTCATATTTCCTAGATATGTATAGTATCTTGCGGTGTCCAAATATGCTTAGTTGTTAGAGTCATTTATGGGACATATCAAGGCTTATTCTGATTGTCAACCGAGCCCGCTTCGGCCTGGACACTCTGATCTCGCACTTGAGGGTGGGTGATATTGAACCCGATTCCTGCGTTTTCAGAGATAGCCTTTCTTGAGCTTGAACTCCAAGGATCCTCTTCCGCGGGTGCTGTGACCCAACGAAATATCTGATAGCTTGTGACATCGTGTATAGGTGTGTCTATCCTTCTCAGTTAGTAACGAGCCGTTGTATTATCAACCATATATATATACTGACCTTTCAAGGTTGCTTTCTCCATCTCACGGTCTTTATTAATTATAAAGAAGTCGAAAGGGATCCAAGATGATGTTCTTATACTTCGCGATGGTTGTGATTGAAGTCCTTGGAGCTATGATGAGAACAAAAGAACATCAACAGCGGCAAAGACCACCTTAAGTATTTGCTTTCGATCAGTTTTTGCAACTAGAGACCCCGAAGTTGGCAGCGTCGAGACTCTTCGTCGACATGGCCTATAGCCTCTTGTGGTAAGCAAGACATCAGTTGAAAGCAGGGCACTTTTTTCAATTGGTCTTTCTAACGAGAGAGGTCATTCAGTTGTTGCGCCGTCGAAAGATTTTCTGGAGGGCACTTTTTGCAATTGGATGCCGGGGACTCATTTCATGGGCAGTTGAGCAAGCTGACGAATCTAGCCAATTAGAAAAAGTGCCCATCTGGACACCGCTGGTCTTGATGAACTCACTCGTGATACTGCATAAATAAGAGGCATTATGACGCATCAATGTCTTAAGGCTAACCAAATCAGTACTGTTTCCCTGACAGAGCCTTTAATGGAATGATTGCTCGGCTCGGGAAGTCCTGAAGCGCTGCTAACGAGGAGCCGCAGACAATGACCAGTGACGAATCAAGAGACTTACAGATTCATTGGCGACTTCAGATTAACTATGCAGGGGTACGAAACGATCGAATAAGAAAAAGTGCCCTCACATGCATTCAGCCTTGGACCGAGAACTGATGTTGATTGACAACCAATCAGAAAAAATGCCCTCTATCCTCGTGACGTATCATCAGCCACTGCGGAGGTGTTCTTTTGGGCTGTGCTGACTTGGCACCTCCAACAGAGGGTGTCTGGCTTGGACTGTTGGGTAATAATCCTCGTGCCGCCCTCCCAGCCTGATTTTCCCTCTTTCTCTCTTTTTTTCTCCTTTCCGTTCTTTACCCTCGCACTCACCTCTGCGCGAGCTTCATGCTTGAGGACTTGCTGCTTGCAGCTACGCCCGGGCTGCCTTTGTGCCCTTGACCGCCGCTAAGTATACTCGTCTATCTTGTTTAACCTTATCACCAGTTTTATCTTGAGCTAATAGCTTTGCGTCCCAGTACCGGTTATCCCTGATAGCCACGAATGCTCCTCTGAGCTGACACCGTTTTCCACAACCTAACCCTGTTGTTGAGGCGCCGGACATTCCGGCGCTCTCAACATACAGAGTAACCAACATGATCATAACTTAGAGCATTGCGGGTTCGGCGACTACGACCTATGCTGGGACCTCTACAATGTCCCTTCTATTACGGCCTTTCTAGATAGCCAACTAGAGACTTCCAAACCGTGCGACACTTTGCGCGATCCTTCGTCAAGTGTGGTCGACCGTGACGTCTCTCTTGGGTATTCTGGGGGTTATGACTCTCCTCAACATTTGTTAACTTCTCAATCTGCTGCTGTTTCACCTCAATCGTTCTTCTCTGATCCTTTTGACGACTATATACAAGTGCCACTATGCTCCCCTCACGACCTCTCCAATCCATCGCAATCTCCATCAACACTCGCGACCATCAGCCTCCCAGCCACTCCGCAACAGCTGCAGCCACGATACAGTTGCGAGCTATGCTCTGTGGCGTTCAACGAAATCTCCATGCTTGCGTGAGTGTCTTGACCTTATTTGTTCACTACGAATCTACTGACGACTTTTACTACTGCAGTGATCATTACAAAGACTCGCATAGCCAAGGGACGTATCATTGCGGGCACAATGATCATCTTAGCAAATTCGATCGTAGAGTCGACTTAGAACGACACTTACGTGAACTTCATTTTGAGGAGAGATACCGATGTCGTTGTGGGGAGCCATTTAAACGATCTGAACGTCTCCATACACATGTCGAATCACTCAAGTGTCATGGAGACTCCGGTCTCTACGAGTGCTTTTGCGGAGATTCTTTCGAACGATATGCGGATGCGTCTGGCCATTATAAGAAATGTGGCAAGTCACGTTCACGTGGCCGGCCCAAGAAGAACCAAGCGATAAGCAGAGAACGAACAACCAGCAGCAGCTAAGAAAAGGACAAGTTTTGAGTAGCGATGTTGAAAGACTACGTTGCGAGGTTTGCGTCCCAGTCGATCAGCCTCCCCATGTAGTCATTCATCATCGACCGAGTCAGTGTTGAGGAAGGAATACGGAGAAGTCTCGACATGGTATGGAGAGTCGAATCTATTTGTTATTCGTTGAATGATCATCATCAACCAATCTGGACCGGAGTACTTCGCCTGCCAGCGGGTAGGGAGGTCGTGAAGACCCGGGCAAGTCATTCGCCGATGGTTGAACCGACAAAAATTTCAGGAGCTCGCAAAACTCAAGAAGTGAGACTTCTTGTAAATTCGCAGCAACAACCCCCCCACACACAAGGCATCGATATCGGTTTATTTCAAGAGGGACTTTCACGAAGACTTCCCCAAGATCGCCTTATGCCCTGATATGGTTATAACGATATATGCCGGATTGTGGTACAGCATTTAGTAGACACTAGGCTTCCTTAATGGCTCATCCTGTGAGCCAAAGGGGCAGTGGGTTCGAATCCCGCGCCCCTTATAGTTTGATTACTATGAGAGGATTTATCGTGTACAGCGTTGTACCTAGCTGCTGCTAGCAGCTTATTTGCGGTTAGCTTATTTACCTTGGTGCATAAGCCAGGAAATTCAGTTTTGAACTTAGTTTTAAAGAGAGTGTTAAATAGATTGCAGATTGGAATTTTTTAATGTATTTGATAATTTTCCTTACCTTAGTAGGCCTTTAGTTTTTTATGCTATTAAATATTAAAATGCGAGCCCTCGCTAATAACCTTATTATAAATGAAAACGACCTAGATACCCTGCGCGCTCTGCTTAGGTAGAATAATAAACTAAGGGGTTGTCTGTACACTATTCGAGTTGCATCACCTACTTATTTTTCTCAATTGTTCTTCAGCTGATTCCAGCTCCCTCATAATGTCCGCATAGAGGGCCGTTCCAGGTATCACCTCATGAATCCAATTTCTGTAATTCCTTATCCTTTTTTTCAATCTCTTTTGCTCGTGCTTTGCTGTCTGTCTCATGTCCCGTTCCTCTCTAGCCTGACGTGAAAAGGCTAGCTTTGTTTTCATCAAACGAACTTTGTGCTCCGATTCTGCAATGAGATTAGGTAAAGCATCGAACCCCGACTTTAGGATCCTCCATCGATTTACGAAAGCTATCTTGTGTTGGAGTTGTTCCGAATAATCGATTGACGAGATTAGTTGCCGGATGTTTTCTCCATTCGAAGGCCAAACATCCTTTAAGCACGCAGACCAGTTCTCTATAATTGGCGTGAACTTGTTGTGCTGGCGGCGTAGGTATATGATTTCACGTTCCTTGATAGCAATAAGATCTGATAGCGCATCTTCATCTTCGAGTGTAACCTTTTCGTCTTTTGCTGCCAGATAATCTTCGACTGCTAATCTAGCAGAACTAGAGAGCTTTTGTTGGGCCTTGGGATCATTTAAGAGCTGCAGCATCTTAAAAAATACAAGCTCATTCTTGTTGACTTCAATCGGAATAGTTGATCTAGCCGGTGATTTATCTTGAGCCAGTTCTCCAAGAGGTTCGTTGTTATTTCCGAGGCTTTCGGCCACTTGCTCTCTTTCGCGTTTCCTCTGTCGACGGGATTTCTGTCTCAGTCGATCTGACTCTCGTTTCCTAGTTGTCTTTATCTTGGTCTTCTTCGGAGACGCTTGCGGGGAGGACAATGAGCCAATGGGTACTCCGCTTTTCGCTTGGTCCTGGCCGTCGTTGACCAAGTCTCCGGTCTTGTATACGACCACATGAAGACCTTGCCAGACGATGCGGAGAACGGATCTACCAGACAGCCGTCTGATTGCGCGATCTCTGTATGCTTTAAGCTGTGGTGAGAGGCCGTGGAGTCGAAATGCGCGTGCTTGATAACTGATAGCGGCGTCCAAGTCGGCGTCTGCCAGAACTTTCACCTGATACACATCTGCGTGACTTGCAGATTCGATCTTCTCTTGGATGGAGAAAATGTCTCCCAGTAGGGTTCCATTGGGAATTACCACTGAGATTTCGTTGTGAGCGTTCGTATTGTCGAAAAATTGGTCGCAATCGGGGCTAGGAATTTCCTCATGGTTCAGACCACGGTCACTGTTCATAGCGAGTTTCATTATTGTGGATATAGCTATCGCACATAGCAGAACAGGGGACAAACTATGTGAGTATTTGACTCAGGTTGGGGGACAGAAGAGCATCTATGATCTTCAATTCGCGGGCGAACTACTTAGCCTTGTTGCCTTTTTATGCAACATGTCATACGAAGCTTGAGGGCACTTTTTCTCATCCAATCCTTTATCCAACCCCGCACATTTCAAACCCCATGTCGTTCTGCGTTGTCAGACACAGTGATAAGGCAAACCAATAACGATAAATGCGAACGGATTGTGTTCTGCAGCAAGCCGAATCAGTGCTGACCACAGTATTTATCTGCCTCCAAATACCGGAAGTAGAATGGCATTCACAATGTATACAGGTCACTCACTGACTGCACTACAGACTTATGTGGCTCCCAACGTTCTAAAACGTAAACCAGTGACCTAAGCTTTAGATCTTCTTCTTTTTCCCACTTTACATTAAGAGTACGCATGCCTGCCACGGATGTCATACCCACTATGTTATCTACTACTCCTCAACACCCCAAAGAATATTGCAAGTGTAACTGAGATGGTGCTGCGTTTAATCTTGAACCCCCTGAAGCGGGGACTATGACAAGTAACTCAACGAACTAATAATTCGTGATACCCAAGAATATCGTACTATGCCATATATTTTCCAGAGTTGGAACTTGCTCCACTTGTGCAGCTAGTCTGTTGAAACTCAGGGAGGTCGCACCATTGTCAATAACTCGGATTGCTCGTATAGCGCGTGGAGGGTAAAAAAAAAAAAATTAACGCCACAACGTCAACACGTTAGTTCAAAGTCAAATCAGGCATGTCAAGAAGTTTACGTTCTGAGTGGCGCGTCAAAAGGTCGTCAAATCGGCTCCGAAGATCGAGTGCCTGGAATGAAGATCCGCACAGCCAAAACCTTACCCTACACGTAGCAAAATTTTCTCAAGACCGAATACTTTCCACGGTGCTATGCTCCGCGTCAATTGGACTACAGTCCTATTTCACATATTAAATACCAGATCATCTATAGACTCGAACCGTGCGCGGCATAGCATCTGCCGAAGCATAGTGCTGGTAACTACAGCGGTTGAGCATGGCCTGGCTGCCAAGCATGATTGACGCAGATTAACACTCAAAATTCAAAATATAGAGTTAATCGCATGATACCACAGATGCAATCGAACAAACAATTTTTCCAGCGGTCGATTCATTTCCAGGCTTTTCCACACGACGTCACATATCCTCAACGTCCATTCAATTATCTTGACCATTGGAGCGCAAAAAGCAGTCATCGATTTGATCGTCCATCGTTAATCTAACTGCGACTGATCTACAGGATCATCTCCCGTATAGCAAGGAAATGAGCTCTCTGGCTCTCAATGTTCAGAAAAGGCCAAAAGTCCCCCCAAGGTTCTTCCCAATGCCGGACCCGTCCACGTGGGCCTAGCTACAGGAGCTTGCATTACGTCGTGAAATTGCCCGAAGTATAATAGATGAACACGATCGTCTGATCGACTGTGCTTTACGAGGTTACTATGACAAAATCGTTCTGGAGTAAAAAATATGCAGGGGTAGCAAGGGCATAGTTCCTGTAGATCCGCCTCGTATTGTGTGAATCGCCTTAGCCGCTTTGGGCACCACATCCGCAGGGAGAGCCGGACGGGGCAGTGTCCAAGAATAAATAAGCTTTTGATTGGCCGTACAAGTGCAAGACTAAGCTCGTAAGAGCTAAATCTTCAGCCCCCGCTGAAGGAAGATCGGGTTCCCCAGGTCTCGAAGGGGCTGGAGCTTGCGGGCGCAAAAAGTCCTGATATTTGCAGCTGTGGTTAATGCGGCCAGTGTGTGTGTTATTCTGTCACGGGGGGAAGATCGTTCTGGACCTCAGGCTAGTGCGAGGCTTCATCTGACCAACTGATCTTACGGTAGTACCATGTCTCGGAATGTGCACTCGGTGACAGCGACATCAGACCTCAACAGTTCGAGGCCGACGTGCCGAACTTATGAAGTCATGAATCTATTAATACTTTTGAGATTTCTATAAAGACTCCCAGGACAACCCAAGACAATTCGTTTTTCTCATCATCAACACTCATCTTCTCAAGCATCTCACTACTACACAACACTCTTCAACACCAACCAATACCACTCTTCACCTTCTCAAACAAACCCCAACCATCAAAATGAAGTTCACCGCTGCCCTCATCGCTCTCGCCTCCGCCACCGGCGTTGTCGCTGCTCCCGCCGCCGACACTGTCTCTATGATGGCTGCCACTCCCCAGTGGACCATCCAGTCTCTCAACCGCGTCTGCGACAAGGCTGACACCACCTGCACCTGGAACTTCAAGATCAACACTGGCAGCGGCGCCGCTACTCCTTGCAAGTACGTCGTCAAGGCCAAGGGCGCCTCCAAGGCCAACGGTGGCCCCGCCAAGTGCGGCACCTTCACCATCACCTCTGGCTGGAGCGGCCAGTTCGGTGCTGACAAGGGCTTCACCACTGTCTCTGTCGTCAGCAGCAAGAAGCAGATCATCTACCCCAGCTACACCGACAAGCAGCTCGCTGGTGGCAAGGTTGTCAAGCCTGACCAGAAGTATGCCCCTGCTGCTCTCCCTTAAGCTGGGATCTTTATGAATTAGACGGAATAGATGGGAAGATTCATCTAGAGGAGGAATACAGCGATATATAATGTTAATGTATAGAGGATGGATTAGACGTACATAACTCTGTATAGAATACAAACTGTTACATCCGACTTTGGCCTACAATGATTCAGTGCTTTCGTCTTTACCGTCCTCACCCAGCCAAGTTCACGTCTCAGAGAGGCTCTGATGTCTTAGTGACTTCCAATTACTACAGGTAGTCCATCAACTATATCACCCGGATCTCCCGGCAAGTGATGTAGTTAGCCGCAAGTATCAAGACTCAGGCGGAACAACCCCACTACTTGATCACCCTGCTCACGACGTAATGATCCCCACAGATCGCCAAGACATTACCCGATGCGGGGTCACGTAAAAAAAGACGCAAAACGAAGCCAACAGAGACACCAAGATCTTATCAGATCAAGATCGAATCGCTAAGATCGTGATATCCATCTTCCATATTTCGACCGATTCTCGCAGCCACCATGGTTTTTACTCCGCCATCATGGGTTCCGGATTTGCCGATAGGTGTGTGCGAGTGATGCTTGCCACAGAATATTGGTTAACAAGCACTAGATCCTCCAGACTCCATCACTGCCGCTGAGTTCATGAGCTCAGAAGATTATGGTCGCTATCCCATTGCCAAAGCACGGAATCCGTATACATGTGGTCTGACCGGCAAGACACGCACGGCTGCTGAGGTCATTTTGCGTGAGGACTACCTTGCTCGAGGCATTGGTCAGGCTCTCCGATTTGATCCTCATGTTGGCTGTGAGTGGGATCGAGTAGTTGCCGTGTTCTCTGTCAACACAGTCAGTAATTCTGAAAGCGGAGAGTTCAACTCTCTGATGATTGAGCATAGATCGACTATATCCCCCTCACGCACTCCATTCATCGAGTGAACGGCATCGCCAGTTTGGCCAGTCTTGCCCTCTCAGCACCAGAGCTTGAGCATCAACTCCGACTCTCGCATGCCAAAGCAGTCTTTACCTGCGCTCCTCTGCTGGACACGGCTCTGAAGGCTACAAACGCAGTTGGCATCCCGCGCAGCAATATCTTTATTCTCCCGTTGTCGGGTGCGTCGGCCCCGACCGGGTTTAGAACGATCGAGGATCTCATTGAAGAAGGGAAGAAGTTGCCTGAATTATCACCTTTGCGATGGACGCGAGGACAAGGCGCTCGTCAAGCGGCGTATTTGCTATATTCGAGTGGCACTTCTGGCTTGCCTGTGAGTTCAAAAGCAATGTAATGTATCAGTCGCTAATTGCCGACAAGAAACCCGTCATGATATCCCACTATAACATTATCGCAGGTATCATCCAAACATGCACATTTGACTCAGTGTCTCGCCAAGCCGACGGAATCGATACCCAAGTCATGCTTGGTCTTCTACCGTTCAGTCATGTCTTTGGGCTCATGCTCATCACCCACCTAGGCACATATCGAGGAGACGAAATCATCGTTATGCCACGTTTCGAATTTGAGTCGTTCCTCGGTGCAGTTAGCCGCTTCAAGATTGAGCAACTTCCCATCGTCCCTCCCATTGTGATTCAAATGCTTGACAAGAGGGAAGTATGTCGTAAATATGACTTGAGTAGTGTGCGATTCGTGTATACTGGGGCTGCTCCCCTGGGAAGGGAAACAGTAGACGATCTATTGGGGCTCTATCCTAAATGGCGATTAGGCCAAGGTTACGGTAAGACGTACCAAATCTCGATGAGCTGCAGTAACTAACAGTCTTCTTAGGCATGACTGAGACAGCCACTGTTTTCATACAAAGCAGCGAACACGATACTCAAGTGGGCACAACCGGATCTTTACTCCCAGCAGCCAAGGCCAAGATCGTCGACACTGAGGGGACTGAAATCACCGACCACGAAACTCCGGGCGAACTTCTTATTCAAAGTCCGACTGTTTCGCTAGGATATTTCAACAACCCAAAAGCTACTGCAGAGACATTCTTCGAGGATAAAGACGGTCGCTGGATCCGCACTGGCGATGAAGTGCTTGTGCGCATGTCTGAGACGGGGAATGAGCACTTTGTCGTGGTTGATCGAGTCAAAGAGCTTATCAAAGTAAAGGTAAATTCGAATTCTGATTATATCAATGTTTAGAGTTGTTTTTGACGTACACGAACAGGGTCATCAAGTTGCGCCCGCGGAACTAGAAGCACACCTTCTCACTCACGCCGCTGTAAGCGACTGTGCAGTCATCCAAGTACCCGACGCACGAGCTGGCGAGGCTCCCAAAGCCTTTGTTGTCAAATCAAACAACGTCGTTCAGTCTGATGAAAAGCTTGGGCGAGATATACAAAAATACGTCGAGGAACACAAAGCAAGGTATAAGTGGTTGAAAGGCGGTGTTGAATTTGTCGAAGCAATCCCCAAGAGTCCCACTGGAAAGATCTTGAGGCGTAAGCTGAGGGACAGGGAGAGGGAGAGGAGAAAGGCCGAGGGAGCAAAGCTGTGAGAGAGGCTGCATGTATCATGAGCTGATGGAGTGCTCGCGGAGTATAGCTATCAATAGCCTAGTCCTTTTTCACCAATAAATCCTTGCACCGAAAACATCTCTCATTGTGATCATCGCAACATATACAAGCACTTTAAGCATGGCGTTCGTCCTCGGTTTCCATCATAGTTCATCGATCATAAAGCACACATCCACAGATCACAGATCACCGCCCTCTGTTCCCTCATCAGTGTCTTGTTTAGTTTCCGTACCAACCTCCTCCAAAACAACCTCCGCGCCGTCCCACCCCATCTCTTTTGCAAGCCCCAACAGTGCATCTCCCTCCAAGATACCTTCCTTGGAAGCCTTCTCGGCCTTCAACTCAAGCGTGACAAAGTCGCCGATTTGCGCCCTGCCACCATACCCGAAGGAATACTTTACATCACCGGTAGCGCTGCTCTTCTTGCGATAGTTGTTGATGTCGACAAGCTCATCTACTTCCTATTAGCTCCGGCTGCTTTCCTCAACTGAATAACTTACCCTCGCATGCGTTCTGGCCCGGCTTGACCTTGTTTCCAGCGAAAAGAGGCAACAGCCATGTAACAACACCGGGCGCAAAGAAAGCACTGCCATCAAGCTCAGCGATAAACTTGCGCTCCATCTGTTTGCCTTCTTTGAGAAGCTCCTCGCGGTACTTGCGAACAGCCCAGGGCAGGTCCTTGTAGTCGACGCGCATGACTCTGAATCCGTCGGGGTGCATGAAGCGATCAAAGTCGCCAGGGTAAGGGAGATCACCGCCATCGTCGGTCTTCCAGTATTCGTCGAGGTAGTTCATGGCCCAGGCGATCTCTTTGGGGGCGTGCATGGGATCAGGTACGGTGTAGATCTCAGCCTCAAAGGTTGAGCTCACGCGACATTCCGTCTTCCACTGATCTCTATCTTGGGTTAAAGTCTGTGACATGGAAGTGCGGAATTGCTCTCGGAGTTCCTCGGCGCGTTGGTGGTCGCCGTGAGCTTCGGCTTCGGCGGCCTCACGCATCAGCCTCAGCTTCGAAGTGTCGCCGACCTGGATGTCGATGAGCTGAGCCGCGGCCTGAGAGGCAAGGAGAGGAAAGATGGCAGTTGTGAGCTTCATGGCTGATAATGTTGCTGTAGCTGCTGCTGTTGATCTGGGAGAGTAGGGAAATGAGGCGGTGACAATTGATCGTGACGGCGTGATTATTTATTGTCTAGACTAGACGCTCGGTCGTTTCCGCTTGGGGAGATTCCCGGTAAAAGGTGTCTGTCAACCAATCGTTCCTTGTTCCCTCAGCGCTTGGAGTCCACTATTGGACTGTGCCTGGAGAGGCTGAAAAAAGTATGAGGATCACGCCTTGTTCCAGTGGGCGGTTGGGTTGAGGTATGCACAATTACAAGCAACAAGTCAATCATTGTAGACAGACTGACCGCACTCTTCAAAAGATGGGTGGGTATTATATTGGCTGTCACCGGCCAAAAGGTCATGGCCTTGAATGGCAAAAACATACAACAGCGGGGATTCGCTGGTCGTCACCGACCCAACTACTAATCCGCCAGTTAGTGGCTTGACTATGGGAGAGCGGACGGGATCCCGTATTTTCCACTACCTTTGGTCGAATGTGACATTCTATCACTTGATTCCACCTATTACTAATGACCCTCTGAAAAAGTCTGCTCGTTCGCCCATATGTTACTTGATGTTAGTCGCAACATTGTTGCTAAAGGAAGCTTTTGTCTGGCTCCGTGATCAGCTCTTGAAGGACTCCTTTCCAGTGCGACCCTGGCATTCATTCTATTGTTTGCGACATGTGGCTGGTTGACGTGGTGCGGCACGTCCAAGTCGCGTGGAGCAATCCGGGTGTGACACTGCCTTCTCTGCTGTACTAGAGTGTCTAGACTGGCTAAGGTGTAAAGTAGCGTATGTTATTTCCATATACTTCGAGAGCTCTTCGCGAGCCGGAAGCTGCTAGGGAAGCAAAAACAGGGAGCCTGGTGAATGACAAAACGCCTTCAGCGCACTATGCAAGGTATGACCTCCATGCACCCCATGTAACAGCGTGCTCGTTGTCAATGGAAAGCGACTCTTTTGGTGTGGGAGCAGTAGATTGGCCAATTAGTGGAAGAGATTTACAAAGCCGCGGATCTTGTGTTTCGCCTGGTTGCTATGAACATCGTAGATCATGACCACCATCGGAGGTAACAGCATCTCATTGTTGGACGACCGGTTGGAGGGGCTATCTTCGCCTGGCTATATGCTTGTGACACTACCTACACAATACAGCTAGGATGTATAACTTTGCCAGGGAGGAACCAGCTGGCCCGTCCAACAAAGAGCCTGGATGGCCCTGAGCGGCTGGCTGTATTTGTCCTTTGCAGGAAAGTAACCTCGTATTTTCGATTGGATGTAATCAACATGAACTCCCTACTTTATCCTCCTTTGTCTTTTTAGTATACCATCTCGACTATTTTATATTATTTATTAACATCCCTTACGAACATGTGACTGTTTAGGCTGTGGTACCAATAAGCTACATTGGTTGTTTTATTCTTGAAAGATTTGCAGTCCACTACTTGCTACGCATTAGTAGCAATGGCAGGAATAAGCTTCCCTAGATAGGTTATGGACACGATGTAGTTTGATCATGTGAGAGTGGAAGCGACCGGCAATTGTATAGGCTGAAATACAAGAAAACGTGGGATTCCACCGCGGGACGATTGAAACTTGAGACCAAAAGAGTGAGAGTGTGTCCATAATACTTTCCATCCCTAAGGATCTGAGTTGACTGCTGATGTTCCAAACATGATTGCCTTCATGGCGAATACATCCTCAGTTCTGCTCCCATGACCCATTTCCATCAACAGTGGAGGCAGGGCTGATACCTGGTTGATTGAGTTCTCCCTCGATGACCGGCCCGTTGTCGAATGTCAATTTGATGGTGTTGGGCCCGACCCGTCCTTGAAAGGAATGTACCGCCGTCAGGTCATCCTGGCTGTCATACGTGAGAGTGATACCATTGGCGGTGAAAGGCTGGATAGCAGGACTGATCCTTGCCGAAAAGGTGGTCTGGATGTCATCAACGACGAAGACTGCAGTGATACGGTCGGCGCTATTGCGGACGATGCTTCCATGAGCGGTAGGCATGGTGAAAAGTGGTTAAGATGCTGGGGAAGTATAGGGTGGTAAAGTACTGAGGGTTTTTAGGTAAGTTGTGGATTCTTGAGACGTGTTGGGGGAGGGCGAGACTATTTATACTCATTCACGAGGCGACTATACCCTTAGGCTATTCTTATATCCTTTGTTGTGATCACAAAGTGGCTAATACTCCCTGCCATGTCTCAACATTTTGTCCAAGATCATATCACGGGGATTTGGCATCACCGCGCGTGCCGACTGACCCCAGATGAATTCAGCCTCTCTACGATGAGTCGTCCGCTGCATACCATCCGGCATTGATTTGACAACACGTGTGGGCTATTCCAGGTGTCTTAGATAACGTAATGTGAAAACGTGAGCTGTATCTGATGCATGAAGTACAATGCAAGGATCCTCATTATCGAATCAAATATGTGATAGAGAATCTACCTAGACGATGGCCCCGAGATGCAAGATGAGCTGGATTCCGCTCCCGCTTACGCCTCGTTGCCACATCATGCCATGGACCAAAGACCACGCCTCAAACTTGAAAGAACAGTTGATTTGGTACCTAGATGAACAAATATTTACCTGTCAGCGATGATACATCACCTGTCACATTACCACGTTTCTCCGATGGCGGGGTGGAGACTAAAATGTGAACAGATAGGGAATTACTCGAAAATCGAGGTATACTGCATTGGACACTATTGCTAGCTCTGTGGCCCTTTCTGCGAGGGGAAATAATATGGATGGTTTCTATAGGAAGCCAGTCCTGAAAGTCCCTCTAACTTATCCCTATACAAGCTGAAAGTCACCATTGCGTGCTGGCTGTATGTTTCATTGCATAAGAAAAGATGTCCATGACGAAAGAATTGCTTACTTTTAAATAAGGAAAGCTGCCTTGGCAATCACTGAAATATGCGAGTTCCTACTGGATATTCCGCTTGTTTTTTTTTGGCATGAAGCTCTGACCGTAAGAAAATTAGTAAGCCATTGATTGACCTTAGAAATGTTGTGACCTTGGAAGCGGGGAAAACGCATTGATTTTAGGTATCCATATGGGCTTTCATCCCAGTTTCTCTAATGTTTGGTTAACCTCTTCGGCTAAATCAACTCCTAGTGGCGCTAGAGATATGCCTATAAGAGTCTTACAGCACATAGCTGGTTTATTTTACTGCCGGTGGATCTCGTTCGCAACATGCCGTAACTAACAGCTGGTTGAAGAGTTCATACCCAAGATGTGGACCAGCCTGACCATCAACGCCAAGTCTTGTATGTTGTCTCCTGTTCCAATATTCAAGGTTTACTGTGTGCTCCGCCTCCCCTCTTACATAGAGGGCCTCAACTTGCGCTTGGGCCGTCTTGCCTGCAGCTTCATGCCAGGGTGTTGCAACGGAACGTCCCCGTGACAATACATGTTGTGAGACGAAGATGGGGTGCAAGCGAACGCCAGTTTTCTCAGCCAGCCCCATGATGTCTTAAATCTTCCAATTAGAAACTCAGCCGTGCGCCCGACAGTTTGGCGCCTAGCGTCCGTAACTTTCTGTTGAGTAAGGTGCATCTTGCCCATAAGCCTGGCTCCTATCTACTGGCTCTACCATCCGCCATGTGCACGAGGAAAGCACGAGTACCTTAATGGTTATCCCTCGCACACTGTATGATCAAGGGTAGTCAAAACTATGAGGTGTGTAGTGTTTTATAATAATTAGCTGAGGTTGCTAATTTATCTCCCTGCAGAGGGGAGCCATAGGTGCATCGCCGGGCGGTGCAAATAAGATCTGTTATATAAGCCTTACCTATTAGGCCTAAGATGCGCTATAATAATAGGTCCTTATTGCGCTAAAAGAGCCCTAACTGCGTTATAAGAGCCCTAACTGTACTGAAAGAGCCCTAACTATACTAAATTAAAAGCCCTGACGGTATTAAAAAAACTATAATTACAGCGTATCTTAAGCCTGATAGGTAAGGATTATATAATAAATCTTAGTTGCACTGCCTAGCAGTGCAACTAGTATGTGATCTTATTTGCACCGCCAGCGGTGCACTTATGACTTCCCCCCTGCAGAGTAAGTCTCTAATCCAAAACAGCTTAATATAGGATGTAAATATCAATTCATAGTATTTCTCTTCTCGCCTACTATCCTAAGCAGTTGCTGCTTTAACTTGGGCGGGCTTTAGGCATATCCCGACGCCCGGACCAGCATGCAGGGTTGGCGTTTCAGTCCATAGAGAAAGGCTATGCACTTACTTTTAGGTCGATTTAGGTCTCAAAGCTTGATATCGGGCAATCGTGTGAGAAGAGGTTATTATGCTGAAATAGTGGGGAAATCGTGTTCTTTACAATAGTTCAAGCAGACCTCTGGGAGAGATACTGCACCTTACGATAGTAATTCCATATTCATTCTTTTTCTAGTATACCGCGCTTAATGCCCTGATAACATAACAGTATCGGCTGCCATATGTAGTGATAATAAACTCAACTCACAAGCGTGTCTAGAAATTGTGTGCTAATATTCACTTGATTTATCAGTTCTCATAGGCTGGTGTGCCATCCAATAACGCCACCGTGCGGGCCCTTGACAGTTATCACAGTCAGGCTCATTGATGTAGCTTTTTCATTGGTTAAATCGATGAACCTCCTCAATCTCCTCATAAAATTGTGGATGACACGTCTTCGTAGGCCAGCATGTGCATTTCGCCCTGTCTCGATCACGCTTATGGTCATACGAGCCTAGGTAGAGTATTGAGGTCAAGTTCCTATACCACAATTAGGCCTGACCATATGAGAGTCATCGGGAAACTCTCAAGTCTATCTTTAAAACAAAGGTTCGTGCCTTCGGTTTAATCGAGGCAGTCGATCAGATAAATACAGTGCCTTATGAGTCGTCGGTGGAAGAAGTATCAGGCCGTGCTGAAAGTGATAGTCAGATCATGATTTATGCAACGTTGCACAACTCCAATCTCACGCGCTTCAGGCGGGGCACAAAGGACAGCTCTTTTCCCTAACTATCCTAAAACCTCTTGCGTTTGATCTCTCAGGCTTTGCGCGGCTTGATCGCCTTGAAACGTTAATCCAAGTCTAGTCTTTTGACCGCAACTGATAAGTCACAAGAGAGATCTAACCGTGTAAGCGATAGCAGTGTCCTACAATGGGGGAGAAAGTTCTCAAAGCCAAATCATTCTCAAGTTCTTATCTCCGCCATAGGACAGCACTTACCATCTTCTGAACTCTGAAATATCAGACTCTGAGGAGGAATAACCTTCTGTCAGACAATCAGGGGAGGGTTTATACGATAATATTCCCTTGAATCCGCCCTCAGCTATTCGTGTGCTCGACCTACAAGAATGCCCGACAGGAGAAAATGAGCCTTTGAGGGCGAATATGCGTGTTGTTGATCTCGACACGCGCCCGTTTTTCACAGCACTGTCATATGTATGGGGTAAATTTTCTACCCCAGCAGACACGATATGTTGCAATGGCCACGAAGTTCAAGTAACAAAGAACTGTCTCGCCGCCCTTCCATCTCAATAAGGTTGGGTCAATCACTGTATGGGTTGATGCTATATGCATAAATCAAAACGACCTTGCCTTGCAGATAAGGATAAGCAGCTCCCACTAAGGGCAACTATTTACTCCTCTCTCGGCGCCTATTCTGTGTACGTTTGGCTGGGCGAAGGAACTCAGAATACAGACAAAGCAATGGACTACTTGGCTCGGGGTTGCCTGCCCTTCCGGTTCCTTATCACTCAGAAATTTGGCGATGAGCTATCCTGGGGTGGCAGTATACCTACTGGCATGTCGATGTCGCTGCGACTTGGTGTACACTTATATGTCAGAAGAATCACTTATCGTGTCAATCCTCGCCAACAGGCCCTCAAGGAACTTTTGGACCGTCCTTGGATCAGACGAGTCTGGACTATGCAGGAAGCCTTACTTCCAGAAAGGCTGATACTTGTTTGCGGTCATCGGGCGATCTCCTTTCGCTCGCTACTATACAGCGTGGAGTTTATGGTGTTCTTCCGGGGCAAGGAAATATCTTTCCACTTTCCAGAAGCTCTTCATCGCTGGCAACGCCTCATAAAATTATGGAGTTTCTTCGGCTCTAACAACACGATCAATGCAAACCATGAGTCGATGATGAACGAATTGAGATCGCATAAGCAGTTCCTCCAGAAAGGCTGGCTCATTTTCCAAACCTTAATTGTCATCCACTATATAATCACTATTCCCATTGGCCTCTTCTTCATCATCTCTCTGGCGTTACATCTCTACCACGAGCGAGGGAACTTAACAATCACACTACCTGGGCTATTCTGCTTTACGTTCTTGGCTTTTTCTATCCTTTTTCTATAGATTGACCCGCCGATGCCAGGGGGGGAAACACGTGGCTTTGAACCTGCGTATCCTTACCGTGATGCTGAAGCATTATTACTGGAAATCCAAGATAGACAATCGTCATTTGCCAAGGACAAGTACTTTGCAACTTCAAGTCTTCTACGGCAGGGGTAGGAGCTGCCGAAATCATCCTCCACTAACAAGACGATTGCTTACCGGAACCTTTTTTATGATTTGTTGGAGTATACTGGAACCCTTAACATCTTACTCTTCACATCACATAGGAAGATGCGCAAAGCACCATCATGGGTAGTCAATTGGCGTTTTGCAACGTCTGACTGGTTGGAATTGTTATTCTACCACTCCGACCCCCGACAACGCTGGTTAGGCTGGTTAGTCAAGGCAAGCAGGAGTCGTCACCATGTCTACTGGCAAGCAGGCGCAACCCTACGATCAGAAAGTGAATGGATGTTCTCCAACGACTGTATCCAGCTGTCTGTAGGGGGAGCAATCATCGCCGATCTAATCTTCGTCTCGGAGAGTTTCGAAGCGATTGATGACTCATCGTCCTTGACAGACTTGACCAAGAACTTGGGGATACTATTGGAGTCTTTTTCCCACATCAGTCAGTCGTCCTACTCCCAATATCCGGATATTGGGTTACAAAAGAAGATTGGGCTTTTAACGCGATTTGTCGTTGACAGCAAACTCCGCAACCCAATGGAGCGGACCCTCTGGCACAAGATCATGAAAAAGGGATTATCTCGAGGCGTGGAGTGGACAATCAGGGAACTTCGTCCTCGGGAAGCACTGGTCACAGTCGTGAAGCGATGGTGGCGAACAAGGTGTATGTGGCTTCTGGAAAAACTTCATGTCCAGCCGTATAGATTCGGACAGCCATTGAAAGTACTTCGCTTTCATAAGGACTTCACTAACTATTTGAACAAGAGGAATATGTTGCTGGGTGTTTGCGACGGTTGATTCTCCGAAGGGGGTTTTGTTCCTTGCAATGCCAGAGTGGGAGATGTAGTGGCACTAATAAACGGGGTGAGTTTGCCTATGCTTTTGTGGAAGCAGAGCAACCAGAATTTCAAAGTCATAGGGCCAGCAGGCTTTCGAGGCGCTTTGCAGGGATATGTCTTCGAGAAACTTGATCTAAATATGCTCCAGGAGATAGTCCTAGTATAGAGACTAGATTCGAGAGAGGATGGGCGTGAAGATCGTATTTCTCATATATCCTGTCGGGTGCTTTATAGTGCGGAGGGGCAGCTAAAGAAATAGGGCACCAAGTGGGATAACAATGCCGGATTAATAACGAGGAATTTGTGGAATTAGTAACTGTGCTTTATTTAATATAGAGTGGGATAACCTCGATGCTTATAAAAGCAGAAAAGTGGCATGTGGGGCAACCGAGACTATCCCACTCATCCCGATACCTGACAATGACCGTTTTCAGAGTTAAGCTGGATTTCTAGACCTTGCTTGAGTAGATTGCATGGACTGAGATGCATTGGAACATCGTTACTTTTCCTATGGATTATCTAACTAAAAAGCTACAATGGCACGGTCCTACGGATATACGGCGACTCCTTTTGGCTCTGGCAAAGTGATATAAGTTGCATACGTCCCGTCAACTCCCAACAACACAATCGACTTATTCTTGACATAGCAACTAAAACACTCGGCATAGCAATAATTTCGCCATGTTCTTTAAAATCATTCTCGGTAGCCTGGCGATTCAAACTTGCCTGGCAAGCCCTCTTTCCCAACCGCTCAGCTGCGCACCTGTCTCTGGGAACAAAACGATTAATGCCTACCAGCTGTATCCCGAAAATGTCTACTTTGATACGCGTCGTTGTGTCATGTACTCAAGGTTAGCCGAAACCCGGCGCTAGAAGATGTAATGTTAACTAGCGAACAAGTGTCTTATACAACGCCACAGCTGTCGCCTGGGACCCTTACAAGAACGAGATCAACCACATTTTCGAAGCTCCCGGTCTGAGTGGCGACCCTCTGCTCCATGCTAGTGGAGTTCGAGTCGACTCTCTCGACCGTCTGTCTGTTATCATCGATGCTGGCGCAGCTTTCGACACCAATGGTGAAAACACCGAGGGTGACAATCTCCTTGTCAAGTACGACCTGCGAGACAACAGTCTCCTCTGGCAGGCAAACCTGACCAATGTGACAGGAGGCGTATACAGCGGTTACCAGGATAGTGAGAGCGATGAAGCCGGTAACACGTTCGTGCTCGGAACTTTCCCCAGCAGTCTGATCAAGGTCAGCGCTGACGGTAAATCGGCCACTCCCTGGTACCTCCTTGAGCCAGCCGATCACACTATCCGCGGCTTCACTGCTATCGTCCGCAAAGACGATGTCTTTGTGGTTAGTGATAGCTCAGACGGTAAACTTTACCGTTTTGACGCCAGAGCATCGAAGGGAACACCAGTTCATATCCCCATTTCAAACGCTGATGGCTCTGCCGACAAGTCCCTCGGAAGTCTACTTGACGGTATTAACATGCCTTCGCTTTATACCGGCACTGTGGTTCTCGTGTCCGAAAACAAGAACGGAACTATCGTCCTGAGGTCAAGCGATGGAAAGTGGGAATCTGCAGAGAACCTTGGCACTATCCCCAATCCCTTCTTTGGTGATGGGGGCTATTCAGTAGCTTCCGTTCAGATTGCTGATAGTATCTATGCTGTTCCTGAGTTCTTTGGCGACGCTGTCGATGGCAAGCCTGGTAACAGAGCTGAGTTTCCTCTCTGGAATATTACACCGAAGCTTGAGGAACTGCTTAAGTCTTAGTCACTTTGCAGTGGTGTTCTTCTGGTTAATTACTGCTAGGATACATGAAATTAGGGGTCGGACCTTTTAGCTTGGAAGTATTGAAGGTCTCCGTTTTAGATGCAAATGTGGACTAGGCATCCAGTAGGGAAAAAAAGAAGAAGACGGAATGTAGTCAAGATTTGAAGATACGATACATTAACAGCTGTGTCAAACGCGGTGTTATATGATCGAAAGTGAGCTTGACCCGAGTAAACATCCTTGCAGACTCCTGAGTTTCTGTACAGTGCATCCTTGATCACCATCCACTAACCCCCATGCCATTGGTCGATCTTTGCCTTCACCCACTAAACTTGACACACGTCAGCCTCATGATTGACAACCAAAAACTACCTTACCTTAGGCAACAGGGCGCACTGTTCATCACAAAACACTGCCTCTTCGTATCAAATTTGCCAAAACACATCTTTCCTCGTTTCATCTCTCTCGTTAAGGTTGCCGACTTACACCATGGAAGCCGTTCTCAAAGGATGCGTCGCAGAGCTCAAAGCCAAGGACAAACGGTTCATGGAATCCTTCAACCAAAGCATGGCCGGCTTTGATCTTAACAATTCCTTATTTAACAAACCACAGGCAAAACCTCCTCAGACGAAAGAAAAGTCTACTCAGCCAACAGACGAACCTCAACCAACATTCGCATTATCATCATCCAAGCAAGATACCAAACCATTCCACCCCCCTCTGGCAATAACCCACAAGACCTCACCCGACTGGAAGAACATGTCAGATATCGAGCGATGGACCTGGCCCCAAGGCGAATATTGGCGCTCTGAGTCAAGTCCGAAAGCCTTTGCAGTCCATGTCGCAGCAGCACTCAAGGATGGAATGGACCTCAACATTTCTTGGTCAAGAGACCAGATGGAGCGGCCCGTGCCAACGAGCGGTTGCTGCGAGCCAGGTCTGCCTTCGTGGTGGGAGGCATGGTGTCTTCGAAACACGCCATTGCACCAAGCTCTTTGGCTTAAGAACCTCGATCTAGCCAAGTTCCTGCTCGATGCAGGAGCAGATATAAACATACGGAACGCATATGGTCGGACACCTATCCATGAGGCTGTTGACTTTAAGCGTCGAGACGTCGTTACCTTTCTGATCAAGCATGGGGCTGATGTGAATGCCCTCACTGCTGAAAGTACAGTTAGGTATCATGCAAACAGTGAAAGACGAGGCATTCAAGGTCGCTTGCCTCTTCATATCGCGCTGGCAGATGGGAACTCGAGTCTCAAACAGGGCGGAGGTTAGCAGGTGGAAAGAGTTCTTCACTCGTGGCGATAGCGAGCAGTGTCCTCGCGGCTGTCTTCTGATCTGGCAATGGGGATGGCGTGGCTGACAGATGTTTCACGAAGTCCTTGTTGTAAGACAGCAAAGGTGCCACGGCTCTTCGATCCTCAGCCAGGACAGCCAAATCCAGCAGGTTCCATCCGTCTGGCGTGGTCCAAGAGGCATCCGCTCCACCGTCAAGGAGTAGCTGTATATCTCTACGCTCTATCTCAAGTCGACGTTTTGGTTGTTTCTGCCAAAGAGCCCTGGGATGCCGTCTTTTCCGCGGCGAACAGGCTCACTGAAAGTCTCTTCGCCCAGCTCCGCAGCCTTTCAGACATGGAGATGGAAGTGCCCCCACGGAACTTGTGCGACGGTTGTCAAGAGTTTCAGACGACGGTACGATACGCCGCCGAGGACGAGAAAGAAGAGAGCAGATATTGGTACGAGTTACACGGAAATCAAGAACAGCTCATAATCTCAGCAGATCAAGGCTGCCCTTTCTGCATCTTCCTGGTAGACCTTTTTAACAATGACAACCTGCGTGAAGAGCAAGGAGAAAAGAAGGCTCCCCGGTACAACACAGATGAAGCTACATCGGATACAGACGAAAGAATTTGGCTCTGCATTGGCTACCACATCGAAGTTCATTGTCGAGGTAAATGGATGGCGATCTCGCAGGCCACTGTCGACGCGAATCTCCTGCCCGATCCCAGCATTCCCAGTGGTAGCGAATCAGGAGCTGGGTCACAGCAAGATCTCACGACGGCTAGTTTGTGGCTTGACACTTGCAGATCATCCCCTCAGCATTCGGATTGCCAACAGTTTGCACGAGTGGTGCAGGCATCAGGCGACGGAAAACGACCCGCAAGATTGCTATACGTTGGAGATATGGAGAAGGATCCTGTCTTGATTGAGCAGGTGACCGAGTCTATGCTCTACGTCGCTCTGTCTTACATTAAAGGACATTCAGAAAGTGCGATCGAAACGACAAAGGCCAATCGAGAGGAATACATGAGAGGTATTCCTGTTGAGAAGTTCCCACCTACTTTCAAAGATGCCATCTTGGCTACCAGAAAGCTTGGTTTGGAGTATATATGGATCGATGCCGTCTGTATCGTCCAAGATGATAGCCAGCATTGGGCTCGAGAGGTCTACAACATGCATGCCATTTGCTCCCACGCTGAATTGACCATGTCAGGGCTACTCACCGAGAGCACTGCACAGGCACTATATCAACCTCGAAGCGCCCGAACAGTGTGCCCACTACCCATTAAACTCTGGAAAAAGAAGAACAGTCGCGAGAGATATGAATCTGGCGTCGTATACTGCGACGTCTTGCTGCGACACTGGCTACTGCACGAGGAGCAGAAACATGTCGATTTCAACGGGATGCTCCAATCTCGGGGCTGGGTTGTACAAGAGCACTTCCTCAGCCCTCGGATACTCTACTTTGGGGAGAACATGCTGCACTGGGAGTGCCTGTGCCGGCAAGCTCTGGGGGCAGACCCAGCTGAAGAGCTGCCTATTAGTCTGCCAGGTTGGCAAAAGATACGGGACCGTCGAGAGGCAAAGAAGGAGCTCTTAAAAACGCCACTTGATTCACGGTCAGAGGCCCTCCGAATCTGGTGGCAGCAAGTCGAATCCTATACTCAGAAGGGTTTCTCCAAGGAAACTGATCGGATGGCAGCTTTTTGGGGATTCTCCAAGTTTATGGAGCATCTGCTCAACAGCGGCTCTGTTGGTGGCATCTTGTGGGGGGAGCATCTTGGAGCGAGTCTCTGTTGGTATCCTGGGTCTCGCATCAGTGAAGAGTCTGTGCTTCCTTCTTGCACGTGGATGAAGATCAAGGGCCCGGTGTCCTTCGAGTGGCTGCACAGAGGCGGAGAGCTCGTTCTGCTGACAGTTCCAGTGTCTTCAAATGTCCAAATGGACATATCAACATCCCATGTCTCGGGATCGATTACGCTCAAGGGATCTTTGTATAATGTCAAGCTTCTCGACGAGTACTTGCCCCGGCCAATGTTCACAGTGACACATGTCTTTGGCTCCAACGACCACATGGAGCCAGAAGAATATTACGCATTTGACCTGGTAGCGTTTGGCCAGGGACCGCGTCCCACAGGATACGGATACCCAAGGTGGCCAGCTGGCCAGCCACCTTATAAAATTTTCCTCCTATTACAGGAGATTGAGAAAGGCTCTGGTCAATATCGAAGGGCGGGCCTCGGCAAAGTTGGTTTCACGTCCCGGGGTCACAAGGCGGAGCGCACTGAGTGCCCTTGGATTGACGATGAAGACAAGTTTGACGATACAATTACTCTCATTTAAGGTTCTGAGATAGCTTTAGCTAGAAGAGTTGCAGGTGGTATGTATTTACATGCAGACGGCATGTCAGCTGGAAAGGCCAATTTCAGCTACACCCAGATCGATGACGAGATCATCGTCACCGCGCGGCTTGAGGAGCCAAAGCATCTGACGGCGAGGTTTCAGGAGAAAGGTGTTGTCGACAAGGCTTGAGTAAAGCTTGGCTAGCTAGGCTGGAGCTACCTTCCTTTGGGAATGAGATGCGCGTATCTCGGGATGGGCAGGATGCCATAGGCATCGTTTAGCTAGTTGAAATGAATTGAGATTAAGCACCAGTTCAGTCCTTATGGCACTAACGATATATGTTGACATTAATTCTTTGGTAGATAAGCCAAACACTCCATCCAAAGACGATAACGCAAATGAAGATATTCCAGCTAGATGAGTGCAACGGGACTCACCAAATCCGGTTCACCGGTGGATGCGTATGAGTCTTCATCAGTTGGGATATCTCAGATCTCTGAGGGATCGGTTTACGGAACAAACTACCTTGCCCTAGAGACAAGCAGCTTAAACCACAGGGTGGCCAACTAATTCTTCAGCTGGCGTGCTTTATCCAAGGCTAGATGTTGCCAGTTTCATGGCCTCACCAATAGCTCGGGCTGGGCGCCTAATGCCACAGGCGCTGGTCCCAAATAAAGCCCCTGTCCCTCAGGTTGGTGGGACGTTGAACAATCCGAACATCGACTGCAGCACCGCTACACGCAGCCAATAGGCCTGCCTCCAACCCAGGATTGTCGTGCCATTCCCGTACTGTCTCCTTCATCATGGTCACCCACTCGAGTCTTTGGAGCCGTGGTGTCGCCGTTCTCACATTGGCCATCCACAAAGCAAAGGCCTCTAGCTGGGAATTGCCTTGCCAGTCACCCGGTCTGATAAAGTCGTCGTTTATAGCAACGTGCGTGACGGTTGCGGGTAAGCTGTCGTGGATAGGCGCTGGTGAGTCAGGGGGTCTGTGGCCCACAATGCCAGCCAAGAATGCTAGCGGGAGTTCGGCAGTCCTTAGCCTTTCAAAGGCTACCAGGCCCTTGAGGCTGCCGCTTACTCCCATTTGTATGCGGACGAAGCCTTCCCACTTGGATGTGCCTGAGATTCTGACTTCGATGAGGGTCTTCTGGACATGCTGAAGCGCAGCCATTATCTCGTCCAGGTTGACCCAGTGGATCTCTCTGGACGTGGAAAATCCTCTTGGCCAGTCCCGCCAGTCCCACCCAAGGCTTCTGAGGTTTCTCGCCTCGGAAAGAATCCTGCCAAGATGTCGGGCATGGACCGAGGCAAGGTTCAGTGTAGTAAGTGTGTGGAGGGTTGGCTTGTGCTCCGGCCATCTCCAGTACGGGATATTGTCGACACCAGCTGAGAGGTGATGCATTCTCGGCAGATAGAAGAAGGGCGTGAGGATGTCCACACCCTTTGGTTTATCGCTTGGGATGGAGTCGATCCGGCGTAAATGTGTAATAAGTCGAAGCTGCTCAAACTGGGGAAGGTTAGGTCTGTGTTGCCGGGGGAAAACTGAGAGTGCCGCTCTAAACATCCTGCTCGAGAGTTTACTACGATAGGCAAAGGCGGGCTCGAGCCTGAGATTCTTGAGGTTTGGGAGCATGGCCAGCAAGCACGCAATGTATGCATCCATCTTCATGCTACTTCTAGAGCAGCGTAGCGCCCTGATCCAGTCGTTGGCGTACCGCCGTGGCAAGCCCCTGGATTTGACAAAAGCCACCAATTCGTCGACACCGCTCTCATCGAAGTGCGCCGAGGCTGGCGTGGGATTCTTCCACCCCCAGTAGTTTATATCCATGCCCGTCAAGATGACGGCTTGGACCCAGTCACCCATACTAGGTTTCTTGATTAGACTGCGGAGCAACAAATCCACGGGGGGTACTTCAGTGCTCCATTCCCAATCAATTTTGGCGTATAGACGAGGCTGGGCGATGATGCAGAAGGGCTTGCTGACGAGGCATAATACATAGAGGTCTTTGGGGGAAACCCACTGCAGGATGCAGTCAATAATCTCCGGGGGATAATCTGGGAGTAAGGTCATGGCGCAGGCAGTATAAGTCTTTGGGAGAAGAAGAAATTAAGCCAGACTCTTGAGCTGTAAATCGTCTTTATATGGTGGAGATAAGCTGTAGGCAGGCTGAGTCATACGGTAAGACAGGGGGGTCAAGGAAAATCCTTTAGATTCGCGTGGCCCGATGAAGATACAAGATTCAACTAGGTAGATATAGTTCAGCACCACTCATCGAACGCTGCTCTACTTGGTTTGCGCAACAGACTTGAAAGCCTTGATATGCCATGTGTTAGTTGTCCTTCCCACTCGACCAAGGGTGGCTCACGCTTCCTACTTGTGGACACTTAATGCCTTGCGGGAATTTTGAGTTGCATGGAGCTAAAATCTTAAAAGGTATCGCCAGGTTACATGTAGGAAAAACGTACCAAAATCCACTGTCTTCATGTGGGAGCTTTGCAGTGCAGTTAATATGCAGGTAGATATGATTAGTCGTGACTCTACTACTAGAATGCATGTATAAGGTCTGGTGACACTTATCGAGAGTTTAGCACCGCTAAGATAATATCCCATGAAACTCAACCATAGCATCGTCTAGGGGGACCAGAGTTGACATACCTCTGGGATTAATTTTCGCTCAATAGTATTCGGGTGAGAAGTGGGGCAAAGGGCGAGCCCCGTTATGACCGGTTAGGGAACGGTCTCCGATTGACATATCCCTTGATAAAAGAGGATTCTAAGGTAGTCTGCCTTGAATTATTTACACTTCCTTGTAACTAGATTCGCACTTTATCTTGCTATGTGATGATTATGTTTACCGAGCTTAGGAGAAGTGTCTGCCGGCTCCAGTTGCGGGTAGAAACTCCACTGCAGGTGCCAGCTACTTATTGCTGCAGCATCGAAACCGCTGTCAAGTCCTGCTCTCAAAACTCGGCACAACCATGCTCCAAAAACCCAACTACCAATTCAAGCATTCCAAGTCAAAGAATCAAAGAAAAGGTAAAGGGCTTGAATCAGTACAAATGATCAATCAAGATTACGTAGTACATAAGTAGACTTCAGAACTTCAATTTGACAGGCAACCCAGCCCTAAGCTACCGCTGGCAGCCGAACAATCCGAGACTTTACATTACCGGCAAGTAAAGTCCGGATCACGTTACGACCGGCTTCGGTTCAAATAGCAACTCTACTCTAAAGATCAACTCCTTAGTACCGCACCGTCAATCACCCCTCCCAAGTCATCCTCTCATTCTATTTCCCGATATCTTCCAACGGCTGTTCAACGATTCTGAAATCATCCACCGCAACCTTGAGCTCTTGCGGAGGATCCTTTTGACAAGAAACAGTAACCTCCAGGTCGGTACTAGAGCCCTGCGAGCCACCGAAGGGAAACTCAAGCTCATAATATGTTTCCGGGGTATAGACACCTTCCTGGATGATGACGGCTGCAAAGGTGCCACCACCATATAGCTGGATCTTGAGCTCGCAGACGTTATCGATGGAGGGTGCGCCCTGCAAAATAGTAAAGTATAGCTCCAACTGGTAGTTCCTGTCGTTCTCGATGCCATTGATGGGCTGAGATACCTCGGGGCGTTGCTTGCTGTTGGTGACCTCGAAGAAACTGATGGCGCTTGTCAGTATTGAAGTAGCTTAGGCAGTGGCAACCATCGCCAGATAACTCACGCTGAGCGTTGACCAGTTCGTGCAATCTCCGGGTCGGTCAAGATGGTGATGCCGTCGCCAGATGTCACCCAGGGACTCGGGGACTCGCTTCCAAAGGATGGGTTCTTGATCATGTTGACGCATGGCCTATTTTTTGGGCGGGTGGGACAGGCATCAGCGGGGAGGAAAGCGGCAATGAATGCGCCGGCGAGCAGAAAAAGCTTCATGTTGACGATTGGCATGTATCGATTCCAAGCGTTTGGGCGGCATGAGAAATAGTGGCAATGTTCCCCGGACTATATACTTATCGAGGAGCCGCTAAATCTGGCTTGCTAGCATCTAGTCGGGCGCGCTTTGTGTCAATACGACCTTTTGGTCCCGAAGTAAAGCCCAAGGTTTACTTCAAGACCCAAAAGCCCAACCTCTCAAGATTTTTCACCCTGTATGCTAGATCTGAATGACAATCATAGCCCATCCCTCCAATGCGAGTTGTTGGCCTGTGGCTGGGAAAACTCTGGAGTCTTACTCTTAAAGCCATTTCTTATCCCAAGCCTAGCCTTCTTCCATGTGTCCTTCGCGAAATGCGCGCACGCTTGGTACAAAGAACCTCTTTGGCAACTGCACTTACTGGCTGTCATAGAAGCGGAAGGTCTCTGAGCGGCAGAAAGCATTTTACGTAGAGAGCCAACAGACAATTTACACAGTTGGATTCCACGCGAGCCCCATACCAAGGGCTGGTACTAAGAGAGAGTGGGTGAGTTTGAGGGCCAAAGTGGCCAGAAAAGAGTTCAGTAGTCCCCTCGCCATTGAGTCCATCAGGGTTTCCGATGGTTACACACTCGGCCTCACTTTGATGTCTAGCGATTCACTTGTAGCTCAACGGCAAGCTGTGTAATCCCTTTCAGCTTCAATATAATCTCGTTTGCCAAAGCACCAGTTGTCCGTCGATTTCGATTAATAGGCATTTGGTCCCAGCCCCCTTCCGATGGAACGAGGTAATCCCGGTTATGGTAGGTTCTTAGAAAGCCTCGAATCAAGGACTGATCTCAGTGAAGACGCAAAACATGGTAATTGAGTGAGACTGTACGATACCAGCAAGTTGATAAAGTTAGGTTCTAAACGCGAAAGTCTTTTAGGAGGGGCAAAGGCCGGGCGGAGGCTGGGAATATATCGGGGGCTGGGCAGCCATCCAAGTTGGCAGATTGGGACGGGGAACGATAAGCCGCGAACATTTCATTGACAACATGGTATCGACTGATGGATGGTATCTGAGACACAGATGAAAAGGGCTTCTTAATTCAGGCATCGAGCAGATGAAGGAGTTACTATAGCATATGGGGATCGAATTTCAAGTCTTTCTCGGCGAAGAGAAGCACTCGTCAAGATTTGAACTTAAATCAGCTTATATCCACAAATAGAGTGATATGAATATTACTTGACGCCCCAGTTCATTTTCTGAGCCTTTAAAATGCTCGACGCTAGGGCAGTAGGCTGAGGCTCCCAGTGTCTGAATTATTCAAGCTGAAAGGAGAATTTTGCAGAACATTCCATTCGTAACTACACGTCACGTCTTCAAAGAAATAGATACTATTGCATTAGTGTAGACCGTTCAGAGAAATACGTTTAAAACAATTGTCAGGATATGAACTAAAACCATGTCGTCGATTTGCCTATGAACCGATATCGAACGCAACGCGAGCACCTTGTAGAAGAGTGTAATGTCGAATTGAGTGAAATTGGGTCATGTTTTCTCTTTTGAACTGTTAAACGCCAAGCCATGCAGGGAGGAGACCAGATTCAACTGACATCTCGAACGCTTTCTGTTTGTCTCACTTTTGTCTTATTTGGCGTCGCATCTCCACCCTTGATGCATGTAGTGATGTGCCAAAATGTGGTGTATCCGTTACCGTTCAATGATTGCCAGATTTCTAGTCCTTATTGATCCCGCCCAGAGAACGGGCAGCGGGTTCAGTAGATGGCAGAGCTGCGATTAGGCCATTGGCTTACAAATTGTGGTGGCTGACAAATGGCTAGATCTGACAATGAGAATTGCAGTGCATCCTGCTCGGGGCCATAGAAAGCTCCGTTCCGGGTCCTTCTAATCAAAGTCTCACATTGATTGTTAATAGAAGCCTCACAATACTCTGAAGAATGTGTTTTTCCATCGCATCAAGGTAAATAAATAGGATAGATAGAATGGTTCACACTTCGGAAACTGCACCAAAGTCTTTCACCTTTCAGAAATTGGATAAATACAGAAAAATCCCGAATATCTTGTCTGAGATTGACCAAGTGTTGAATCATGGCCGCCAGATCCCCTGTTGTACTCATCATAGGCGCAGGCTCCAATATTGGCCAGTCTGTCGCCCGCAAATTTGCCTCAAGGGGTTACAAGGTCGCTCTCGCAGCTCGCTCCTTGAACGAGGCTGAAAGCACCGATGACCAGCTCAACATCAAAAGCGACTTCTCCAAGACGGACGATGTCATCAACGCCTTTAAAAAAGTGAACAAGGTACTCGGTACCCCCAGCGTCGTTGTCTACAATGGTAAGCAATTTGCGCAATAATGAAGCTGTTAGGCGACTAATGCGTCTCAGCCAGCGCCTCGCATCTTACCCCAGCCGATGATCCCTTTGCCCTCTCATTTGCCGACTTTACTTACGACACTACCCTCAACATTCACAGCGCCTTTATCGCCGCGCAAGAGGCAGTATCTGGCTTTGCACAGCTTCCAGAATCAGCCGCTCGCACCTTCATATACACGGGTAATGTCCTAAACGTCGCCATCCTACCGAAATTCCTATCTCAAGGAATCGGCAAGTCGGGTGCCGCTCATATGATCTGGGCGGCTTCGGCAGCATACAAAGACCGCGGATACAAGTAAGCTCTGGATGATCTTGGCAGATTTCCGCCTGAGACTAACCACGTAAAGATTTTACTACGTCGACGAACGGAAAGCGGATGGATCGCCTAAATACCGTGTTGATGGGGAAGCGCATGCGGAATTGTTCTGGGATCTGTCTGAGAATCAGGCCCAGGGCCCGTGGATGCAGACATTCGTTCAAGGTGTTGGATATAAAAAGTTTGACACGATTTACACGCCTGTAGTGTAGGTCACAGCTGCTGACGTGATATGTTGAAGGGCAGTGATAAAACTGGAGGAACTACGGCTGAGCTGAGGAAATAGGATGCTATGAGTATGTGCCTTCGGGTCGTTTATTTGGCTTCCTGAGAAGGTCGAAATGCTTGACTATACGATGTAAGGCTTAAAGAACAGGAGTTATGCATCTTATGAAGTAACACATACACTGTTGAGAATTGAACTGTACCTATTCCCCTTATTTACAACCAGCGAACCTTCTATCATCCAATTACTCGTCTTTAGTAGCGTCCTTCGACTCTGCTTGCTTCCTTGCCTCAGCTATTCTCCGCTTCTTGGCGCGAGTATTGAAGTAAGTGCTGATACACAGCCCAAACAGGTTCAAGAACACCACCCGAAACTGTGGGGGGATAACCTGGGTTGTTATTGCTGTAATGACTGGGTGCACCGCCCAGCTGACCTTCATCATGGGCAGTAGAGCAGCATGGAGTGTGCCACGCACTTGTTGCACAGTGGTTGCACCAGCAATGATGGCCATAGACGCCAGGTAAATTGCGTTTTGGATGGGTAAGACCTATAACCGTTGTTAGCGACGAGGACTCACTCGATAGCGAGGGTTGAGTACCAATAGGTAAGTCAGTATGGACTCTGAACTTTTGGCCCAAAAGCCCGTCCGTCCTTTGAATATTCGTTGCAAGGCCGTCATGAAGAAATGGTTCAACGGAGCGCTGATACAACCGCCGTAAAATGCCATCTTGGGAACGCGCGACGTGACAGTGGGACCGTAGCCAGGGCGGCCATACGCGATATGAGACGAGATAAGCTCCGTCAGAGTAGATATCACCGCTTGAGCTATCATCTTAGTCCGCAGTGGCTTCAGCTGTAGATGCCTCAGATAAGCCTAGACGCAAGATGTAAGTACATGTAATCCTCTCAAGAGATGAATCGTCATACAGCTAGGAGCTCATTCAGTCCGTGGCGAAAGGTTGGCTTAGTCGCGACGAGCATTGTGGGCGATGTGGCCACGTGGTCTTTCTTCAGGGAGCCAGACATATTGATGGTCTACCAAAAGAGCAACAATTCAACTGGGAGGGTATCAATTAAGAGAGAAAAGGATAAGCAGTGGGCGATGGAGTTGATGGATGGCAAAACAATTGAGTTTAAGAAAAGGGAGAGTACGATAATGGTACCGGTAGCCTGGGCTCAGTGCATCTGTAGAGTGGGGGGAATAAAGAGGGGGTAGCTAATTAGCTGCCGAGGCTAAACCCCCACTCAACCCTGCTGCTTGATCCGTTTTGTCTAGATACATAGTATGCAATTAGACAGCAGCATGAGCATTTTCTACATAAAAATATCCGTATATTAAATCCTCGGCTAAAACGGTATTTTACTTCGGCTATGCTAGGCGGCACTTCTAAGTAACCAGCCACGACAACTGCATATAATCTCGTATCGCATGTTCACGCTTGGAGTGAAACAAGCCTTCCCATGCCCCCAGAATGATATTGCCCTGGCCAAGATGCTAGGACAGAGAAAATGCAAAAAGATCGACCACGCCAGGATTCGAACCTGGAATCTCTAGAGATTACGGGTGATGAGAGCCGAAATCTAGCGCCTTAGCCATTAGGCCACGCGGCCGAATTGTTGCATGATGATAGCTTCCGTGTGGAGCCTCATACAGCTGGACGACACGGATTTGAATGTGTCTCGGGTCGATCGAGTAAACCTCGCCATTTATTGCTCCGGAATAGCGACCTCTATGTCATTCAAAAACTTCCAAAGCGTCTTCTCCCGCCACCCTTTAGCTTTCCAATTATTCGCAGTCTTTGGAAACGTATCGATGACATCAAACACAGACATGTCATGCGCAAAGATGCAAAAGATGTTATCCTGTGCATCTGCTTTTTGGGTCTCTTGGATAGTCCGTAGAGCCTGCTCTTTGTCGACCCCAATCGCCGGGTCAAAGAACGTTTGTCCAGCTGCACGTCCGCGCTTGACGTTGATATCGTCAAACACCTCGCTTCCAGGACAACGTGAGAGACGGAGACGGAGAGAGTCAGAAAGTGAGAGGTGGTCTGATAATTTTGGCGGGAACGGGAGATAGGGCGATGGACGCAGCTCCCCGCCATGATGACAGAGATCTCCGCCCATCAAGATAAAAGTATCTGGCCCGGCCGTTGTGCGGACCAAGCCAGCCAAGTGACCGATAGCATGACCGGGCGTGTCGAGGAGATAGAAAGAGCCATCGCCGAAAAAGTCAAATGCTCGGAACGGTCCGATTCTCAATCGCTGGTTCTCAAAGTCGATCTCTTTAAGATCACGTCCCCTGGAGTCTTTGTTAGTCATGTAACATGCAGGGCACTGAAACTTACTTGAAGTCCACCTCGCGGACAGGAGAATCTTGCTGCGCCGGATATCCGGGACAAAAGGCATCCTTGAATCCCGGGCCAACGACGAGCTCTGTGGATCCAGGGAATGTTGTAACATCTCCAATGTGATCAAAATGATGGTGACTGGCAAAGATTAGGCGTTGACCTCTTAGTGGTTGTGTGTACAAACCTCCATATAACACTGTCAATCTCCGAAGGCTGCACGTCATTGTCTCTAAGAATATCCGCAACATTTGCCTTCACATCTACACCCCAGCTTGACTCCCTTATCGTGTTGGCGTACTTCGGAGAAAAGTTCTCGAGCGGATTCTTGGGTACACCCAAATCAAAGAGCACTTTCTTACCCGCCGGGCTCTCGACCAAAAAAGACCATGTCGTAACCGTAGGCATTGTTTCAAGTCCCTTCATGGGCGGTTTGAGGAGATGAGACAACGGCATGCCGGATAGGCGGAGTGATGAGTCGATGATGCTCACTTTGGCCGTCTGGCCGCCGGGCACGTTGAATTGAGGTCGTTCAGCCATTTTCAGCAGGTAATTTTGGACGAAACCTCAGCTTCCCTCAGATGCAAGTGCCTCAAAAGTCCAGGAACTCCAATAGTTTTATGTCGACGATGGCTGATATTGCGACGTCAGCAATCCGTCAAACGGGACAAAGTTCTGACAAAACATCAATTCTACACGTCATAGGCTTATCCACTCTCGCTCCGTCTTATTGCCGCTGTCGAAGCCGTCTTGTATACGCGTTTCTCAACCTCAAACATGAAGAGGTCATAGCCGAATATCTTTGAGCGCAATCGACGGTTACTTTCGCTATTTGAACCAGCTAAATAGGTCGCGCCTGTTAGGCTTTCATACATACTTCTTAAATATGTAATCGAGCAACACCCTGGCACGATTGATCGCGCTATGACGTCCTTTGTGGAAAACCGTATGGTGTTGTCGCTCAAAACGTGCAGAGGCTCAGCAAGTACATTTTTAGCCAACGATGCTAGGATGTTGACCAACATTGGATCAAATGACTCCATTCCTTGCTTGATCGAATCATGTCCTAACCTTTCGCCGAGCTCTCCCTGCAATGAACAAGGTCTTTTGATCGCCATTTAATTTCCCTGGGAATCATGACGTATTTATTGGTTCATGATCCCTGGCTAGATCTTGTTTTTGGTGGGGGAGATCTACAGCCTCGGCACGCTCCACGTGAGCAAAAGACGGGGTAAGATTCGAGGCGCTCTCAGCTGAAATTGCTTCATATTCCTGTACCCGTTGACGACCTTTCGACGCCAAACTCCATCAACGTTTTCACCATGGCTCACGAAGTTGATCCCAAGCGATTGAGCCAACCGTGGACGCTCCCTGATCCCACAAGCTTCTCCAACTTCCAGCGCGACATCTACCAATCCTTCCGACCACCCCTCTTCTCAACAAATCCTACAGAATGGGAGGCCCTGGCAAGGGAAAGGATCCCTGCTACCAACTTTGGCTATGTCTACGGCTCAGCCAGCAGTGCCGCCACCGCAAAAGCCAACAGTGAGGCATTCAATCGATATCGCCTCAGACCGCGTTTTCTCGTTGATGTCACTAGGCGCGAAGTAGATGTCGAGTTGTTTGGGACAAAGTATAAGAGTCCTCTTCTTGTTTCACCTATCGGTGTCCAGAATATTCTTCACCCTGATGCCGAAGAAGCTACGGCGAGGGCGTGTCACAATGTGGGAGTCCCGATGGTTCTGTCGACTGCTGCGACAAGGACAATTGAGCAAGTCGCCGAAGCCAACGCAGATGGTGATCGGTGGTTTCAACTCTACTGGCCTAAACCACAATATGAGGAGGTTACTGCTAGTATTCTCGGTCGGGCAAAGGCATCTGGTTATAAGGTTCTAGTCGTTACGTTGGACACATTCAGCCTTGGGTGGAGGCCAACCGACCTTGATACTTCTTACCTACCTTTTATCTGGGGCCAAGGCTGCCAAGTTGGCTTCTCAGATCCCGTTTTCAACAGACTATTCGACGAGCTACAGAAGAACGATTCGCGAGGCTATGGTGAAAAGTTAGCTGAGCTGTGGTCGATCATGAGACGACCCGGCACGGTCTACGGTGCAGCACGGGTTCTCGCAAATGTGAAGACCATGATGAAGTCGAAAGCTTGGATCGACGTGATCAACTCAGGTACATACCGCGAATGGGACCACCTCAAGATCTTGAAGCAATTATGGGACGGCCCTATTGTCCTCAAGGGTATTCAGACTGTGGACGACGCCCACTTGGCAATCGAGCACGGCATTGATGGGATCATCATCTCCAACCACGGCGGCCGGCAACTTGATGGCGCGATAGCCTCGCTTGACGCCCTGGCTGAGATCGCAGCAGATGAAAAGGTCAAAGCATCCGGCCTTACCATCATCTTCGATAGCGGAGTACGAACAGGCTCAGATGTGCTAAAGGCGCTTGCACTCGGGGCAAAAGCTGTGGGTATTGGACGACCGTATGCGTACGGTCTTGCTGCAGGCGGTCAGGAGGGCGTGGAGCATGTGCTCAAGTGTCTGTTGGCGGATATGGATAATATGCTGGCGAATGTTGGGAAGAAGAGTATACGGGACTTGAGTAGGGATGATCTTCAGATCTTGCCGCTGTCCAAGATATAACCACGAGTGTGGTGTTCAGAGGAAGCAGATGCATAGACTGACACAACTAAAGCAATGAATTCTCAGTGTATCCTCAATCACTATAATTAAACGAAGCTTTCTCAAAACCCAACTCCTACATTGCATGCAGTGATAAATTCCCTGCGTTAACGCCGAAATAGGATTCAGGGAACACCAACGTCCGAACGACTGGGCCAATCACGGTTGACGTGAGCTGGTTGATCATTTATCGCCGAAGCCCACTTGCGTCACATCACCGCTGGCTGCATCGGCGCCGACAAACGGCAAAACAGGATCTCCAAATACACTCCAGGGCTTCAAAAATACATAAAGAGTAAGATTCTGTCGATGAATTCGTAAAACTCTATCACTGCATCTAAGAACAATACGTGTAAAACTAACAACCATGGAATCACAACGCAACTTCCAGACTCTCCAAGGCAAGGTCGCCCTTGTTACGGGCGCATCTCGAGGTCTTGGGGCAGGTTTTGCATATGAACTCGCACGAAGAGGAGCAAAGGTTAGTGGTCATCCAACCCTCTCGATCAGAGCTAACTGTAATCAGATTGTCGCAACATATACATCTCCTAGCAGCGAAAAGCTTGTCAAGGAACTCTCAGACAAGATCGCATCAATGGACCCCCCTTCACAATGCATCGGTGTCAAAGCAGATCTCAAAGATGAAGCATCGCCTGCTGAGATTGTCCGTCAATCAATCTCATCATTTGGTCCTCAAATTGACATCCTTGTCAATAACGCCGGCATGGAAGTAGTAAAGCCACACACCGACCTCACGACATCCGACTTTGACTCCATCTTTTACCTCAACGTCCGGGCACCTGTTCTACTCCTCCAGGCCATAAAGCCCTACCTCCCATCCTCGGGTGGTGGTCGCATTATCAACATCTCATCTGTCGGCGCACGTTGCGGCTTCAAGAACCTTTCTTTGTACTGCGCGTCCAAGGCAGCTCTTGAAGGTTTGACGCGTTCATGGGCGGCTGAATTGGGCGAGGAAGGACACACGGTGAATGCGGTAAATCCGGGGCCAGTGCAAAGCGATCTGTTGGATAATATTCCAAGGGAGATTGTTGATATGCAGAAGAAGCAGACAGCAGCGGGGCATAGGCTGGGTGAGGTGGATGATGTTGCGCAGATTGTTGCGTGGTTGGCTTCAGAAGAGAGTCGATGGATCACGGGACAGGCCTTGTCTGCAAGTGGCGGTTTGGAGATGTACTAGGTTCATAGTGATAGTATGAAATATGGCACGAAATTTATGTTGAGATTCTACTCTTAAACATTGCGGAACATCGTGTTGCCTCACAACGAGCACAATCATGGCCAGGTAGATAAATGTAAAACGGCCCAGCTGATCTATTTCGTCGCATTGGTGATTAAACTAATTCGAAGATCATCTCAATGGTTAGCAACCCGGTATGGTAGCTTATTGTGTAACGAAGGGTTGAACGGTTCTTTTTAAATATTTCGCCTCGATCTAGGTATTTCAGGATACGGAACAAGGTAAACTATACACATTTATATCATTCTATCCCACAGAGACAGTGAGTCATCTATTGATATATAAAGATAAAGTGAAGGTAAAAATCTACTAATACAGACCAAAGTACCAAGACATGGAAAGGATGAGAACCAGAGTGTGCCGGATTGTCACAACCATGCGATACTGAGGCACTGGGTCACGCTTGGTCATATGGAATCCCAACGTCAAATATCTCATCATTTTAGGTATTCAATTCATCTGAGATGTTCATTACTTAGAAAGACTCCTGCGCGGGCCTCAAGTCCAGCTCATGAACCCAAAGTGAACTAGGCTGCTGCGACAACCACAAATATGTCTGTCCTACATCCTCAGCTCTCATATGCTTGCCCGTCCTTGTCTCCTCGGAATCCTCATCCGAGATTCTTCCGTTGGCAATAGCATGCACACACTGCACGCCGTACTTGCTGTGCTCCTTGGCAATGGCCTGGGCCACCATTCTAGCTGATGCGCGGGTAGCTCCATATGCGGCAAAGCCAGTGTTTGTGCGCATGGCACCTAATGTGCCTGTGAAGATGATTGTTCCCTTCTTCTGGCCGTTTGTGTCAGACAAAAGCGTCTGTCCACCATTCTGCTCGTAGATGAGCTTCAGGGCCTCCTGGGCAAAGACGACAGCACCAGTAGTGTAGGTCTGCATGCTGTCGTTGAAAGCCTCGGCTGTCTCCTCGAGGAAAGGCTTCTTGCTAGCGTGCTTGACGTGGTAGATGGCCAGCTTCAGCTTGAGATCCTTGAAATCGGCATGGCTGGCAATGTCCTTGAATGTCTTGCGGAGGTTGTCGGGCTGGGTGTCTGTAGGGAAAGAGTGCAAGACGCCGTTTGTCTCTTTACGGAGCGAGTCGCGAAGGTTGTTGAGATTGTCGGCGTTGCGGGCCAAGAGGGCCACGGCGAGGTTACCGGCGTCGGGGCGGGCAAGGACACGCGCGATGCCCCGGCCGCTGGTGGGGCCGGCTCCGATGATGATAGCTAAGCCTGAGGGTGCCATTGTTATAGTTATAGCGGTTGGGTGTGTAAATGAAGCTTGCAATCTATTTAGCGAAGACTCTTTATGTTTTATATTACCGCAATGGCTACTCTATCTCAAATACGTCATCCTGTTTATGTGATGATGACCCTCTCAGCCGTTAAGTCCGATACGAAAGAGGCAATGATCTCCGCTTTCGGCCGCAGGTAGCCGTTACTTTTCGGACATAATCGATGGGACGTGCTGTTATTCGGACCTTTACTGGGGACATATTACAAATATTGACCTGATGCTGCAGATTTCTATGTTACTTTATGTTATACACAGGAAAAAGTGGTGTTCCGTTACAACTAGCGCTGCCTTAAACAGACAAGTTCTCTTATATTTAGACTTATCTAAAGTTATCTTAACCTTCATGTCGCACAAATAAGTAGGAACTGTTCAGTTCACTTGGAAACTTAGCGGATAGCTCAGAAATGCATAGAAGCTTCTCGGATATCACTATTTCTACGAGAAGACTTTTCCGTAGCCAAGACTCAGGCTAGAATGCCAAACTGTTGATTCCTGGTAGAGTAGGAGTGCATGTGTCATTTGCCTCGTTGTCAAAGTGATTTGTTCACGCATGGTTGTCCAAGCGTGCTGAGCATTTTCAAGTATCCAAGGAGAACAACCAACGAGTCAACCTTCAGTATAAATCTGAAAAATGCTCTTCTAACTCAAGGCCCTGCTTCACCCTCGCCCGTCTTGTAAGAACCCACTTCTTCCATTTCCTAAGATTTTTCTTCTGCTGCTCAGCATACTCATTAAATGCTCCCCAGTGATGTATATCGTAGGCGTCCATCATTTTTTCCATGTCAAATATCTTGTACTCCTCGCCATTCACGCGAAACACGATAGCCTCGATGATATTTTCATATAAGGCCTCGTTATAGCGCTTGAGCTGACGGTCAGGTCTCAGGACGATCCGCAAGTTGTCGACCATGTAATCGGCAAGTCGCTTCTCGGGTGGGATCGTGTCATCGTTAAATACTGCGCGACGGCGTTGAAGCCAACGTGGTTTCTCTTGATCTGTGCAGACGATGCTCTTGTGGGTGGCTCCGTCTGTGGGAGCAACGATATTGATCTCGATTCTTTTGACGATATAGCAACAGTCCTTCAGATATCCAAGGTATCCCGGTCCCTTCTCCACCAAGAATACGAGAAGATTATGAAAGGCCCAAACGGCGGTCTCCGGCCCACCATCGCCGCCTCTAAAATTGAGACTCTTCGCAAAGCGAGGGTCAAGGTCGTCGGTAGGATCAAACATGCGTATAGTGGCCGTCACAGTGTCTATGTATTGTGTCGTTGGTTTCTTTGGTAGAGTCCAAGTGGTCCAGAGTCCATGATGCTTTAGAAACATGATGTCGACGTGGTAGTTATCGGGTAAACGTTTGACAACATCCTTGACCTCGGAGGAAAACTGCTTGTTGACAAGAAGGAGACAAAGCGCTGGGTTTTGCGGTGGAAGTTGCCATATTCCTCCCCCATCAAAGGCATTCTTGGTGTAATCGTGTCTGCCATGTTGACTTTCCGAGGGAGTTGTTGGCGTAATTGGGGACGTAATGACCCGCTCAAAGATGTCTTGACGTATCTCCAGGGGCAAGTTGCAAATCGCCATGGTTCATACTTGTTGGAAAATTGGCACGGGTTAAAATGTGGGTGCATCAAATTTGTATAGGATTGGGTTTGACTAGGCTGACTGCTAGGTTAGGCAGGCTGAATGGGCAGTGTCCAAATCCTTCGTGTCAGCCTAACGTTTTAGTCAGCTTTCAGGCTTTTAGAAGGATGCCTTGTGTAATCGCAAGCAGAGAAATGTGAGCCATAAACCTTTAGTTTGGGCATTCTACAGGCTGCTAGTCAGGTTTTGATACAGCCGCAAGGTGTAGTGCAGCGCAAGATTGTTCTGTTGAGGAGTATACACGGGCTGGCTCAGAGAAGACCTCTTTATATATATATATATATAGCCTTATTCAATACCTCGAAGAGATAGATCAAGGCTATACATATAAAAAAAAACACAATTATTTGAGAGAAGACCTCTATCGCGATTGAAAAAAAGGCCTGTGAGTGTTGAACCTTAGATCTTGACGGTCTAATAATTAATTATAAACAACGACAACAACTCCTCACAACACATATCCCTCCCATACAAGAGCCGCACCAGTCAACCCAGCCGAAATAGCCTCCCATGTAGCAATTACCCTCCAAGCAGGTCCCTGCGCCCAAAAGATACTCGCCGATATAAACCTTGCCAGCGTCATGGCGAAGAATGTCCGGTTCTCTTGATATGCTGCTAGCATATAGTAAATGCCGATTCCAATGATAGCCACTGAGAATGCATTGAGAGCGGGGAGGGCGGATTCAGGTAGTTGTTTTGCCGCGAGAGCTTTGCGTTGGGAGATGAGGTTACCGACGCCGTGGTTAAAGGCACTGAGGCCAAAGACGTAGATTGTTAGAGCCGTGATGGAGGGCATTTTGAAGAGTAAAGGAAAGATCGTTGAATCTTCAATTGATGGCATCAGTGACTCAATGAGGTAGTCAATAATCTGGGTAGGGGAAGTGCAGGTGTAAGCCCAACAGTTATCTATTTAATGCATTCAGGGCGGTATATGATGGCAGATTAGATTGTTGAGGTTGTACAAATATCGCCCAATTGCTAGGGCTTACTTTTGCAAAGATAATCATCGGCTCTACGAGCTTAAGCTAACAAGAAATCAGGACTGATATTGGAACTTGCTAAGATAAACCCCATGCGGTGGGCATTTCGTAAACTAAGTTAGTGCGGCGGAGCCACTACCAGAATTGTCTCTTGCTGATTGTATATATATATATATATATACCTTATTTTGTGAAGTGCTAAGTACTAGGTATATGCGGCAATTCCGATCACCTGCGGACATCGGCGAGCTGTCGTGGGGTAAGTGTCATATGACGTGGCTTGAATCGCTCACCCTGGTCAGCATCTGAGGCTGAATTGTTCTATCGCATGACAGACTCTTTCGTCGACTAAATAACGAGAATCATAAGTATTGTAAGACACCCAGCGGTTGAAGAGAATAGCCCGTAGTGTTATGATCAATGATTAGTTGTCCAAAAGAACGAGGAAGACCTGGCCTCGTTTGACATTGCCGCAGTATGTGGCGTCAGGCGTCTTCCTTGGGAACAAATATTGGTGTAATTAATTTGCAGCTGATGCTCTCGTGGTTCCAAACTTGATAATTCATGGACTATTTTAATAACATTTAAGCACTGGCAGCAGCCAACTTGCTCACCAGGCCCAGAATACCCGCGGCAGTAATCACTTGCTCCGATCTCTTGAATCCTTCTTCAAAGGGCAAACGCTCGTGTTCTACAGTCATGTTAATCCTCACTCCAACCTAGGCAACAAATCTGACTTACCAAATAGCGTCTTCACCCACTCAGTGTTCGCATTGCCGTCCTGCACGTTACCGAACACAGACAGGTAGAGCGCCGACTCGATGAAGCTGATCTGCACGAGATCGGCCGGGAGTAAGAACTCGGGATTGACAGCAGCGGCGGCTTGCAAACGCTCTTTTCGGGCTGTCGCAGCGGTCTGGATGGAGATGGTGGATCCGGTGAAGTGCGACGACACTGACTTCCAAATGGTCTCGTTGAAGCTATGGTTGTCGCCAAAGTAAACATCGTTACGGCTCAGGCTGCCATCGTGTTCGAGATCTGATATGTTTAGCTTTTGCGCATTTTACTCTCTGCCAAGGTATCCTACAGCCGTGTTTGTTCAAATCATCCAGGTTGAATGTGACGTTGTTACCAGTGGCCAAGGCCTTCTTGCCGACCAGAGTCGTAGCGGCGGGATCGAGGTTGATGGCATCGGTGAAAGCGACAATCAAATCGTCGAGGGAGATGTCGAGACCGTCGCGGGGAAGATACCCATGGTTTGCCACGGCGTTGACCATGGGACAAGGGCTTCGGCCTGGTGTCTGTTAGATTACACGGACTGAAGCATTTTGAGTAGTGTACTTACGATCAGATGAGCCCGGAGCTTGGTAGTCATTGCTAGCGCTCACAGCCAACGCTGCGGAGCAGAAGAAAGCGATATTGAACAGCATGGTGAGCGATCTGAGTACAGAAACTACCGAAGGACGAAACGACGCAGCGGAAGAGAATGGACAGGCTCCTTATGGGTTTTATCTGTCCCACCAACTTAAACCCTGATGATCCATTTCTCCATTATTGATTTTAACTTTACTACATTTTAATGCTTGCTAGGATAGCACTGCCGAGGCACACGGACGAGTTCCAGAAGAGGATCATAGTGCGCGTTTTAGCCTCGGGGATTGGTGCATAAAGCGGCCATCCCGACATGAAGCCCAGGGGAAATTCAGGGTTCATACGAGAATATCTTAACGTTCCGGTTTTGAGCCAATAGCCGCAAAGATGATTACATCTTAAAACGCTACGTAATGTTCCAGGACCCTTGAGGTGGAGTCGTCAGGGCGCGGATGGTGAACCGGGCGTCAAGGTCTTTACCGCGGCATGCTAACCGTTGAACCGGTAGGGTGGGTTAACCTGACTAGGAAATTCGAAACCTCGGCCCAGACCGATGCAATGTAGTGACTGAGCCTGTGAATACACCCAATCCATTTATCAAAACCATGCTCGTCGATCTAGTGCTATGTTGAAACTTGATTCCTGTGACTCCCTTGCGATATTTTAGCCCCATGCCTCATTGTCATTATAGCTTCCCTCGCGTTAACTTAACTACCTTACCCTGCACTAATATAGAAACCTGGAGTCTGAGACGCCAAGAATCCCAAGAGATCTGTCGATGCCACAGGCTCTTTCTATGGTGACAGAGACATGTGTTGCTTGCCTGTAGACCCTCACTGAAAATGGTTTACTATTTAACTTGTCTGTCCCAGTTTGTCGAATCCTCGTGTTCATTCGATTGGCAACGTGTTTTGCTCATGTCATACTTTATGACAAGACATCAATACTTTTGTGCCTGGGTCGCCTTTGCTACGCAAGGAAATTAGCTAGAGTTAGAATGATAACCATCCTCCCTACTGTTTGTGCCTTTCAATCATCAGTAACATCCTTCAATATCTCTAGAACCTCCTCTTCCTTGGTGATCTTGTAGGGATTAGTCTTGATCCATATATCATTCAAGCTGTTGGCGGCAAGTCCGGGTAAGTGCTCAGACGTAACTCCTACGTCCTTAAGCGTGCGCGGCATGCCCAACTCCCGGATCATCAAATCAAGGATGTCCCCCAGATCGACGTCCTTATCCGACATCTTCTTGGCGTCTAGCAGAGATTTAACCGTATCCTGCTTCAAGAATAGCTCAACTGCACGTTTCTGACGATCGTTGTTGACACCCTTCTTCAGGTTGAACTTGCAAACAGCCGGTAAAAGAATGCAACTCGTTTCGCCGTGCCCGACACCGAGGGGTCCAAGTTGATGCCCTATGGCATGACTTGCACCCATGGGCACACCCGAAGACACCGCTCGCATGGCTTCTAAAACACCAGTCTGACACAAATGACGCGCATCTAGATCCTCAGGGTCATGTTTGCATCGCAAAAGCCCTGATATCAACTTCTCCAGACCCCTCGCGGCCCACTCATCGCCATCGTTATTGCTCTGCAACGAGCAAAGAGTTTCGACGCAGTGGTCAACAGCTCGAATACCAGTGCTCAGCCAGACCTTTTGCGGTGTCGTCGTGGTTAACTGCGGGTCTTGTATGACCAAGTCTGGATCGACGATTGGCTCAAACGTATGCTTTGCTTTGCTTTTTGACTCTGTCGCGCCAGCGATAGCTTGATACTCGCCACCAGATAGAGACGTGGGTATGCATATCAGAGGAATGGTCGGCTTCTGTAGCATCGCGCGCTTGTTGGGATTATGAGATTTACCGCCCCAAAGCGTGTCGATGCCCTCTTCAGTCCATGCATCATTAGCCAGTGCAAAGCGGACGAGCTTGGCGCCGTCCGTGATACTTCCTGCGCCGAGGGTTACGATGCAGTCAATGTTAAGAGGTTTGACTTGAGAGAGAATATCGACGATTTCTGGGATGGGCGTGTGTGGTGAGATGCCAATGTGAACGCCTGCCACACGGTCACCAAGGGCGGATTTGAGGTCGTCAAGATAAGACGTGTCTTTTGAGAGTGAGCGAGATGCTATTATGTATACACGCGAAGTCTTGAATAGATTTTGGACTTGGTCGCGGCAGGCTTCTGGAAATGGGCGACCGAAGCTGATTAACGGAGTAGGCTTATTGTCGAAAGCCTTGCGGCGTGTCTCTTCTTTGAACCATGAAGCCATACTGTTGACTTCGAGCCGTGTCAGATGAATAATACTGAGTGTTGAGAGCCTGATTGTTCTCGCTGCAATGGCATCCTAACGCGGAGAACACATGACGTTGGACCATGTCTGATGCGGAGACCATCAACGTCGTCATTTTGATCGCTCCGTGTCGTCAATATTGCTACTGCCTTCTCCACTCTGAGCTCTTATCTTATCGCCAGTGCATTTATCGACAAAGAACTCAACATAAGGGAGCAATTTCTGGTGAGTCTTTTAACGCCCTCGACGAGATGTTCTGATGTGCTAGTAAGCCGCACCGATTGATAACGCTTCTTATTTTGATGAACACCCAGCCATTGTCACCGAGAGATACCGTATTAAATTTTTCTCAATCGTTCACCTGGGGAACATCATGGTTTGGTACATCAGCCCTTGCAATACCGCTGAGCGGAAAGTGGCTCGCCAAGGAGTGTCAAATAAACACCAGCTCAAACGGAGGAAAATCTCACCGTAACCATACTGCGGCCGTTAGTCCCCTTTTATGATAAAGCACACGGGTTGGTATTTGGTGTCGTAATCACAAGAACCGGGATGTGGCGATCGCGGAGCTGGTGAAGCGAAGATCAGGTACTGCCAGGGCGTGTCAGGCCCAGCGCACACAGGCACTAGCATGCGCTAACGCAAGGCACGTCAAAAGTGTTTTCAGTGGAGTTGAAACATTTTTCATGAGGATGTGCGATCAGCATTGCCTTGAGATGGTTGCTACATAACTTTGTTGATCCTGTAATTTGTCAAACTCGGTCAAATTGGATACTCGCTATCTATACTCTTCGAATATTCTTCTCAATATATTCGCTGATTACCCGTTAGGGAGACCTTGCTGTGCTCGGCCAGTATGAAACCAAAACTGCAGCAAAACCGTCTTGTCTTGACTAGCCGCGTGTCAACCTCCACCAGCAACTCGCCGACCCAGCTGACGTACAGTACTAACCGCAGATCGCCCACATCACGATTCATTCCTGGCCACCACTTCAACCGCCACACAGCGGCATTCCGGATACCGCCCGTTGATCGACCCACGTTAAAAACCGGGAACCAATGTGGAGGTTGTAAACTCACTCGTCGTGGGGCTTTCCAGCCAGTGAGAATGTATCGATGTCGGCTCAGGAGTAGTTGACGCGTGTGTGAAGGGGTTGCGAAACGACTTTTAAAGCCATACCAGTTGTTTCGATCCGGAGTTTGTTCCTGGATTGCGGAGGTCCCGATCCACAAACTGTTGAGACTGGGGAGTATATGAACTGTCTTTCTCTTGCCAAGAGCAAGTAAAGTCTATCCAATCTACGCTCTGCTCTGTCCATTCCTTCTGAGTAGTACATTCCCTTCATCTTTCCTTATTGTTATCATCACTATCATTTATAATGAAGTTCTCTTCTCTTATCACGAGCGGGCTCGTATCTTTCACATTGGTCGCTAGTCATCCAACCGCCTCACCTTCAAGCGAGCATTCAGTCCAACAAGTCAGAAACCCCGTACATAAACGCGACGGCGTCGCCGCTCTGGCAAAAATATATCGAAAATACGGCATCCCACTTCCTAGACATCTAGCCGCTTCAGCACTTGCTCGTCGTGACGGTACCGGTACTGTCGCTAACACACCCATCGATGATGATGCCGAATGGTTAACGCCGGTACAAATCGGCAGCCCACCAAGGACTTTCCAGATGGATATCGACACGGGATCATCAGATCTTTGGGTTTTCGGTGCTAAAGCGGCTGCTGCGGGCGGCAGTCGGACTCGATATGATGCATCGAAGTCGAATGCTTCAGAAGAGATGAGTGGTGCAAAATGGCAGATTTTGTATGGTGATGGAAGTAATGCAAAGGGCTATGTGGTGAAAGATACAGTCTCGATTGGAGGGCTTTCAGTAGAAGCTCAAGCCGTGCAGGTTGCTGATGAAGTGGACGACTCTTTCGCGCAACAGCCAAATGTGGATGGTCTGCTAGGCTTGGGCTTCAGTTCTATCAACACCGTTTCACCCAAGAAACAAAAAACTTTCTTTGACAGCGCCAAAACTGAGCACGGCACTGGATTATTTACGGCGGATTTACAGCACGATGCTCCCGGTACATACAGCTTTGGATTTATCAATAAGACGGCATACACGGGCGACATTGCCTACACGCCGGTCAACACGTCGACTGGACTTTGGACATTTACATCTCCGGGATATGCCGTCGGAAAGGGCAAAGTTTCCCAGACACCCATCACCGGTATTGCGGATACCGGAACTTCACTCCTTTGGCTACCCGATGAAGTCAACAAAGCATACTATTCACAAGTCAAGGGCGCCAAGATTGACGAAACGGCCGGTGGTTACGTCTTCCCTTGCAACACAAAACTGCCCGACTTTACCTTCAACATCGGCAACACGGGCGTCACAATCCCAGGCTCATACATGAACTTTGCTCCTCTCCAGGGAGCCGAGCCGGGTGTGGTAGCGAGAAGAGCTAAGAGAAGCGCTGGTGGTAGCGGAAGTTCCCAAGCCGGCACATGCTTTGGAGGGCTTCAATCGAGCTCTGACTCGGATGATGTTAACATTTTTGGAGCCCTTGCTCTCAAGGCTGCTTTTGTGGTGTTTGACGGAGAAAAGTCACGGATAGGATTTGCGAAAAAGGCTTTGCCTAGAGCTGAATAGGAACAATTATAGCACATAGAACATTTGGAGTTGCTGGTTCAACGCTTGTCAATAGACTGATCCAATTCTTGGACAAAGAGGTCCTACCCCCATTAACCGTGACGTGAGCTGCTCACACAGGCCTCTAACTCAAAGTGGAGAAACGCTCTATGGCTTCAGCCAACCAACGCTTGTGACAGTTTTTGGGTTTCGCCGAAGATTAAGCGATATGGAAGCGCTATTAGTCACGTGTTTGGTCGGTGATTGCAATCATCTTCAGTGACCATACAATAATGCTTTTCGTCCGCCATTGCATTGACTGAGTGAATACATGTGATGTAAGGTCTTTGTGCACTCCATTTCTCGGTGCGATTGCATAAAAAATCAAACCAAGGCAAAGAAATCGCTCACTCACAACAAGTTTGTGCCCCCCTGCATAAGCGGAGCATGACACGCATGCACAAGTGTGCACATTCCGTGCACTAAAAATCTCTGATGGTTCTCTTGCGGTAAAGTACTCGGGTCGCGCGAGGGCTCATGGGTACTTCCAACTCGATTCACGGCGCTTTCCGGAAGTTCACGTGACCGACTTAGCCGAGATGCGCTAACATGCGCCGCTTCAAGAATGCGCGCCGATAGCGGCGGTGATAAGATAAGGATGTGCTGAGCTGGGCTCAACCCCGATGAGCTGAGATCCAATAAGTATCATGTCGACTTGTTGGGAGGTGGCGGTGGAATCATCCTACTGTTGGTTTCGTAAACTCCAGTTCGTTGACTTCGTGGGGGAAGCACCCTGATATTGACTGTTGTTGTAAGAGACGCGATATGAGATGCTTAGATTGATGATATTACCATTTCCTGCATAAAACACAATCAAGATGTGGGAACTGATTTTCAGTGAAGGTCTTGGGGTAAAATAAGCAAGTCATTTCGTTGACTGCTAATAGTAGACAACACTTGGCTTATTCAGTCCCGCATCATCTGTTGTGCGATTTGACAGTCGCACCGTACCCTATACCCACAGTAGCACGCATCTCTGCGCTGTCACCGAGCCGTCGATACGAATGGCTAAACATACGTAACCCTTCCATGTGTCTAAGACTATAATCCTCTAATTCAATAGATTGCTCCTGTTTCTATGGTATCTACTTGCATCTTCAAATTACTCCAGGACCACACCCACAAGACGTCAGATGCCACCCCAGCGCCCTTTCCATATTCCTCATTTTGCCCCTAGCTTGGCTGCCCTCTTTTGCATCCATCATAGCCAATAGTGCCACAGCCAACTCTGAAATATCAGAAGTCTCTTCTAAAAGCTCCCTGACCATCTGCCGCACATCTGCATCACGGCACTTGAACAAGACAACGGCCAGGGGATGCATAATTAAAGTATCCATCACATAAGCGCCGCCCGGTATTGCTCTCGCTTGGTCTCGCATAACTCGAACGGTGTGGACGATGTTGCGGTAGACAGGCCTTGCGTCGGGTAAGACTGTTGAATCCGCCGCGTGTTGCCGATGCAGACTCGATAGGCTTTCCAAATAAAGTGCTTCGAGAATACTGGCCGAGATGTAATAATTTCGGTTCTTCTCCCGATGTTGCTGAGCGTTCCAATATAGCATGGCAAAAGTATTGTGCCAATGCTTGAGTATCGATAATGCTTCTTCCCAAGTTTCTGCAGAAACCTCGTCGTCGTTGAGTAAGTGGTGCGACAGGTGATGCTGTACAACATCCCACCATTTCAACGCCTGAGCCAAATCAAGGAATGATGATGGCATGTCGTCTATTGAGTGTCTGTGCCTCCCCGAGCACCGCTTTTCCACCCTGTGCTCAACTCGTGCCCCAGCAATGCCCAGTTTCAGAGTCCATGGATAGGTGGTAAGTCGCTGAAGCATCTCGAGCATGGCTGTCTCGTAAGAATCGAGCGTAACAGCGGCTAACGATACACCCTGCTCCTCACATCTTTGGGCAAAATAGCTCTCCATGATCCGACGGCCATGCTCAAAATGTACATAGGCAGTTTCCATATCACCTCGCAGCATATCATAAGTGACAAACAGTATAGCCACTAGAGCAACGCTCTGCAGGCCGCGTGGTGTTAATGTGGCTGCTTGCACGGCACGTAGAGCTCGGCTGTAGTAGACGAGTGAAAGCTCGTATGCCTGCTCATCCTCCTTTGGATCTGTATTCAGCCGTGTAAAAGCAATACTAGCGGCACCGACAGCACAGCAGATCTCTCGGACAACAGAATCCTGGTGTGCGACTTGGGGCGTGAGTGCAGCGAGTGTATTGACAGGGAGAACGCCGTGTTGCTCGCTGGTAAAGACGAAGGCGAAGAACATGTTCCATTGTGTCTGGTCCTTGAACAGAGACGAGATATAGTTTGGCTTGGTCAGAATGCGAAGGTCGGTAGGCGGAGTCGTGTTTGTTTGTGTGGTAGTGTTGAATGTGACGGATTGACTGAGAGGGAAATGACATGGTAGGCCTAGTGTCTTGCATTTTCGACAGATGGGTTTTGCTTCGTCACATTTCACTTTTCGGCGTCTTAGTCCGAGCATTAGCTCATTTGTGTTTTGCAGTGGTCAGCGGTAGGTTTGGTAAACGAACTTGCACTGTTTACAGCCCGTCCGGGTCTTTAGTGTTTTTGTCTTAGGCCTCTTGGCAAGTGCTACGACGTTGTCATCGGGGGTTGTCGTCTAGGATTGTTAACTATTAGAAGCGGCGGTGTGACCACGAGGGACCTACCTGGGTGCTCCATGCGGAGACAGTGTGAGATGAGTGGCTGCTGGTGGACTGCACATCGTCTGGGGAAGAGCTGTCAGGTCGCTCCATGATCTCTGCATAAAGGTCTGCGGCCTAGCGACATACGATAAAACAATAAAGAGTAGATCTCGCAACGTCAGATATCTGATAGGACGAAAAGTTGGAGTACGCCGCAGGATGATTTGATGCACTGTTCAGGTACGGGTAAGCGGCCCCCAAGAAGTAGTCAAATCCGACGATTACGCGGACTGCTCAATGACGAGAACTTTACCGCTTCAAGTTAGCGTTAGCCGATAATTATATGAGCTCGCTTAAGGATCTAGATCCATGGCGATGACAAGGATAGCAGCCTTGCTGGGCGAAATTCGTATTTGATCAAGCTCGTTTCCAATGTTTGGTGCATCTGGTTATCCCTCTTGCTGACCTTTTAACATTTTCCTAGTTATTGATTGACCCGAGCGTACGGACCTAAATAACGGCGAGGCGTCTCATTACACGGTGATCCGGCCTACCAGTAGGTTGGCACGACAAGAGACACTAGTTCTATCAAGTAACACTTTCTAGATGCACTGGAACGCATGTTCTTTCTCGAACATCGCCTCGGCGCTCACTCAAACCTGCTTTTCTCAGCACACTACACCGGAAATCCCGAAGGTCTCACAAGAGAAGAAGTCTACTCTGCTGTCCGCTCAATAATTGAAGCATGGCCCGAGTCAGCTCTCATTGGAGTCCCAGAGGCATCTAAAGGGGGCAGGAGTTATGTTCTGTTCTCCGCTGCCCTACACGAGATTGATCTTGAGACATGTGTCGAATTTCGTGACGACGAGGAGCCCGTCTGCAACGCTGGAGTGATTGAATACTTGCACAACGAGTGGCCTTGGACTGATCAAAACCTTTCTCCACGACAGCCATGGTGGAAAGTAGTCGTTTTCGGTAGAAAAGAGGTTGCCTTTGTCGCCCACCATCTCATCAGCGACGGCCGTTTCTCTCAGACTTTTCACAGAGAATTCCTCGCTGCTCTCAATTCAACACCTAACCCTCCAAGACAATCGTCCTGCATTGTGAAGATTGACCCCGAGAGAACAAAATTGAGCAAAGAGATTCTAGAGTTCTGGACATGCAGCATTAGTGGTGTCTGGGTGGCACACAACTTGCTCGTCCTCCTTGTGATCCGGCTTTTCTTTGGGAATAAGCTTCTATTCAGCGACGTGCCTAAGACTAAAGCACCACGACCAGAGTTTGTTCTCGATGAGGCTGCTCCAGAGGATCGGGTCAAAACACGCATTGCCTCTGTGCGTATCCCACAAGACCAGATGCATCGTGTTCTCGCTGCTTGTCGAGCACATGAAACAACTTTTACTCCTATGATCATCGTCATGCTCTTGTGTACCGCTGCCACCGACTTCTACCCAGATGCAAAAGTCGGCTTTACGTGCTGCGCCCTCGATCAGCGGCGTCTGTTCCCAGAAGGTGGCGGGAAAGGTAGAATAATGAATGGTGGTGGTACTTCCAGAACAGAGTCATGGTTGAACAATTATCGCGGTGTGTTTCGGCCCAATCTGAATGAAGAAGGGGACTCCAAAACATACGACGTCGACGTTGATCAGGCTTGGAAACTTGTTGCAAATTATCGTGTGTCGGTCAACAAAGAATTCGAGGGCAAGAATCCACCGCTTACCGTATTGCGTCAAGCCAACAATGGTGTATCAAGTGACCTGGAAGGAGAGTTGAAGTCAGTATTTCCAATCCTGGGGCTCTGTCTGAACAACATGCTCAATGTCTCCAACGTGGGAGTTTTTAAGAATGAAGGAAGCGGGCCTTGGCGTATAGATGACACGTCGTTTTCGTCGGCGGCGGTGCACGGTGGTTTGAGTTATGAAGTTGCTGTTCATGTTAGTGGAGTTGAAGGAGGTGATACAGTCGTGAACGCATCGTATCAGGACGGGCAAATGTCGAGAGAGATTATTTATGGTATTCTCAACGGGACATTAGCTAGGATAGAGGCTCTCGTGGATGCTGAGATGTCTACATAGTCGGTTAGAAAAACATAGATCACATATGCACAAGAATCACTAATTATTAAATCGACTATCCTGATAAAATAGACATGCAATTCTCTAGCTAGTAGTTGCTGAATCCAGAAACGAATGCTTGCCCTTGTTATCGCTCTCGCCTTGGGCCTCGAGTACTTTTGTTCTCAGAAACTTGCGCTTCTGACGCAATCTCTGGAGCTGGTAGTCACTGTGCATCATACAAAAGGTGAGCTCACGATGTTCCTCTTTGATGCGCATGATGACTGTCTCGATCTCCGGTAAAGTCTCAACTAGATCCGGGTCAGTCGTGTCAGCATCTCCAGGCTAAGGAAGTTCGTTGATAGGTTTTAGATGATTGGCGCATGCTGTCGAACCATTTGCTGTGGAAGAGAACTCACCACTAGGCTGTTTACGCTCAGACATCAGACGAGCTAGTCCTTCTGGCATAGAGGACTCGTATGCCAAATTCATGATCTCCTTGTCTTTGAAGTCCATGCAAGTTCTTACCGATGTTGGCGGCTTCTGAGGTGATTGTGCTAGCAACGAAGTGTATGAACTTGAGATCATACTTCGAGAATGGGCCATCTGCTCGTGCATTGATGATAGTGTGCGCAGAGAAATAAGAAAGGACTGCTTGGCCGTGGACAACTGGTTGGCCCAGAAAGTCAGAACGGCAAACTCTCACCTGTCAAGGCCCGTGTTGGCGCTCAGATCATAGATGATGTAGCGAACACTAATCTTCATAGAGTTTATACTGGCTTTGTCACCTTCGGTCAGAGGAAGGCTGGTGAAGTAGGGGAGATCCTGATGAGAATGGCGTCTGCTATGCTATGTGTCTTTGATAAGGGGTATCGTCTTGGGTGAAGAGCTCGTTTTGAAGGTGTGACCCGTAAAAATAATCGGCTTCGTAGGACGGACTAAGCTGCGTTTACAAAAGTGAGTGATCAGATATGTGATATGTCAAACTGAGGCATAATCTGAGTATCAGAAGCGGCAGGCTCATGTTCTTGTACTTTGGCTTGTGGCTTTGGCGAGGCGCAACTAACTGTTCGGAAAACTTACGATTGTTTCGTTAACGTACTGCTTCCCGTAAAGTTGGCTGTTTAGGTTGCGGCCAAAGCACCTTCCAAGCCACAACTTCGAGCAGCAAAGTGCACATAAGGCGTTAGAACTAATCGTAAGGTGCGCCTCACAGGATAGACACCTAGTGAGGAATCATGTATTGATTTTCGGTATTTAATTCTCATAAATGATAGTGTCTCTTGATGTCCGCCCGGCTCTGTATAGTCTCGTTTTGAACAACACCTATCCAGCTTTACAGTCTCATATATAACCTCCTTGTATCAAGTTGTGAAGCGCCATCTTAGTGACCTCGGTGTTGATGGTCTCTCCTTCTGATCGCATTGCTTCTTCCATCCACTCTAGGCACTCAACGCTGAGCTCTCGATATGGCCATATTCCAGAAACTCTGTTGGTCTTGGCGTAAGCTGAAAGTTCATCATGGATATAGAAATGGAGCGAAATATCTCCAGTTCTCATGATCAAGTGCTGGATGGCAGTATGGATATAGAGGGGTTGTTTTTCGCTGAACAACTCTAGAATGTCCCCAGCCAAGTCAAAGGTCAGCCTCCATGGGACCAGAAGAGCTATATGCGGCAGAGTCAAGATCTTTATGGCCAGGGGTGTCTCCTGCCTTGTGTAGTTCCTAGGGCATGACCACAAATTGAGTAATTCCGCACAGGAGGCAAGAACTTTGGCCTCAAGCTGTGATGCCTCCCAAAGCATCCAAAGAACGCATCTTGTTTCCATAAATGTAGTGCAAAAGTCAAGTGCGCTGGTTTCTGCTCTGGCAACAAATTCGTACAGCAGTCGTGTATGGTCTAGTGACCAAACCAGAAAAGGAGTCCTGCGAGCCGAAGCTTGAAGAAATGAAACGACAAATCTTTGAAAAGCCTGGCTCTCTCGAGCGAACCAAAAACGAGTGTTAATTAATGCCGCAGCTTTTGCAAAAGGCAGATCTTCGGAGTCGAGTGCTTGTCTCGTACGTTCAAGACCCTGTGTAGTTTCTCTTAGCAAGTCAGCAGCCTTTTTCCTAGCTCTGTCCTGGAAAAATTCAGGCCACTGCGGGTTGCATAGTGTTACGCTGCGAAAATATCTGATCTTAGGCTTTTTGATCCTTGATGGTACTGGTGGATGGGGTCCGATTTGTGCAATTCTGTCGCAGATCAATCCCTCGATGCCAGCTGAAGGGTGCTCTACTTTGCTTCCAGGCCGAAAGAAGCGGGTCAAGAAGTCCGCTCTTCCGCTTGTTTTTATGTTGTCAAGGGCAATTTGAGTGAGGGGATCGGGCCTGTTGTCAAATGAATCGCGAAAGCGAAGCTTTAAGCCACATCTTGAGTTGGCACTAGCGAGGTGTCAGACTGCAATGGCAGCTATAGCTGGAGTCTCAACCCACCATGTCAATGCTTGGCCCTGAAAGTTTGCAGCTCTCCTGCGATTGCATTTCGGACACTTTAGGTCGTGGCTTTCCCGTTTCGGGAAGATAGCACTCATTTGCACGAGCTCTCGAGGTTTGATGACATCTTGAATCGGCTTGATGCCGGGACTATTACACAGAATATCGGCAAAGGGCTCAGTTTTGTGAACAAGATAGCGGTAGCTTTGGATTATCTCGTGCCCATGATGGCCCTGAGGAAAGATACGCAGAAGGAATTCGTGTAGTGCCTAGGAGGCAAGGTCAGCTAGATGTCGCCAAAGGAAATCTTATAGTCATTACCTCCCATGAGAAGACAGAAAAGAAGTCAAATTTGTGGAACTTGCCACATGGGTCCTCAAGATCAAAACTATTCCTGAAGAAATAATGTTCCATGAAAGGGTTCCTACAAATATGATCAGAGTTAGTAAGAAGACGAAACACCTATCAAGTCAAAATTAGAACAACACTCACTTTTGACAAAACTGTCGCTTCATGCTTATTAATTTCAACTGGTACATAAGATCCTTGTGAATCTGTTCGAGTTTCTTGGAGTGAAGTGGCCACCTCACTTTTTGCACAAAACCCTGTACATTTTTCTCGCGATACGGACCGAGACAAGGTCGGAGTTCTCTGATCTTGTAACGGAAATCCCTCAGTAGTCGCTTGATTTCTTTAGACTCGCGAGGAAAAGTAATTTCATGCTCTGGGTCGTCCGCGAAGTGGTTGACGAGCCTACTCAACTCCTTAATGTCGTGGTAGAATTTTTCGAAACGAGTGAACTCGTCAACGGCCTCCCCATTAAGGAGAGTGGCTAGTGTAAAAGTACTCTTGATCACGAACGCAGCATCTCCGATACCAAACCCCAATGACATATTGCACCTTTGGCGAAGCGTCTGTGGCACTCAACAGTGGGATGGAAGCTCGTAAAGTGTGGGTGGTAACAAGTTGTGGTGGATCCTTTTTTTCTTTTTGGAGCGACAGCCCTCTTTATGATAGCGTTCGTGTAAGGACTGACGTGATTTGCACTTACAGCTATCCATCGCCCGGTCACATAGCCCTTTTCATTGATGGTGCGTGGCGATTTGATCTCGTCTGAGCTCATAAGGCCAACCGTCAGCATAAGGCGGACAGAAGTAACCATTGTTCGTGTAATTATCTGAGTCGCCACTAGAATCTGTGTGTATGGCCAATGTGCAGTTCTGGTGCTGCATCTCGTAGGAAAAGGAAAGGGTGCGTACGTGGTTACAGTATAAGCCACATGCAATAGAATCATTGCTTCGCCAATCGATGTTTATTTTGGTGTGTCACGCGGGTGAAAGAAAACGCCATATGGAATCGTTACTGGTAAACAGGCCAGCGGCCTTCAGTTGCGTGGGGGCGAGGCTCACTCTGAGGACGGGGACAGAGTTGCTGAGGAAACTAGCCTTATTATTGTGCCCAAGATCTCGTAGGGGCTAATCAGGCGATCATCGGATAAGTCTGAAGTAAATCATGATCACGATATAATGGAAGAGTCACAGTTGGTGCCCACCACTGTTGCATAGAACCGAAATTGTAAAGTGCGAAGAGAGTTATGTGTAAGATGCAACCCAAGTCTCATTCAATGCTTCTTGCCAATGCCCAACTTTCCCCTTTCCCCGCCGTTCGCCCAAATGCTCAACTTGTTCTGTTGTACCGTTTTCATTTATGTATCCAAGAAACCCACCCAAAACGGCCTATTCAATCGTATAGGTTCGTGTTCTCAAAGTAATAAAAGAAACCGTTGTCCGTAGAGACAGAAGGACCAGCAGATTGGGAAAAGTCATTGTGGTGCAGTGGCTGGCTGATTGCGTCCATGGCAGGCGACATGGTCTCCGACCCGTCAAGTTCGAGAACTCGCCCAGGGCCAGTGTTGAGGTCTGCGACGGGCTGCGTAGTGGGTTGGAATGTGTACACCGGAAGAGTCGGGTAGTTCTGTGCGGACCCTCCATAGCCAGTGAAAACCATAGTATACGAAGCCATTTGCGGAGCGAACCCAGAACCCGCTTGCAAAGGAGCAGACATTGCAGCAAATGGAAGAAGGATGGAAAGACCGCCTTCGTTGAATTGAACCAGTAGTCCTGAGTTAGGAATAATTTGGTGGCCGCTTGCGAGCTCAATTCTATGTTCCGGGCTCGCAGGGTGCTCAGCAAGCGGCTGTTGCTGTTACTGTTGCTGTTGTGTTTTCTTTTAGGTCGCGTTTGTTCTCGCTTTTCATTGCTTAGGTGGGTTTGTAGTGGCAGTCTCTCTGCGCTTTCGCTTCGGAGCCGAGGATTAGTTGACCTCATCGGTTTCGTCCCGATTGGTGTCAGTCTTATTGCACTTGGTCCCCGAAGAAGCACAGCGCACCTCTTCACTTACATCTTCCATTTTAGCACACGGCCACACCTGAAGTGGGGGCAAGGCTGGTGGTTGGCGAGCAGTGTCGGCAAGGGTCGTCTCCGGACCACAAGTTGCTGAGCAGCAGGATGTTCCGACATGGTTGTGCGGAGATCGATCTGGTTGTCAATTTTCTCCGTTCAAATCTGACTGAAGAGAAGGATGAAAGAGGCAAGTTTACCAGATGGAAAGCTGTGCTCTTTTAAGCTTGTCATGTCTGTCTATTACCTTCCAACTTGCAAGCGAAAGCCAGATCAATGCCATCCGTTTGACATGACCCACACACACCACGATGGCGATGGAGATGAGACGGGAAGTCAACGTTAGCAGCATGCTAGAATCCTCACCGATTGATTTGAGAGGGAACACCCCTGTTGGCACCCTTGTGAGAAGGGCTAACTGCGAGTGGAAGAGGGCTTTGCTGTGTTACAAAATGCCAGTTATAGCCTACAGGAGCACTTTCGTCCAGTGCTTGCAGCTGAATGACTCCAACCATTCATCTTGTAAAGTTGACCTGTGCCTTATCAGCAATTGGCTACTTTATGAGACCCTTTGGCCTTCTATTGCTCCTACTTCGTCTCCTCAAATTGTGATGTTGCTACTGCAATGAGGTTCGGATTTGGGTTGATAGGTACATTCGATACAGCTTCATTACAAGGTGAGCCTCTTTTTCCACTCGCTCAGCCGTCCGACTCCCTAGGCATTCAGGGTGCGATAGCTTCAGTGATGGTTTGATCCGCTTTCAAGAGTGAACAAAGAAGTTATGACGCAACCTCTGGCAATTGATTATACCTGATATCCTCCAGGCTGAACTTCTGGTCCCGTCTGGACGTGTGTTGGTGGCGCTAACAGGTTGGAGCACGGCTCACGGCGATGCCCTAAAGCCCCCCTGTGGTCTTTTTCTGTAGCATCCCGTAGTGGGCCTTCAGCGCTTGGGAGAAGTCGCCCAAGCCATCTTGTTTTAGCCAGCAACGAGAGGCTGCGGGCGCAAAAGAAGACTCAATCATCAAGTCTCAAAGGTCGCAATCATCAAGTGGCGCACATAAGGGGCTACAACTAACTGGAGGAGATATTCAAAGACAGAATGTCGATGAACAGAGTGTGCCATGGGTGTTTCCCACGCTTCCGGGGATTAGGGGTCAGCCCCCAAGCTTCCTACCCGTCCCGTGCCGTCGGGCCAGCTGAAACCCCCAGTTCCGTGACCGTCTAGAATCTGGGATAACACCTCAGGATATGTCAGGGTCATCCGAGTTCCCCAGAGCTATTCGTAGTCCATGCTGCCTTTAACAGCTGCTTCTCATCAAGTCTGAACTAAATTCATGGTGCCCGCCTTAAATGTTGAACGGGAGTGGGGATGATGATTAGGCGCAAAGATCAGTTCTGATGACGATGACCTTGAATCTGTGGTCTCATTCGCACGGTGAAGAGCTGCAATGTGTTTGTAAAGCGAGCTAGGTCTCGGGATTCAGCTAAGAGGACCTGACAAGAGCAATATTTCTCATTCTACCATTCTGACAATGCTACTCATAGCTTCAGCCTTACGGGCAGGCTGATCGTCTGAGGTTGGACTCCAGTTCTACAACGGTCATAGTCAGTGAACAATGGCATCAAGCATACCCTGTTCTATTCCGAGATCAAAGGTGACTAAATGCCAGGCTGAAATTTACCCACATTCCCAATTTATGCATAAGCTGATTGAGCCTGCACAAAAGCACAAGGGCATAAGCTCAAAAAGCGAGAGGTTGGTGTTATTCCCCCTCTACCCCTGCATCCAGCTACACCGTCCCTCCCAACCTCGTTTATTTGTTGTCAGCCGGCAGCGTCTATCTCACTTGGAAGCAAACTGCAGGGAGCAAGCATTTTCTCAGCCTGTCTTTGGCCTGTGCATTGCGCCCGGGGATCTCTGCTTTTTTTGGACTGACCCGCCGCAAAAGAAAGCACAGTCCGGCCTGTACCACTCAGAAGCCGCAGCAACAACCTGTGGTTGGACTTTTCCTGTTTCCCCTGCCTCTGAGGCTTGCAGTGGAGACGCTCTGAAAAGAGATACGTGGCTGGAGAAGCAACGGAGAAAGGTACATCGGGAGTGTCTCCTTTGAATGTACTTTTCGCAAACTGAGCACCCTTCCCAGCAGAAAATGACAAGGGTTGGTGGATGGGCCATGCACAACTTTTTGCTTCATGTTGATAGCCAGTTGGTGGCCCTATGTACCCGTTGGTGCAAGCAACTGTTGGCTGAACTTGTGCAAGAGTGTCATCGCAATGGCACACGAGAATACTTTACTTTTGGGTTGTCTTATACTCCTGGATCCCTCATTTCTCGCGTTATCGCTGTTCAGTATTGCCTCTCGAATTTTGCCTCGCCCACAAGATTTTGCGTCTTATCTGCCCTGCGACCGCGTGAACGACCGTTCTTGAAGCGATTCAATCATTTCAACTGCGCCTACTGTACTCACATCGTTGTTCCAGCCTGACATCCGTGTGAGCTTTGATCAATCTCATCCTGAGTGTTCCCCAAGCTGTGCTGTGTTCCAAACCCCGCGTCAACCCTCTCCACGCGTCCAAACTCCACTACATCTCGGCTTCGAGTCGAAAAGGTCCGAGCCAGGTTTAAGTCCTGGTGAATCCTTTGCTTATGCTATTTTATTCGATACGTCGCTGTTCCTTTCCTTCCCATAGATGATACGAGACGCCTACCACGCTCTCAATCCTTGGTCCATATTCCCTGCTTCAATTACACTTGGTTGTCGCGACGGACTTCATTCGCCTCGCCCGAACCCCCATTTCATAATCATCAACCGAGGCATGTGCCACCTCGTTATCTTCTTGACTCACTCTTCAATCCTCGTGCTCTTCTTTTATTTACGCGCCGGGTTTTCATGAAGTCGCGATGGTCCAGTCGATCAGTATGGCGCGCTTTTTTGAACCAAAGTCTGTGCGACACCCGACGCGAACGACGAAGAGCCATACACATGACGGCGCCATAAGCAATATCCTTGATCAATTGAGACAATGGTCTAAGCGAGGATATAGAACTCGGGACCGCAAGCAAGAGCTTGGGAAGTGGGACATTGCCGAGTCAATTTTCTGGCTCGCCGCAATCAGAGAGATGATCGGAGAGACAGCTGGAGGAAATGTCACATCCCTTGGGACACGATTCTAAAAAGTCAAGACGTGACCTGCGATGGTGCAAGTGACTTCGCGGCGAGGTGCACATGTCGGACGAACTCTTGACTTGGTAATGAGCTTAGCAGTTGGCGCTCCAGAGATTCTCATCTCGAGGTCTATCTGCACCTAAGTTCACATTCCATGTAGCTCGTGGTTTGCCTCTCCCGCTGCGCTCTCACGTCAACGCCAGTTCTATCGGTCTATGCTTGCCGTCTCTTGACTATCGGTGCACTCCAACTTTAGACGTCGGGCTCTACTTCCTCCACGGTCGGCACCCTGTTCAGCTTGTTCCCAAAGAACCCCGACACAGCTTGAACGCTATCCCAGATGACCTGAACATCTTCTTTGGACACCCCAATGCGCCTTGTCCCTCGAATGTGCCAGTGCGTCTCCAGCGGCAGATTTTGGCTCATAATCGCCGGTAGCACAACAAGCTGCGTGTCGACATCATCTAGCACTTTGCGATCCGACAGAAACAGCCCGTATGTGATCTCGGTCGAGACCCAAGCGAAATCCTTGTGAGCGTCGAATAAACCCAGCGTATCTCCTGCGTTGCGCGTGTATATCTTCTTGAACCAATCGACGGCGCGCTCATGGTTGGCGTCATTGGCCTGCCATCCCTCGCGCGTCGTGTTAAAATCACAATCTTCGGGTTTCTCGACTTTGCTAATTGCCAGGATGGCCTCGATGGGTTTGCATACGCCTACGAGGATGGTGGTCTTGATGAGAGCTTCCCGAAGGCGTCGCACGAGAGCTTGACGTGATTCACTGGTCTGGTAGGCATCTTGTCTGGTCAAATACTTGTAGAGAGCTGCCGCAGCTTCGGGATCGGGACTGGCGGAGAGACAGGCGATGACGAGGAGATACCAGCGTTGGTCGCCCAGCTCAGTGTCTTTGAAGCTCGTCTCAATCTTCTGGAAGAGCTGAGATAGCTCGGGGGTGAGCTCAGAGGGTGCCATGGCGAGTAGTGATGCGTAAGAATGAGATGCCGCCGGGAGATTCGGTGAGAGGAAGTCGGAGTGAAGACGTAATACTGTAAGACAAAGGTGGGTAAGGTTTCTGCCCCTCTCGTCTCACTTGTGCCACTCCACATCGCTATTGACTCCTCATGAGCCTCAAAGAACAACCCCGCATTGCGAGGTGAGGCTTCAAGAAGCCAGATTAAGCTGTCGCATCAGCCATCAAACTTTCTCTGTGGAACCATCATTCACTAAAGTGCTACTAGGTTAGCCTCAAAGAAATGTTAACGCAATCAAACGCATATCGCAATCAAGGTAACCATGTAGAAAAATTTTGACGACGGATGACTTCCACCTTTCTACCACTGTCGTAATTTCGCCGCCAGTTCTGAGAATTTCCTCGACTATGTCGCAAGAGCTAGGTTCAATCACGGCCGTGTTGGTCCCCTCAACTCGTGGGTTGAGCTTTTTTGCGTTGTTGACGTGGAACAACTTACTCTCGTTGTTTGGCCGTTTCTCTCGAGGGTGTGAGGGTCAGAAGTCGATATCTTGATAGCCTTTCTTGTCGAGTGCCCATCCTCATATCAGGACTCCGATGGCTTGCTGCTGATGCCGTCGTTGAAAAAATCGACCGTGACAGTATCTATCACAGGAGCGACAGGACTGTGGGTGAGATTGGCTGCCAGGTCCTCGACCAGTCCTAAACGCGATGGAGCTAGGGCATAGAGGCCGAAAGCACTCAGCAGTAGCAGAGCATACGCCCTGATTTGAAGTTTGCTCCTCTCGCTAACCTGTTCCGAAACTGTTGTCGCCCAGGAGCGTTGCGCGATGAAGGTGGTTTCGTGATAAGATCTGGTAGGAAAGGAAAGCCATAAGATATTTAAGACGTGTCGCAGTAGGCATCTTGTCGAAGAGACAGTAAAAAGAATACTTGGAGTAATTGCGAGTGATTATAGGTTGCTTGCGTCATCTTAGGAGTCTAGTCTAGACGGTTTGTGCCTGAGTGTAATAGAGTGTGCATCTACGTGATGGATTACCTGAAGGCTTTCCAAGATTCTTGCCTATATGCCGCGGCGGGCACAACACGACAAGACCAAGATGTGATTACTAGAAATTCTCATTCGACTAGGTACTTGTGGTGGTATCGTCATTACTGTTTCCATCGTGATATGTTCATAGTATACACGAGCCTGTGACTTGTTTGTACATATTGCTGTCGCTACCTGAGGCTCTGAACTCGCTTGATAGCAACAGCCGAGCTTACCATATGTACAGAGTGAAAGTGTTATGATATAGTACCTCACCCGCACGCTGCCAACTGCGGTCAGATCAATGCATCCAGTAATCCAGCCAATATATGCCACAGAGCAATCCAGCCTACACGTTGGGAAATAGAGCCGTTGCGCCATGAACCAAATGTGGTAATACTGACTCAGGTTTTCTTAGAGTCGGGCCAAAGCCGCTCCAGTGAGACATATTCGGTCATCACGCGAGACGATCCCCATGTGTCGTGCTGTTCTGCCTTGGTATATCCGAAGGCGTGAAATATGAGAACGAGCAGAAATAACAATTGAGAGTTAGGTTACGCCGAGATACCAATAAATATTCAAGCGAGATGAACTTGTGCACGAGATATTTTCGCCATGAATATACTATGATATAGACTTTTATGCTTATTTTCCTACCATTACAAAACTTTGGCGCGAATATCATATCCAGATATGTGCAACACCATGACCGGGGCAAATTGCGTGCTGTTTTAAATCACACCAACCCGCTCTAACCCCACCAAGACTACAACCTGTGCCCAGCGTGCATCCAAAGAAACAGCGGCGAAGGCATGTAGTGGCCTAAGCTTGGGCCTCTGATGTGATGGTTATAAAACGACGTCGGGCACCTTGCGCTGATTTTCATCAACGTTCCGCACTCAACTGATACGTTTTGCATTGTCCTATCGCGAAGATGCCGGAAGAGACTGTGCCCAGGACGAAATGGTGGAAGATCCAATGGTACAGCGACGATGATACGCCCGAGGAACGAAAACTGATCGTCAAGTTGGATATGATCGTAGTGCCCTACGCTGTTCTATCCTACTGGGTTAAGTACATCGATCAGTCCAATCTCAGTACGTCACCTCTACTCTAAAGCTATACGTATCAACAGTCACTAACTCCATTTTCACAGACAATGCCTACGTAGGGGGGATGAAAGAGGACCTCGGCTTCTATGGCAACGAACTTGTCGAGCTACAGACCATGTATACCGTGGGAGCAGTAGTCGGTATGGTGCCATTTATGTTCCTCTTTACATATATCCCCATGCACTGGACAATTCCGTTCATGGACATCATGTGGGGAGTCTTTACACTCTTGCAGTTCCGTGCCAATTCCTTTGGCGAGGCTGCTGCATATCGGTTCATGGTTGGTTTCTTTGAGGTACGTTGTCAAACTCTTACTCAAACTTTGAAGTCCTGACCAAGTATAGGCCGCCTTCTTTCCAGCAATGCACTATGTGTTCGGTATGTTTCCATTCTGAATCTGCATCCGTGTTCCTCTGACTAATGATGCAGGCTCATGGTATCGCGGCCACGAAATCGCTCGTCGCGGTGGAATATTCTATACTGGTCTGAACTTGGGAACACTCACAGCCGGGCTTGTAGCCGCCGGGGCGTCCCACCGTCTAGACGGAGTACACGGTCTCGCTGGATGGCGCTGGATGTATATCATATGCGCCATCATAACGATCCCAGTCGGTATCCTGGGATATTTCCTCCTGCCCGGCACTATTGACCAGCCAAACCGATGGATCCTTAACGAAAAAGATCTCGAAATTGCAAGGAAGCGACTAGAACGACACGGCCATGTTACGCACGGTACTTTCAAAGTCGGCCACCTCAAGAAGATTTTCTTAAGCCCTCAGTTCTGGACAGTTGTGCTGGTTGATGTACTGTTCTGGAATGCAGGCATTCACAAGAGTACTGGAAGTTTTCTTCTTTGGATTAAAAGCTTAAACCGATACAGTCCTGCCAAGGTCAACGAACTCGGATCAATCACACCGGCCCTGGGCATCCTGTATAATCTCATCATCTGTTTTGCATCAGACTTGGTTCTCGGACCAGCGTGGGCAATCACTTTTGCTTCGACATTCAACGCCATCGGCCTTATCATTCTGGTTATATGGAACGTCCCCGAGGCCGCTCTCTGGTTCGGCTTCTCGACTATGTACTGGTCCAACGCCCTTTCTAGTGTTCTACATGGCTGGGTCAACAATCTGTTACGTGATTCTCCAGAAGAGCGGTCATTCACTCTTGTTCTTATTACCATCATTGCGCAGTCATCTACTGCGTGGACTCCGCTGCTTACTTTCCCGACCGTCGAGTCCCCACGGTATCCCAAAGGCTTTTCGTTCTGCCTTGGGTGTGCTATAACCCTCATCCTCACCACGCATATCTTAAATGTGTATATCAAGCGCAAGGAGTAAGTCGGCTTATTTTCTAATATTGTTGACGGAGGAAGCGTGCTGACCTCTCTTTGCAGAACCAAAGCGGAACTCGCCCACGGAACAGACGAAGAGACGTTCCATAACGGTTTAGCGCGTCCGGAGGAGAGCGAAGAGATCGTAAACGACACGGACTCCGGAAAAGGGCAAGGTGCAAAGTCTCGTGTGACGGCACTTCACTGATGCGAAGCACCCTGTAGTGGCCTCGATATGCTTTGGTTCAGCTGGCAACTTTATGATAAGGACAGGATTCAAGAAGAGCTGGAAAAGGAAGGGGGACTAGTCTAAGACGTCACGACTGTAGAAAGCGACACATTGAAGATTCAATGTACAAAGTCTCTCGAGGTTCATCGCGGCCATGCAGCGTGCACCTGAGTTCCGGTTACTACTCAAATTCCAACACGATCCCTACGTTAACTCACCCGAGTCAGCCTCACAATGATGTTCTATTTAGACCGCAAAAAAACCCGGCTTACAAAGACGTGAAACTCGTAACAGCTTTTTATGCAAAAATTACTACTTTTGGAAAACAGTGTCTTTGCTGATCTAAGCTTATGTCAGCGGATATCAGCGGATGCCACCTCAAACACTCATCCACTGCTTACCCTGACACTTCCGCCGTTCCGGAGCTTAGGTACAGGAGTATAAATACCATTCCTATGAAGTTAGACGGAAATGAAAAGAAGAAGAAAAGAAGGTCTTCACAACTCACTATTTAATAGGAACGAAATTCCAAACTATAATCACCATGGGCCAGAAGTTATCCCTTGTAGTCGAGGTCGAAATCGAGGCCCCAATTGAGACTGTTCGATCAGTTGTAAGTAGTGTGTTACTGGTCAGTTCAGATCTAACAGTGGTATAGTTCAAAGACTTCCCCAGGTACAAAGAATGGAGCAGTTGGTCCATTGAGCCAGCCGTATCATCCAAAAGAAAAGATGACCTAGTCCCTAAAGACAAGCTCAAGGTTGATGTCAAAGACCTCAAATTCACGGCTACTCTACTCGTTAGTAACTCATCTGAAACTTACGGTACTGGACTGACTGGGATATAGAGAAATGATACAGATGCTTTCGAATGGGAAGGAGGTCTATGGCCGTTGCTGCTAGGTGAGCACGAGCTTAGCTGGAGGCCAAGCACCAAGACTCCTGGCGGTACGACTTTCAGGCAAAGGGAAAGTTGGAGAGGTTTGATCGTGTTTCTTTGGGGGCCTAACTGGACCATGGGAAAGAAGACTAGAAGGAACTTTGAGGCATTCAATACTGAATTGAAGAAAGAGGCTGAGAGGAGGACAGCTGCGTAGCTGAGATTCTTGTCTAATTCTAGCGCCATAGCGAGAAACGATTTAATCTAAATTTTACTTCTCGCAGCGAGTTTGGATTAAGCTGTGGAATACGGTGCAGTATAGTATAGTTGCAGTGGCTCAAATACTTTAGACCTCTGCACAAAAGAGTCAAATCGAAACTAATATCTCTTGAATTACACGGCGTTTAGTGGCCTTTGTAGCTCATGCTAACCTCGGATGCCCGGATCCCATGGTATCCGATAACACAATTCTCAGCACTAACTGTAACTGTAAGAAATTAGGTCGGTCGACGGCGTTGTCAGATTGTCATCCACACCATTCTGATGTGAAGTTTAGCCCCTTGTTGTCATCATCTACACTTTTGGATTAAAAGTTTAAATAGAAGGTGGTGATCTTCTTCCTTCATAAATAAGAGGCTTGCGCGTTGTTTCCTCCTAAAGAATGGCCCCAACGATAGCTCTATCGTCTCTATAATCATGGACCCTTACTCTACAACCATTCTTTTCATCCCAGGCGCATGGCACAGTGCCCAATGCTTTGCTGATGTAGCTAACAGTCTTGGGAAGTCTGGCTTCAACACTGACCTTGTTGAGCTTCCCTCTGTCGGCCCAGAGAGGCACCTCGACGGCTTCAGCTCGGATGTAGCCACGATTCGCCACCGCGCATTCCAGGCCATCTCGGCAGGTCAGAAAATTGTCCTTGTGGCGCATTCTTATGGCGGAGTTCCGACCACCGAAGCTATCCGCGATTTTTCCAGTCATGTCATCCATTTTGTCTTGGTTTGCTCGTTTCTTCTTCAAAAGGACGCATCGCTGCTCTCTACTGTTGGAGGCGAACCTATTCCTTGGTGGGGTGTCTCACCAGACAAACTCGAAATGAACGCCAAGACACCTAAGGATATTTTCTACAAGGACATCTCGCAAGAAGATGCAGATGTTTACATCAGTCGTCTCAAGCCGCACAGTTACAAAACATTTCAAAGCCGCCTTACCTATGAAGGCTGGCGATATGTGCCAACAACATATTTGTACTGTACTCTTGATGCGGCGCTTCCGATCGCAGCACAGAGGAGAATGGTTCAGGAGACGGCCAAGGGTGTCAATATTCGAACGGAAGAGCTTGTGACTGGACACAGTCCGTTCTTCAAAGATCCGGCTGCGGTTGCGGGCATGATCGAGAGGGCTGTGCGATTGGGAGGCAGCTGATCGGTGCTACCCATGAGAAAGGTTGCACGCTCTTGGTTGGTCAACGAACCCGGATGTTTTCTGGCAGTGGAGGCATAGAAAACTTCTGCGTGTGAACTGAGAATGTCAATCGTGGTGAGTTTCTTTTGGTCATCTGTGCGCAGTGCCAAATATTTTCGACGTATCTCACTTCTCAATTAAGCGCCCTTTGCAATTGGAATGTCTTTCTATTACTTCTTATTGGCCTGCTTATTTTATGAACTCAAATCTGTGAGCTTAAAACGGCATCGCGGATTGCATAGCACAACATAGTCTATCATCAATTGACATCTATCAAGCTTGAGACAGCACAATCTCCACAAATTAAAAATTGAGGTGGCAGCTGACTATGGATTATAAAGCGGCCACAAACTTGTTGAACTAGAACGATAACTGCCAACAAAGATAGTACATCGCATTGTCAGACAATTCAACATGATCTGATCTTGGCAACGCAGAGCTGAAAGGGTGGGGGTTTGCATCCACCCCCAGACACGTGGACTCTCCCCACGCTCGTATCACCACTTATCAACACTCGGCTTTCCCGGCTCGGTCAACCGCCGCGCGGGGGATGAAATAAACATTTCCAAGCAACTCAGAGCGGTGCTTTTCTTTCATAAACTCTTGGTGGAGCTGACCGCCACTCTGCCCTTGCCAATCAGCTGAGACCTACATAACGCGTTCCCCCCTCGCAGCTCATCAACTTGTCCGTGGTATCCATGGCTTGCTCGGATGCCAGATCAGCAGAAAGATGTCGTGTTGGCTGGGGTCCGGGATCTGAGCTGACCGAGCTTCACCGCGGAGAATGGGTTGGTCTTGTGGCATAAGTTAGTCGGGATTCGGTAAAGATCACCAGATGTTGAAAGTCGAATAAAGGGCAATCATTGTCCCCTCACTCAGCCTTCTTCTATTCCAACGATTAATGAAGTTATCCAATTGAATCAGTTGACCCTTCATTATGCCTCCTGGAATTCCTCCTAAGCGTTCCTACTCCCGCACTGACGCCGGTGTTCGGGTCGAATACCCTCAGCACCATGAACTGCCAGCCAGTAAGCCGCTGATCGGCCAAGGAGGACAATTCTCCAAGCCCACTTTGGCATCACTCTCACTGGAGGGTAAAGTCATTGTCATTACCGGCGGTGCTAGAGGTCTTGGTCTGGTTATGGGTCAGGGAATCGTTTACTCGGGCGCTGATTTGGCGATTGTTGACTTGAACAGTAGGTTCACACATCCCGGGAAATCCGAACATGTATTAACAATCAGCAGAGGATGAAGCACAGTCGCAGGTCGGTCAATTGACAGATGCTTTCAAGAGAGAAAACCCAAATAGCGAGAAGTAAACGTTCATTGCTCCATATGTACTATATTTGCTAACAAGCTGCCAGAATCCCCAAAGTCACTGCTCACTATGCCGATGTCTCCGACCAGGAATCGGTACAGAAATGCATTACTGAAATTCTCGACGCACACCACAAGATTGACGGCCTAGTCACATCAGCTGGCTTCACTGAGAATTTTGACGCCATTCACTATCCCATCGAGCGCATGCGCAAGCTGTGGGGCGTCAATGTAGACGGCACCTATCTGTTTGCGGTGGCTGTTGCCAAGCATCTCATGGAGCGTCAGGTTCCTGGTAGTATTGTGGTTATCGGTAGCATGTCGGGCGCTATTGTCAACGTTCCGCAGCCACAAGCGTAAGTGTCTTTTTGAACCCCGTGAAGATAGTTTACCGACGCTGTGGATTAGGCCCTATAACGCAGCTAAAGCGGCTGTCCGTCACCTAGCTGCTTCACTGGCAGTTGAGTGGGCTCATGCCGGTATTCGTGTCAATTGCATCTCTCCTGGGTACATGTTGACGGCGTTGTAAGTTGTCTTTCAGAAGTCTCATGAGGATCATTTCTGACGCAGCGTAGGACACAAAAAATCCTGAATGACAACCCGGATCTCGAGAAGACGTGGACTTCTCTCATCCCTCAGGGACGGATGGGCCAGCCTCAAGATCTCATGGGACCTGTGACTTTCTTGCTTTCCGATGCCTCTTCGTACATGACTGGATCAGACCTCCGAGTTGATGGAGGATACACTGTTACATAAACTCGTCTGTTGCTAGAGTTACTCTGTCAGAATGCCTTGCCCAGTACTGTGATGATAGGTAATGGAAGTGTTTAAACGAAAGGCCATTGCTAGTTGCTTTGGAAGCATGTCAGTGAATTGATACCTGAAGTGCTGCGCCGATGTTACAGTATCCTCCACAATTATCAATATCTTCGCACACATAAGAAGAAGCTGAACCGGTACTCGTGTGTCAGAAATACCGCTATTCCGTTTTCGTCTCTAGAAGCGCAGCTCGTCTCACGTAAGACGCCAAAACTCCGTGAGGTATTTCAATCATTGGCCGATATTGCCCAAGCCAACATACCGTATATCAACACGCTACACTTCTGCTCTGGATCTCTCAACAAGTCTAAAGCCTTTGTTTTCAAGCCGCGGGCCGCTCAACCCGACTTTTCACCATGAGTTTCGCAGCAGTCGCTATCTACGCTCTTGGTGTCGCCTGCGTCGCCCGCAGCCTCATGGCCTTCATTCAGCCACAGGCAGAATACGCGCTCAACGGCCTCAAACACACTGTTGCTGCAAACGACGACACAAGTTCGGGACCCATTTATATGCTCGGTACATGGGAGGGGTCTGTCGGTGTGCTTTTGCTTGTGCATCAGGCGAGCGGAAACATAGCTGGTGTCACGACCCTCCTGGGCCTCATGAGCTTGTTCAAAGTTGGCAATGCGGTGTTGGTGTGGAGGATTGGAGATGAAAACAAGATAAGCAAAGTCACTGGCAATGTAATGACTGCTGCTGTTCTCTCCGCGTGGGCTTGGTACGAAGGTCAACTCTAAGCATGTCGAGATGATAGGTCTCTCACTAGTTCTATCGAATCGGATGGCCCGCATCAGGCGTGGCTTTGCGTTTAAAAGAGATGAATAGCGCAATCGGGCTTTTTATATCAGGTATACCTGGGTTGAACCCCCTCTTGGAATTAACAAACAAGTGGTAGTGTGCCCTGGCTTTGTCACATTCACTCCAAACCTTCGAGCATCGTCCTGATTCTAAAGCCTGCATCCTTTGGTCCTACCTTCAATTATATTCTCTCGGCGTCTTGACTTCTCGTGAGGGCTTAGTCTCAGTCATCCATCCCCGGATCAATGATTTAGAGCTGGTTAAAAACAGCCACATCCCACCCGAGGAATCAGCCATAACAACTGAGCTGCAGGCAACGCTTAACTGTAGATTCGGTATGCGGAACACGGTAATAGAAGTGTGCCTTATGAAGTGAAAGAAAGGGAGCTAGGAATATTGGGGCTAGCGCTTTGCTTTCAACGTGGCCCATCGTTGTGAACATTTAAACTTGACAAGTTATCCTCGCAAGAAACACTTGAATGGTCGGCGAGGTAAATCTGGGCTTAATACCAATAGCCAAATGATGACAGGTCCAAATTCCACATTGTTTATCAGACTTTTCGTACCAGCCAATTCTATCATCTTAGCCTTGAGGACGATATACGGGGGCTAGCAAAGACCGCCATCGACACAATGGCTCGTAGACGAAACAATCTAATAAGAGGTAGGTCTCAGAACATCTCGCTCTTACGGCAATCCTGACCAGACACTTTGCAGCGTCTCGGTTTGTGTATACAGACAATCATCGACGCAGACACGTATCTACTCTTGTAAAGGAGCACGTCTGAAGCCCTTGCCCGCAACACCGGTCCATCATGTACAAGCCTTGAGACTTGCAACCACAGCAAGCGACAAGAGGGGAGAGACAGCATAGCAGGTCTACCATATGAGTTAGCAATAGTCATGAGATATAAAAGCATTCTTACCATAAGAATTCTCGCAATTGACATTTTATCATCCTCGTCTGCGTCATCAACCTCTGCCATAGCTACAAGCTTCATTGCTGGTGGGCCGGCTGGCATCAGCATCATGGTGAACCAGAGAACGCGATCTTGGCCGAGGATATCGGTCTTGGTGATGAGCATTCTGATGAACAAGATGCTGAGACTATTTTCAAAGATCAGCAAGGTTTATTCTCGAAGAAGAGCCTGGGCAGTTAGACCTACACTGGCCAGATTATGAAGCGGATAAGAACAACAAGAGTCATGGGTGCCCAGTGAACATTGCCGGAGTCATGTCCGCGACGCATCCGTCTGAGGCTGTGAGCGAGCTTGATTCCGACGACAATGACCTGTAGCGTGACGAATAGCTCTCCGATGTTCTTTAAGCTGACAGTCAGCCACGCGTTAAAGATACCGCCATCCTCGCTGTCCTCAAAGAAGGCTTTCTTGAGAGGGGGCACGAAACCAAGAATGACACCAACAACAGCGCCAATAGCTGGTGGACTGATGAACTGAGTTGTGAGTGCTAATGCGTGTTGGACTCGAGGGTGCAGTCTGTCCCAAACAGCATGCTGAGCCTGAGCAGTACCGCGAGCTGCCTTTTTCGCATATCGTGGGAGAGGTCCTGGCAGTAGGGATGTTCGCTCGTTGGCTTGACCGTTTTCTTCATCTTGATCATCCTCCTCTGAATCGTTGTGCCCCGCTCTATCACGTAAATCTCGATCCATAGTATCCACAGGATCTTCATCGCTAACTCCAAGAAGGCTCCCACCAAGGCCGAACGTAAGCATGTTGGAAACAACGGAGCAGACAAGGAAGAAGGACTTGGCTCGGGCGATAATGTCATCACTGCTGTCTTGGTCGGACTTTGCGAGGGAGGAGAGGACGCCTGCTGAGCCGAGGGATTGGATAAGTAGAAGAGGGTAGGACGTGGTGTTGTTGAAGGTTATGGCTGGCGTGAACCATTTAGGCAGGTTGAAGCACTTGGTGAGGGCATATCCGAGGGCGATGGAGACAAGATTGTAGACGAGCGCCCACGCTGAACCGGGTTAGAGCTGGGAGCATAAAGTATAGATTATAGAGGTATGAGCTGACTTACCAAGGATGGGAACGTATGTAATCGCATTGGATGCCTCGATTTGCGTACCGAGATTCACAATGAGAAGAGCGGGCAGAAACATCTTGATACAAATCTTGGAGATCTGTCGCCCAGTCTCGACGCTGAGAAGCTTGGTCTGGCCTGCGATAACTCCATAGAAGATTGTTAGCAGGACAGACGCCGACGCCTGAATGGCGCCGACAAAGGTGCTCAACACGCTGCTAGACATGGCTTCTGTTTCCAATTCCGAGTAATTGGAGTGTTAGAAAGAGTGAAAGTTGAAGTTTTTGCAACATGGCGCGCCGTGGATAAGTCTAGGGCTTGGGACGCGTTCCGTTCCTGTGCCTTGCTGGAGAATTACGTCAATGATCGTGATTCCATCGATAGCTAGTGACATTCCGGAGCAAATGTGCCTCTAAAAGTGGGCCTCATGTGCCCTGAAACTGGATTTTAGGTTAAGGTTATGGGGCTCAAAACTGGGAATGACACAGGAATCTGGGCTTGGCGGCAGGGCAATGAGGCTTGGCCGTTGGCAGCCAATGGCTGGTGACATGATTCAGAGGCGTTATTGGTGCTTGGAAGCTGGGAAAACCTTGATTCCAGACTGTCATTCATGGTCTGATACTGGTGGGGGAATATCAGTAGTCGACGGCTTCGAGATGCTTGTCTCAGGCGGATGCTTTCAACACATAACAGAGCCTCCGCATGAGAGTCATTGCCCCCCCCAATACCTACGTGACTCAAGAGCTTGTCGAAACCTACCACACCACAAGTGATTGGCACTAATAGTCGGTACTCCTGGAACTCCGCCTATCCCTTCGACGAATGTATTGGCACCCCGGGTAGCTCAGCGTGGATAGCGATAGCCGATGGGCCGAGTGTGAAGATAAGACTACCGGTACCCCAGATGCGTGATCGGCCCGCGCTAGCTACTTTTAGTGTTGGGGCTGCTATATTGGGAAAATATTTATGAGAGATATCCTTATCGGCTTCTCAGATTTAGGCCAGACTCCCAAACCTGTGCCTATGCTGCGAGATAATTTTAGCTCCAGCATACCATGAGAACAAACGAACAAATCATTCTTTGACTAGCCTAACGCCACTACATGTCCTAAGTGCCTCCGGGAAACTACAACTATTGATAGCTTTCTGCCTTGTGTTATGACCTTCAAGTATGCAGGCCCTCTCAGCTGCATCATCTAATCCAATTGGCAACAGTCCTTGAGCTTATAGCCCGACACCTGGGTCAATTCACCACGATCATTTGGGCAAAGCACTGGGCCATGGCATGGGATACAGTTAAAAAAAAAACAGAAGAAAGAAAACGGGTTACTCAAGTGTAGTCAGCATTGAGGGTAGCCCTGGTCACTCCAGTTTGCGCAATACACCAGAAGTGAACTAGGTAGTCAGCCCGATCTGAGATGGCTAGCTAAATACTCCTTCCAGCACAGAGATCCAAGAACTACAAATACTGGAAAAGGAAGATGGATGAGCCATGCATGCTGGCAAAAGTCTCCAATGTGTACTAGTAGGCCAAGCGTTACGGCGAATGATTGGTTCACGACGGTACCGAGTACAGCACGTAAAGGCCGCCTATCTTATTCGTAGATGCAAGGATCCTCGTGTATTTGTTGTTAAATCGCTGTAAAGCTATCAGAATCATGTATTCTAGGGATCTAGATGCACTCCGTCTACACTATGATACCCTGTGCCCTGTGTCGCCCAGTAGTTCATACTTTTGCTGGTTTACCGGCAACTCCTGAGGCTCATGGGTCTCTGTGGGCAGCTCGTTGACAGCATGGTAACTAGTCCGTGATCCAAGCTCCCCGATTGAGTCTTTACTCTCACTAGGGCGTGCTGCTTGGCGTCTCTTGCGGAGGAAAAAGAATCCAAGACCCGCAATAGCCAGCACACCAGCACTGACGCCGACACCAATACCGGCCTTGGCTCCGGTCGAGATTCCCGTGGCTGGAGATGCAGCGCCCTCCGTTTCCTCTGCGCCAGAGCTGCTGTCCGTATTTGACGAGTCATCGCCTCCATCTCCAGACCCAGACCCAGAATTAGAATCGGAGTCGGCGTCCGTCGCATTCGCTGACGGTGGTACCCTGGCATTGTGCCATGTGCCGCTCCCATCCTTGTACAACTGGGTGATGTTTCCTCCGCTCGTATAATAAACCCAGACCTCGTCCGACTCCAAAGGGGAGATGACGGCCAGGCGTCCCGACTCGTCGTCTGCTTCAGGCCACTTCTTCTTGCCAGGACTGTCCTCCTCCTCCCACGTGTTCTTGGCTTCGGATAGGCAATGGAGTTGACTGTCTTCACCGATGTAGAAGACGGATAATTCGGCGTTTGCGTTTGTGGATATGCCGAGGTTAACTGCAGAGTTATCGAAGGATGAGAGGGTAAGCGATTCCCCTCCTGATGTATCGAGCATTATGTCCGAAGGGTCGGTATTGTTCGTGGGCGCGGGGCTATCGAATGGTGTCGGGAAAGATGCTGTTGGGTCCCAGTTAGCGATTGTCCGAAACCATTTCTTGCGATTCCTTACATAGACTCCATTTGTTCTTATTGTCCTTGTTAAAGCGCGCCACAGCAATATTCTTCTTGTCGTAGGGATAGGCGACCGAGACGTTGGTGCCCTTGGTCTGCACGACGGCCAAGGACATGCCAGCCGTCTTCTTCAGCGATACCGGGCCATCATAACGCCAATCCGTGTCGTCGTCATATGCCAACAAATTCACCAATCCGTCTTCGTCGTGATAGTAGAGTCGGTAGCCGCCTGAGTCTCCAAGCTCTGTAATCGCCAATCCTGTCTTTTCGTGTACCGAAGGTGCGCCAGCCAAGTCGGAGACAATATCTTGGCCATCGGGGTCGAGCTTGTAATTGCCGGTCTTTAAATCGCATGTGAAGAACGCATTCACGATTTGATCGTCGGTTCCTTGGTAAAATATGGAAGCCTTTAATGTTAGTCCCAGGTTCAATGCCGAACAAGTCTTGAAAGCTCACAATTGGTGTGTTTTGATCATCGTCCCACCAGCCCGTCACTGCAAGCGGTGTCGCGGGCTTTGCTTGAGCTTTGATAGGGAACTTGTTCGGCTTGTCGGTCGAGAAGAGAGCTGTCCCGTTGCTACTGCATGAGCTATGTAAGATGTCGCCGGACCCAGGATCTTGGTACGCAAAGTGAGGTGTGAGAGCGTCGGGCGACCAAGTCCACCATCCCGCTAGGCCCACTACGGGCTTTGCGAGGAGGCACACAAGGCCTAGTGTCGTTGAGCGAGACATGGCGACTGATGATGTTGAAAGGATGATAGTACAGAATGAGAGAAAACCAACCCAGGCGCCAGCCTCTGGGAAAGAGCCTGCTTAGCTAGCAAACAGACGAGTCCATCAAGGAGCGATATAGGAAGCGAAAGTAACGCTGACAAAACTGAAGCAGATGATCCCTCACCGCGCCAGAAAAAAACCCAGGTATAAAGGATCTGCCAAGCGCATGCCCAAGAGGGTGGGAATCCTCTGGGTTTTCCTCCAAGCCTCGCGTAGCAATAAGAGCGGAGATTTGTAGGGAACTTTGGTAGGGAACAACAAATGATGAGGCCAAAATTGGTAGAGATCGATAGGCAGGGGTCCTTCATCCGAGCTCCGGATTGGCTGCTTGGTAATTCTGAAGCACTAGCGCTTATCCCAGCTTTACCTTCATTACAGGAATTAAGCTACAAGGCGGGCGCAACAGTTGGGCTTTGTGTTGGGTTGGTTTGATCTCGCTGGGGCCTGGGGTTTTTACACGTTATAGGATCATTTTAGCAAGCATTGTCAGTTTGACTAACTTTTTCGCTGCTCGAGCCTCTTCCCGTCCACTTTCTCCCTCCAGAAAAAGGTCAGACGAAGGAGCGGTGGCTTGTATCACAGCCGCTCGTCTCAACGGTCTAGACATAAGGCCATGGATCTAGCTAATGAGCAAGCATCTTAACGGCGTAAGCGCTAAGCCGATTTTTCGCCGTGTCATTGGTGGCATTGGCATCAAAATACTTAAATGTGGAATTCTCCTTACCCCTGGAGATTAGGGCTGAGGAGACTAAAGCGTGTCTCGAAAGATCTTACTATATCAGGCTAAATGTCCGTCAGAGGCTCCGCTTGTAGGATGAGCTTGATTTGCTGCGGACGCGGCTGTACGACGGGCCGTTGCTACTTTCACTTACTCCAGGGTAGATCTTGATTTAAGTGTGTGGGATCGGTAAAAATTGGCCGTTATGCTCCTTAATAAGGTTGCCGATAAGCTATGTGCAATATGTAGATGGATTCAATGGGTCATGATCGCATTGTCGATCCTGCCTGGGTTGAATTTCCTTTTAGTCGTTCCTGTAACTCAGGCAGTATTGGCTGTCTCTATTTAGAACACGACCTACATTCTGTTCGACTAGGATGCTCCGGCATGACCTGAGCAGCCTCGACTTGGAGTGAGGGGTGAACCTTTATCATTCCTATACATCTGCTCAAGGCAATTCTCTCAGTCCACATTTGTCTATCGTGTGGATTTACTCCACTGCTCAAACTGGTGTCGATCCGAATGTAGGGTAGGCGTTAAAACATGATATTTTTCGAGACATTAATTATCTACTTTGAGCGATAAAGCACCCACCTAAATACCGTCGTCGAGCTGCAAGTTAGTAGGTAAATGATGACTTGAAACCATAACAGTCTTGATACGTTTCCTAAGATGTTGAGAAGAACCTCCCATGAGGGAAGAAATCAACGCTATATGAATGTGAAGATCTTGAAATTCTTTCTGAAATTAGATTATACGTGATACTTTCCAAAGCAACTTATCGTTAGGTCACAATCAAAGGGAAAGCACTTTACTTTGCTTCTTAACCGTCTATAATGTAAATAAGATATAGGATAATCCCGAAATATTGTGGTAGTCTTTACTGCCGACTCCAATATCGTCTTCCAGTTGCGAATGTAATCTTTGACAGGTAATAATAGCAGAACCCAACTCCTACAAACTAGAAGCTTCTTGCCTATTGCTATGGTGAAAAGTGCAATGGCTACCTAAAACAAATGAGTCATAGACAAGGTTTCACACGCCACAGTATTGATCCCAATGGAACATGTTGTCGGGCGTTTTCTCGACAGAAAAGGTGCACTATGTGAGCATTTAGCCATATCTCCGGGCTCGCAGCTAAGACGCTTTGACGGCACTATTCCAGGTGGTATAAAGTGAATTGATGCAAAATTAGCCTCAACGAAGGGTCTTTCTTTGAGTTTGAGCCAGCCAAGACTAGAATTCCAACCGAATATAGGCTTGCAAACCTTCCCAACCGGCGCATATGAGATATGCCAGTTTGTGAGACCATATATTTCGATCGTAGTGAACATGATTCAAAGTCATTGAAAAATATTGCGACATACATCGAAACGACAAATTGTCAAAATGGCAAGGGTCGAGAAAATGAGCAATGCGGCCGAGAAGAAATGCCGCGGCCTAAGAGAACACAACCTCATACCGGAATCTTCTTGGTAGTTAAGAAAGACAGAATAGTCAAGTTTCAAAAGCTCCATAAAGATGAACCTAGTTAAGATGTAGTATAGAGTTTGGCCAAAGCCTATGCAGGTGCTTCTATTCGAACGCAGAAGATCAATGCTTTACAAAGTCGAGACATAACAACAACACTCTCGACCAGGAGTGTCTACTTAGCAATAGGGATCGATGTGTCCAGGTATGGTATATCAGTTGCCATGAAATCCCGTGGTGGGAAACATATCATCCTATAACAATTTCATAAACTAACCGAGAGGAGATGATTGTTTAACTCTTATCTGTTCTATAAGTGACATCTGAAACTGAATAACTTTGAGTAGGCACCTGCACCGTAGAAGTCTTGCATTGATGAGATCGAATCATAGCATAACAAAGCACAAGGTAGTATGGATAATCTAAGAATACAATGTATACTTTATCGGTGCCGGTTAAAAGACAACTGCGTATTAATTACTTAGGATAAATAGTAGTGCTTATTACAAAGCTATGCTTGGCCTCCCCAAGCAAACCCCCTACTGTGAAGAGTTACTAATGATATATATTGCCCGAAAGGGGCAAGTACATAGCCCACAAGAAAAGGCGCCTTATAGCCAGAGGCTACGAGAAATGTATTAACAAGATACTTATTAAAAAGTGTCTCGGAAAGCTGGGTTGACGATTTGTAAGATAACTTCTTAAAAGCAATAATGTGTTATGACGAACTTTACACTATTCCTCAATGATAAAAAGACCACTAGAACGCACTATATATTCATATTTCGCTCTGGCTAAAGATAGAATTAGAAGAATGCACAGCACTGTCTATCACCATAAATAACGTGTAGGACGATGTCACATCGAGTATCCAAATGGCTTCTCAGTCAACCTATATATACATTACTGTCACTGGCTATGAACGCACTTTTCTACCCTCACTCTCTTCCTGAGACTTCTTTGGACTACCTTGACGCCACCGCTTGAAGAGTACAATACTTGTACACCCGTTATACAAAGAGCATGCATAAGAAGCATGCAATCGACCGGGTGAAGTAGGGGACATGATTTTCTGTGGCAAACCGGCCCGTCCTAGCCACAACTTGAAGATCACCCAATCTGTCTGTTCTTGTACACCGTGGCGAGAGAAACCCTTCAAATGACCAAATAATCTCACGCTGTCAGCCAACTTACCACAAGCCCAACAGATATTCCACTTGGCACATATGGAAGGCAAACAAAAAGGTAGCAGGGCCTTATTGACCTTCCCTATTGAGCGTGTGGCTAGGCCAATAGGGTGCATTGGTAGAAATGATATCAATGCCCTGGTCGATAAACACCACTCTAGATCTTTCATGTATAATATTAGCCACCAAGGTGCTGTGATCAGAGAGCCTATGGATGCATATACGTTACATTGCATCCTGGTGATGGCTATGGAGACCTTGCAACTCGCATGATCGAGGCCCGACGCGACGGAGGCGAGGAACCCATCACGATTGACATCGAGATGAACTCCCCAAAGTCTGGAACCCTGGGGGACAGGGTCTTCTAGCTGTAACAGCGTTACGATCAGCGAGCCAGTGTAGTGGTTATGCTTGTAGTGTATCAATTCTGATGCATATTTGGGTGCACTAAGGGTAGTATTGCTCTCGAACGAAAATTCAGATGCGTTTTGACATTATATTATTAGAAATTCTGTCATATGCTAGCATGTTGGAGGTTGTTCGATCGTTTGCAATGTTGCAGAAGCCTCTCTGCATAACCTACTACCTGTCACTAGCTGGCTGACCTCTTGGTAGGGGTATTGACTCGATTAGGAGGTTCGTTCTTTTCTAAAGGATCGATGTAGATGAAATCAGGATATAGAAGATGAGAGCGTCTCAGAAGTACTGCATCTTTGTACCTGTATCGAAGTTGATTGTTGGCCATTCCTATGGGATGCTTTGGGTCTTGGTTAGAGTCGAATGGACGTTGGGCTCCTATTACGGGAGTACAATGTGCTGAGAAGACCTTGCTTGATCAAATGGAGAACCAGCAACTTGGAGAGAGTTGCCACTTTGATTTCGTGATGCGGCGTATACAGCTGGTTAGATGTAAAACCCCTACCACCGAGGAACAAGGATAGCCTGGCGGCACCTTCACTGCCGACTGGGCAAGAGGCTTGGCAGCAGCTTGAGAGCCGTTTTTGGCTGGAACTCTGTGTCCAGTCGTCTTCTTTTGTACTAGACCAGATTAACTAGGCGCGCTATTAATACCTATCCACTTGCGATGATAGCGCTCTGAATGTGAATGTGCACGTAAAACTGGAAGAAGCTGTTTATATGTAGGAAAACCGTGAGCGCTTGAATTCGTCGCGTCCGTGTCCCAAACTTGATTGCTATGAGCCTTCTGTCCCTGAATCCTTCAGAACTGGGCTTCGATGACGCCTTTTGGATGGTTGTTGACGAACAGGTCGCGCTGAGCAAAAGTTCCTTCAAGAACCCCAGCAAATTGATTGCGCGAGTGAATCACGTGATGAATGATCCGGATGGAACGGCAGCCAAACCCTCCGATAAGGAGAATCCCGCGATGATGGGATCCGAGGCCGAAAGCCACTGGCCTATCAACGATTCTCGCCGTCGTATCGATTGCATTAAGCTCGACTACCTTCTTTTCCAAGTTTCCGGTTACAGATGGGCCCGGGCGAGCCTTGACCCTGGGTCTTCAAAGGTTCCAAGATATAGCGTAGTAGAGCAACGTTCGGGTCCGACGCGCGCAGCAAAGAGTCGCCGCTATCTCCAGGTTGGCCAAATCCAGCATTTTGCCCCCATTTCTTTTGATCCACTCCGATTCCCCTCATCCCACTTCGATCGATGTTAACCGATGAGAATATTGTTGGAGAAACAACAAAGCTGTCTGTGCATCATCAATCGCCATTGGTTCTGACAGACATTAATCCCTCGGCTATTCCAGCGCGCATGCTTCTTCCATGCTCGCAAATAGTACGTGCTTGACTCCTGTCTGTCGTAGGGTGCTATTTGAAGCTTATCATTTGGGTGCTTACCTATGGTGTTCCAGAATGCTGGATTAGCCATAACAAGGCCTATTTTAACCGTGGTATCGCATCGCCCCAGAATTCTTCCCAACGCGAGGAAAAAGTCCCTGGCTACGAACACAACGCTCCGAAGCACGAGCCAATAATCGCCCCCTGATTGTCGCAATCTAAGACCCTTTGCATGGGGCCCTAGTAAAGCGGCATGTCGCAATCAAGCTCAGTCCAACATTGGTCACTACCGAAGCCAATCAACATCAAGCAATGTGAACAACGCTGCTTCATCCAAACACAAGTTCCTGTCAAAAACGGCAGAGGCGGTTTCTAGTGCGGCTCTACCGGAGATGTAACCAGTAGTTTAACCCTCAGACACAAGGGCAAGCTGCCACATGAGGCAAGGCCAAAACACCCCAGTTTGAGGGGACTCAACCCACAACCCGCAGCTGTCGCCCCTCAATATCGGCCAAGATAATCACAGAATCGGTAGCGACCCTGCGCACCTAGTACGAAAGAGGCAGGAGGCCAAGTCTCTGGCATGTTACAATGAGGCCACGGGACGGGAGCTAACAGTCGGATCGAATGCCCATGAGGCAAAGTGCCAAGAAAGAGGAATCGTCCTTTGCAAAAGAACCCCCGGATAACTGGGAGAGCCCATCGCCGTGGTAGCCGATAAAGGTTCTAGAATTAACAGAGGTTGCATTGGCTCATTATCAAGGGCGATGGTATCAACCACATCAATCCAACAATGGAGTTTCAGATAAAAGCAGCACCATCCTCGACAATGGACTGAGTGTCCAGCACCAGACGAACAAAGCCAACGACGCAACACAACACAGCTGTTGTCTGTTACACGACAGCCCTTCCTCTCTATCAACCGCACAGAGGATTGAATATTCTATTCAAGCATGTCGTCCACAAACGTCGAGCCCAAGGGGCCTCACGGCCCCGAGGATACTTTGGAGACCTCGGTCTTCCCGGTTTCTACCCCGGATGCCGTCGATGAGAAGAGTATCGACTCCCCCAAGGTCCACGATGTAACTCGTGAAGACCACCCCGATGAAAGCGACAGCGATAGCAAAGATGCTATCATCGTTACCGGCGCCGATGCCTCTCGCCACCTGCTGCCCATGAGAGACGACCACGATAGTGCCTTGACATTTCGAAGCATGCTTCTCGCCTCTGGACTTGCCTGCTTCCAGGCTGTCATGTATCAGATCTACACTGTCAGTCAACCTGCATCACTAATTGTCTCCACTTGTCGCCGACTGACGCATCGATCTACAGTTTAAACCCACCATGATCACTATCCAAGGAACCTTTATCGTTCTCATCTCCTACTTCATCGGCAATGCTTGGGCACTTGGTCTTCCCCGCGGCGACAAGTTTGAAGCTCGATGGAGGGCCAAGGGCAACACAGGATCGCTTCCCCTCTGGCTCAAGGTCATCAAGGTGATCAACCCTGGACCTTGGGGCCTGAAGGAGCACGCCATTTGTTCCATCACGGCCACTTCTGCTTCCAATGCTGCTGCAAGTGTCCAAGTCTTTGCTGCCCAGGATCTCTTCTACGACATGCCATTGAGCCCGACTACAGTTATTCTGAGTACCATCTCAATTGGCTTGTTCGGTTATGGTCTCTGTGGTGTGATGCGCCCTGTTGCTGTTTGGCATATTGACGCAGTCTTCTGGAGTAACTTGCCCACAGTCAAGACCCTCCAGGGTCTTCACTGGCAGGAGGTAAAGGATTCGAAGCCTTTGCGTTACTTCTGGTACAGCTTTGGCGGCATGTCCATCTACGAGTTCTTCCCCGCGTATATCTTCCCCTGGCTCAACTCAGTTTCAGTCCCGGTATGTACCTCCTCAGGCTGAGCATGCCTTTCTGTTGCTGATGTGTACATTAAAGTGCTTGGCCGCGATGAAGGCGACTGGCGAGAAGGCCGCTGATCTTACCCGCGTTTTCGGTGGTGCTACCAACAACGAGGGCCTTGGTCTCTTTAGCATCTCCCTTGACTGGCAATATGTGAGTTATCTCTTTTTGCTCCTCGTGTCATGGTACGACTGACAGCCATAGATCACCTCATTCAACACCTCGCTTCCTCTCCCTCTCCAGGCACATATGGCAGTTGGATTCTTTGTTTGCTATATTGTCATGGCCGGTATCTACTGGGGTAACGGATGGGGAGCCAAGTCACTTCCCTTTATGTCTACGCGACTTCTCATGGAGAATGGTACAACGTACCCCATTGCCGAGGTATTCGAAGGCGGCGTTCTCAACGAACAGCGTCTGTTTGATATTGGTCTTCCCAGATTGACTGGAACATTTGCATATGCCATGTTTATGGCTAATGCTGCTGTGAGTGCAAAAACTTACACCCTTTGTGCTGTTTGGTCTAACAATTCTACAGATCGGGGCCCTTATACTACATTGCATTCTGTTTTGGGGTAAGGATGTTGTCAAGGCTTTCAAGAGCGCAAAGGAAGGCCGATATGATGATCGCCACCATGCCCACATGTCCAAGAACTACAAAGAAGCACCCTGGTGGTGGTACGTTTCCCTCCTTGTTGGCAGCTTTGTTCTTGGCCTTGTCGTCGTAATCAAGGAGAACATCACTCTTCCAGCGTGGGCATACGTGGTTTCGCTCATCGTAGGTTCGATCATCGCGCCAGTGGTAAGTAATCTCAACTGTTCTTACACTGAGGCTGTTCTAACTGTTCTGTCTTTAGAGCACTCTACTTTACTCTCGTTACGGAAATGGTATCGCCACCAACAACCTTTCAAAAATGTTGGCGGGTCTTATGCTGCCCGGAAAACCTGTTGGTAACATGTACTTTGCCGCTTGGTCTCATAACGTTATTTCGAATGCTGTCAATCTGTCTGGTGATCTCAAGATGGGTGAATACCGTAAGTATTTATCATTATTTGCCAACACATCCGCTAACACATCAACTCAGTCAAGATTCCTCCCCGCGTCATGTTCCTTACTCAAATCTGGGGAACCATTCTTGGTGGTTTTATCAACTACGCCATCATGATCAGCATTGTTGGCAGCAACCGAGAACTCCTCCGGGATGGCGATGGTAACTCGTCCTGGAGTGGTGCTACGATGCAGTCGTACAATACCAACGCAACCTCTTGGGCCCTCGCTGGTTACTTGTACAAGCTTGGTGGTACCTATGAGCTCGTGCCGTTCGGTTTGCTTGTTGGTGCTGGCTTGGTTATCCTCCACCGCATCTTCTACAAGGTCAGTCACCCCGAGCCCCTCTGACGAACTGCAACTGACTTGACCTAGTTCTACCCCAAAATCAAGAACTTTGATGTTGCAGACGTCAACTTTCCCCAGTTTATTCAGTTTGCAGGCTACATCCCCTACAACCAGAGCCAGACTTGTGTCATCTTCAGCCAGCTGCTCTCTGGATTCTTTGTCCAGTTCTACCTCCGAAACTACCGCCCTCGTATCTTCCGGGACTACTCGTACCTGGTGACGGGTGCTTTTGATGGTGCCAGTCTCACTGTTCTCTTCATCCTTTCGTTCGCGGTTTTCGGTGCTGGTGGGCCTGGTCACCCTTTCCCTACCTGGTGGGGAAACAACGCCGATGGAAACTATGATCTCTGTCCTGTACCTGAGTAGGCCTGACAGAGACATTGTTGTTGGTAGCTTTCTTGCACATAGGACGAGTGGTAATTGATAAGCTTTGCTTACGATCATGGAGGGTCTGAGTGCCATTGAGTAGTACCAGAGATACCATAATTAGTTCTGAAATGAATGCATTCGAGAAATGCCTGTTACATTGAGGTACTATATGATGAGATTGTGATCTTGCGCATACTCAATTTACCTACGCGGAAGACGTTCACAGGGTCTGTCAACACATCGCTACATCATTATGCACCGGGTCCTTCGATGATGGCTTTTCTATCTGATCTGTGATACATCACAACGATATTACTCTCCGTAAAGAATTGCAGACGTAGCTCTTTTCTTGATATACCCAAGTGTTCAAATCTACCATCTCAAGATACAACACTTGCGAAACGAGTGTCTTGTTCTATCTGATTTAGGCATGCTGCGGGCTGATACTTAACATAACTTGTACTCCGAAGAAGTCCCGTGAGGTAGCTCACTAAACATCGCTGTCACTGTCACTACCCACACTATCACTATCACTAGAATCTCCAAAGCGAATAGTGCTGAAATGACCATCGCTATCATTCTCACTGTCGCCACCATCTTCTAGTTTTCTCATCTCAGCTTCCTCCTCGGTCTCGTCCCTTTCCCGGAAACTGTAGAACATTTCTTTCCTCTCTAGATCAGTCTGCTTCTGGTACGCCCTGTCTATAGCATCGCGTATCTTGGGCGTGAAAACAAATTGCTTATCATGCTTCCGGAGAATATTGGCAAACTCTGCCCGCTGCTCTTCTCTCGCCGTAGGGAACTCACCAAAAATGCTGATGAAGAGCTTTTCTGTAATTGGTAGAGAGGGAGTGTGGGACAGAAATGTATCTAGCGCTGTGGCTCTGCCGACGACCATGACTTTCTCCACGATACGAGATGTAAGCTCGATCTCTGGATCAACCTGAATGAGGCGGGCCAATATCTGAGACTGCTCATCGTAGTGTAGATATCCCTTCTGCCAAACAAATGTGGCAACTTGTTGTAGTTTTCCTCTGGCCGGGCCTAGGCGTTGAAGTAGGAACTCCAGTTTCGAAAGAGTCCTGACCGATTTGAGCATCCTATCAGTGACCACAATGGATGAGTCCTCAGGCCAGAGAGAGTCCAGTAACTCCGATTCCGTTACCCTTGACATCGAGTTGCCGTAACGGCCACCAAGTTTCAAGACTCTGATAATCACGCCTTCGGTCACCTTCACCCCTGGATCATAATTCCAGAGGGCTTGGAAAGTCTCTATGTCTTTCTGTTTCTCGAGGATCTCAGCAGTCATCTCGCAAGACAACGGGCGAATGCTGGTTAACATCTCGAATGTCCACTTAGAAATGCCAACCATAAGCATTTTCGGAGTGATGGCCAAACCACCACTGTGATCAAACAAGAGCTCCAGATGACCCGAAAGTCCACTACGATGTTTCCTTAGGATACGAATTATCAATTCCTCAGACACCAGTTGATCTCCTCCGGCGTCAAGAATAGAAGACAGCATATCCTTGTCATACATACCAACAGCGGCAAATATATCATCCTCGCTGATTGGGATGTCCTCTGAACTTTGCCAGATGATCTGGGCCATACTCTTATCCTGGAAAGAATCTGAAGCTCCAAGCGCAACTGTAAAAGCAGTTCTTCCCTTTGCATCTCGCACAGCAGCTGAGGCTCCGTATTGAAGTAACTTACGGACCAATAGTTCATTGCGAGATCTGCAGGCCCAGTGCAGCGCCGTTCCGAATTTAGGATGCACATAGTTCACACTGCATCCCTTCTCCAAAATCAGAGACACAACATCAGGGTTATTTCCATGAATAGCTGCAAAGAGCGGAGTTTGGAAGTACCCATTCGTGTCGTCAAGGCTCGATCCATAGTTGGTCAAAACCTGAACTAAGGGCAGACTGCCTATCAGACAAGCGAGATGGAGAGAATTCCCAAAATCATCTTCGGCACTGTCGAGGCTTGCACCCTTCTCGAGGAGGAGTAGAGTAACGTCAGTGCACCTTTGTATAGTCTGGAAGTCCAACGACGTCGTGTGAAAGTACCCCCTCCATCGTCGTTGCGGGTGTTCTAATCGTTCCAATAAAGGGGCGGCACAGGTTTTGAGGGCAGCTACCAAAGGCCCTCCAGATATGAGCTGTCTGGGCCTGATTGTAGCGCCCTGCTGCAACAGAAGCTGAACAACTCCGAAGTTGAGGTTGCGGGACGCTACCTGCAAGGGGCTCTCAATCTCTGTATCATTTCCGTTGACATCCATGCCTTGTTTCAGCAAACTTGTAATAAGTGGAATTGAGCCAGAGGAACAGACTTGGAGAAAGCGTTGGGGTGTCGGTGGGACATAGTCAAGTAAGAGATTGAGAATCTTGGTATTTGGGTCTTCTTGCTGAGCTGCTGCATTCAAAGTCTGGTCGATGATACTTGTTGGGTCGTCGCAGCTACTCCAGAGGGCCTCAAGGAGAGTCTCAACAACAAGGGCGTTGCCGTTCCTGCATGCTTCTTGGAGACAGTTTAGATGAGCGTCAGGACCAACCACAGTTGCGCCAGCTGCAAGCAGTTCTTCCACGATTGCGATATCACTTCCATTTCTAGTAGCATGAGACAGAGCAGTCCCAGACCTACAGACTCGGTTGATATCAGCACCGGCACTCAGAAGGAGCCGTATTATGCGCAAGTCCGCTGACCCGACTGCGGCAATGAGTGGCGTCTCGTGATAGCAGTCGCTTACTTCCAAGTTGACATCGGCGGCTTTGGAGAGAAGCTTTTCAACGACGTGGAAATGACCATTGGTGATAGCGGCATGCAGAGGACTTGCGTCTTCGGTCGGAGAGTGAGATCGGTGCTGCCCTCTGTGCTTGCGGTCAGGGACGAGTACGTTCGCATCGATAGATGGATTTGTTTGCAGTACGAGATCAACCATAGCAACTGCACCTCTCTGACAGCTCAGGATCAAGGGATGTGGCAAGCAATTATGTTTCTCGACCAAGGTCGGATCTGCCGCGAGAAGCACTTTGGCGATATCCATATGGCCCTCTTTCAAAGCGAGCTGTAGTGAAGTGAGCGACTCTCTCTCCCCGTCGTTGATGTAGAGACGTTCAGTTTTGTATCTGAGCTGGGGATCGGCACCGTGGTCTATGAGTGACTGTACAATTTGAGTGTGCCCCCCAACAATTGCCGCGCGAAGCGGTGTTTGCCACCGTCCCTGGAGAATGTTGATGTTTGCTCCCTTTTCTAGAAGAGAATCCACGATCTCGATGCGCCCAGTACGAGCTGCGGCTTGAATGGCGCTGCCGTAGTAGTATCCAGTTGCGTCAATCTTGACCCCACGAGCCAACAGTAGGTCAACCAGAGGTTTCTTGCCAAGGAGACATGCCATCTGCAGCACCAGACCGTATCTGGTATCAACCAGTTCCCCAGTGTCATAGTGATGCAGCAGCATCTCAAGAACTGCCCCTGGGCCTTTTTCAAAGACGTATTCCAAGGATGGAGCATGAAGAAAGCGGCCGTCTGGATCGTCAATACCGTGATAAAACTCCCGCTCTGTGTCTCCCCTGAAGAATTCCAGAACCATTTCAACAATCTGCTTGCCCTCATCCCAGGACTTTGGAAGAGGGTGGCCAGCGTCCAAAAGTCTTTTGGCAACGGGAAAGGCTTCCATCTCTCTTCGTATTGCGCCAATCAAGGCTGAGTCACCCTCACCCTCATGGGAGAGCTTGACGTCTGCACCGGCTTCAATTAGCTCTCTCACCACTGAATCCGGACAAAACTGGGCCGCGAGCTGGATAGGATAGGTCGTTTTTCCTCCAAGGGCATTTGCATCCGCCCCATGCCTTAGTAGGAACTGAACAACCGGCTCGCGTTCAAGGATCTCTTCCTGTGTTAGAGGCTGAAGTAGACCGTAGATAGATACTGGCTTAAAGACACTCAGTGCTATCTGAAGAGGACTGAAGAAGCGTATCGCACTAAGTTGTTGTGTACCGCCGGCATCCTGACTGGCAGTACCATGGACCTCTTCCTCAAGAATACCATCAGCAGACGAAGAACCTTCGGCATTCTCAGTGCTTCCAAGCCTATTCGTACTGTCTGCATCTTGACCGAATCTGCTCCCAGACATGGGATTCTGGCCTCCCTCATCTGCTGAAGAGCTTCCAGAGCTGCTCCAATCCTTCGAGCTGACGTATGCATGATGCCACTGATCAGCTATGGAGACCTCCTCTTTGGGAACGGCAGTGTTGATGTCCACAGACAAATTTGATACGAGATAATCGAGAACTTCTGCTCGCCCTTCGGAGCAAGCCGCAAACGTCATCTTGCCCAGAAGGCGCGCAGAGAGAAGAGAGTCGTTACTTTGCGAGAGTAGAATTCTCAGCGTCTCTAGATCTTTCCCAGCAGCGCCTATCAAAGCTTCGTCGGGAATGGAGATCTTGCATATGGCTGTACCGCGATCGAACAAGAGTTTCAAGAAAGATCCATGACCATTCCGTGCAGCGAGTCGAACGCCCTTGGAAAAGTCTTTTTCTTGCAACAAGTGTTGATGCTCGCTTTCAAGAATACTGACCAGTGCCTTTTCATTTCCAGAAGTGCAACACGCTTGGAAGTCTGAACTGAGGAGTTCCGGCTGTATGGATGACACTTTGTACTTCTCTGGCCCGGAAGGCAGCTTTAATCTCAGCTGGTCAACCTCCTTTTCTGTACATCCACTTCGAGATGCCCGGTCAAGAGCATACTCCAGAATATGCTGGTGGTCTTGATTGAGACCGTCCAGAACAAAGGAAATGCAGTCTTTGACGGAACTGGTCTTTGAAATGAAGTCAATGAGTAGCTGGACAACGCTCAAATGCCCATAGAATGCCGCTGCTTTGAGAGCGCCCCAAACTTGTTCATCAGATATTCCCAATATTTCCTTCTGAGTCAGTAGTATCTCGACTACTTCTTCTCTCCCAGCAGTGGCGCTGACTTCCAGAGGATGGTTTACTGGTAGTTTGTCTGGTAGTAGTGGTATTGCTTCCTGTGAATCCATCTGAAGATAGGAGTTTGCTTCTGAGAGGCGTCCTTGTCGGTGATCGGAGAATACGTCAGAGATCATTTCTGAAGAATCATCCGATTCTAGTTTTGTGGCATCTTCATCGACGTCGATCTCCCTTGAAGCCTCCTCGGGCTTTGCCGTGGCTGTAGAGAGTCTGGAGAACAGAGACCCGGGATGATTTTGTCGACCAGGAGAGGCCTCTCGATAGAGTTGCTTGTACTCCGAAGGGGTTGCCAATCTGTACATTGGGCGAGGTGGAGGGTAATGGAATTGATAGCCCCTCTTGAGTAATAACATGATGATCTCTTGATGTCCACCCTCAGCAGCTGCATGGAAAGCATCTCGACAAGAGCCCTTTGCGTGAACATCTGCGCCAGCATCAAGTAAGATCTCCACAATATCTTTGTGACCGTAGTACGATGCGACTTGCAAACCCGTGCCAAACGATCCTGTCTTCTGCTCAACATCTGCGCCTTCCTCTATCAAAACTCTCAAAACGTCTACGTTGCCCTTCATTGCAGCGACATAAAGAGCATTGCCCTTCAGCTCGCCAGTCTTAACGTTCGCGCCACGCTGCAAGAGGAGTCCAAGTGTAGACTTGTGGTTCATCAAACTCGCCGATCGTAGTGGCGTGCCAAACTGGCCCTCGGCTTCAATGTCCATGCCGTGATCCAAAAGCAATTTGACTATAACTTCATGACCATAGAATGCCGCGATAGCAACGGAATCTTTTGGGAAGACAGTCGAAGGGCCTTGGCCATTACTGGGCAACTGACGCTGAACGACATGAAGATATCCTCCCTTGATCGCTCGCGCCACTCTCATCTTCTGTCTGTTGGGTGTAGCCTTCTTGATGAACGGCATGAAAGAGGGCTTTTGAAGTTCTTCCATTACTTTTTCAAAGCCATGTTCCGCTGCCCTTTGTATCGTCTGCTCATATTCTGCCTCAGACTTGATAGTAGGAACATCCCGTATCAGAGATAGCACGATGTCCTCATGCCTTCCATGAAACGCGGCATCAAGAGCATTCTCAAATTTAGATCCACATGTAAAAGATGCACCAGACTGGAGAAGTTTCGTCACAATCTCCTGGTGTCCACGAAAGCATGCTGCATACAGTGGGCTTCCATATGCACCACACTCAACGTCCAACTCTACACCTTTCTCTATCAGGGCTGACACGGTGGAAACATGTCCGCCCGCGGCAGCAAGGTATATCGCAGTATGGCCCCGGTAATTCTGCTGATCCCAATCTGTTCCTCTTTCGGGTTTAGCAAGAAGCGTTAGAAGCCCATCCATTCCGAAGATGGCCGCTAGGAAGAGCGGAGATGCTTCGACACTCGGTATGGCGTCGAGCACGGGATTCATGGGGTGATCCCTTGGTAGAACAGAGACAATCTCCTTACAAATGCCAAGCCAGACTTCGAATGAAAGACTGACATCACAATCATCTTCCTCAAACACGAACGACTTCATCTCTTGGAACAGCTCTTCGTCTTGGCTGACAACTTTGGAGTTCTCGAAGTGTATCGCCCAGTGCGTAGCAGCGTAGAAGTAAAAGTCATTGAGTTGAGTCATTAGGTCGCCGTTGCCGGGAGGGCCATGTGCGCTGGCCTTGATGCATGCTGATGCCAACAGCGCGTGGGCCACGGGTGCCGAGAACAAAGATTGATGAGCGCGCAGAATATACTCTTGAATGGAATGATGTGCTAGTCGTACTATCTCGTGATCAAGGTCTACAATGACCAGGTTTGAACACAAAGCCGAGACATCAGCTGGTGATATCGATATAGGCCCAATGCTGGCAGTCGTGATAGCAGCCAAGAGTGCTGTTGGGGTTAGTGGAGCCTTCATATAAAGAAGCCACGAGAAAATCTGTACAGCAAGCTGGCGTGAGGTATGTCCCGCATTCAGTATCTGGCTCATGTCATCCTCGTAGAGCTTGTCAAGGTCAGATAGGATATTGGTCTCTAGCGCTGGTAACAAATCGTGTTCACTCTTGATCTTGCGAAGCTGTTGGATCTGACGCTGTACCCAGAGAAACCTTTACAGGTTAGCTCATTTCGTCTGGGATATTGACGTTGGGTGTGTCCAGCTTACATCTCGCCTGCACCATTGAGTAATGCCTTTGCTAAAATATTTCGCATATCAGAAGAGAGTTGTCCCGAGACAAGTCGAGCATCGTCAATCTTTCGAAAGATGAAATCTGACATATCATCGCGAGTTTTATCGCTTGAAATAACAATCTCCCTCGCAATGGGGAATGCAGAAAGAACATTGACGCCGGTCCTGCTCGTGACTAAAATTTTGACAACATTCGCAGCCTCCGACATAACCCGAGCTAGGCACTCCAACAAGGCATAGCGATGCTCGTCCTCGATTTGATCGATAGCATCAACTAGAATTGTAACGGGGTCCTCGTTGGCCACCTGGATGATAAGATCCACACATTCCTTTCTTGTCAATTTTGGGAGATCCAGTGCTCGAAGACGCGCTGATTTTGACCGTCGCTGAAAATCTGAGACGAGGAAGTCACGCACGTGATTCTGACTTTCTGTGACTGCTATCTGCCGAAGGATGCTGGCAAGGATGTCGTCTGTCGAGGCTCGCTGTGGCTCTGAGTCAGTTTTAAGGCAGTAGAAGTACGCGAAAGGAGTCGATTCAGGCTGCGAAGCATTGGTCGCCAGCAGTGAGTCGACAACCATCGAAAAAAGATGCGTTTTGCTCGAGCCTGTAATTCCGTGGAGCCAGAGAGCACATGTAGAGCTTGTCTCACACCAGCTTCTGTAGTCCTGATGTCTTGAGAACCATTGGCCGAAACCAGGAACTCTTGCTTGAGAGATCGTCTCATGATGGACAGGAAAAGGCAGCGTTGAGAGCCACGATATCATTCTCACAAACTCCTCTTCTTCAATGCGTCGGACGTTAGTATTTGACTGATCTCTCAAGCGAAGAACTGCAGTTTCGAGAAAGCGCAAGTCTGCGGTGTCTTGGAGTTTAGCCAGTTTCAAAACCTCGTCTTCTTGTGACATGACCCTTTGGATGCCATCTTCGCCCGTCCAAAAAATGCTCTGTACTAGTCGGGCTGTGAATGTTAGTAACGAGCTTCCAGTGCTATCAGCACTCAACATACCAGGTGTAGACTTTGAAAAGAAGTGAATGGCCCGCGCCAAGTGACTTAAAACCTCTGTGTATAAAAGTGTGAGGGAGGTTTCAAGTGCCGGTTGAACCGCCGAGTTTCGTCCAAGATGCAGGTACTCAAATTCCTTGTAACGAGCAATGATACGAGACACAATCTCGAGATCTTGAACCATGGTACCGTATTGCTGAACGTCATTGACCGTGCATTGTAGCAGGAGTCTCACGGCCGCCCATGGTAGCGAGGCGTTGCTTGCATCGAATTGGACGGCGGTGTCGCCAACAGCCTTGAAACAATCAACCCATTTAGCAATCTTTTCGAGTACGTCGCGTACTATGACTACTTCGCCATTTGAGCGCTTGAACTTCCAGCGCTTACGGAGGCTAATGGTCCTTTGGTTCTCGGCTGCATTGAGAACTGCTGCTAGGACATCACGCTTATGCGTCGTAGCCTGATTCAGGGTTGCCTTCAGTTCCCCGCTCAAGGAGTCGAAAGCTTGGCCCCAGAGGCTTTGGGCGTAGGTCTGGCCGGGAGCAGGTGTTTCTGCTGCCATGATGGCTTGAATGAGGCGAGCAATTGTGGGTATAACTTTGTTTGTTATGTTTTTGCCTCGATTATGACAAGATGACAGTTTAATGAGATTACACTCGATTTTATCAGCCTCAGCCTGGTTTGGCCAAACTCGCAACACTTGCCTTTTGTGGAGTTGAAAGCGCTGGAATGATTGGTGCTCAATATCCAGGTGCATGATATGAATGCAGCCATCAGGTGCAGCTGATTGGATTCACAAGGAGCTTGACTGATCATTTCGATCTTGTAGCGAATCAGACGATAGTTGGTAGAATAGAGAGGCTCTCGAGTCTTCACTTTGGCTTATCTTGCAGACAGTGCAGTGAGATAACGTAGCGTAGCGTCGGTATCAATCTTAGCAAACAGGGAGGGAGTATAATTGGGAGCCTAGATCATGACCGTAAGCGTCTCTCTAATTGGGACGGCAACCTGACGCGAAAAAAGAGCGAGAGTATCACGTGACATGATCCTTCGAGACTCGCCTGCATCTCGGGCCAACCCAACTCGGTCAACTTTCGGCCACTAGTCAAGGTATTCCAGAGGCAAAGATGCAGCATCCTTCAAGGTATATTAGAAAGGACATTCCCAGTCTGGAAGATGGAATGTGAACCACATCACTCACAACCTCAACAATCACAACCAGATCACCTTGGCCAACTTTACTTTGACCTTTACTCTCTATCTCCACCAACAACACACCATGTCTTCTCCCAAGACTGTTACTTTCTTCGGCGCTAGCACAGGCGTGGGTCTCTCAGCCCTGAAGCACGCTCTCGCTGCGGGCCACCACTGCACCGCCCTCTGCCGGACCCCCTCCAAGCTTGAGGCCATTCTCTCCACAGAGACGCACCCCAACCTACGCATTGTTGAAGGCAATGCCCATGACATCAAGGCTGTAGCTTCTTCTCTCAAGAAGCCTAATGGCTCAATTGTAGACGAGATTGTCTCTACAATTGGCGGCAAGCCCATTATCTCCAAAATGACCATTGACGACCCCAATTGTTGCCGAGTGGGCATGACTGTTCTTCTCGATGCTCTTGCACAAATTCGAAGCGAAGGCGGTACAGGAAGGCCTCACATCACCGTTTTTAGCACTACTGGCATGTCCGACTTTGGCCGTGATTATCCCATTGTCCTGTACCCCATCTACGCAATTGCCCTCAAGGTTCCTCACGAGGACAAGAAGATTATGGAGACCAAACTGGCAGACAGTGGTGAAGATTATACCGTTGTACGTGCCAGTTTGCTGGTCAATGGCGAGACTGAGACACCTGTCCGCGTCGGTATTGAGGACCCCAAGAAAGGACGAGAGTCTCTAGAGATCGGTTACACCATCTCAAGGGAAGACTGTGGAAAATGGGTCGCGCAGAATTTGTTGACCACAAAAGTGCCAGACTATGTCAACAAGATCGTATCTGTTACTTGGTAGACTTGGAACAGGGTCTCTAATACAAATGGTGCAGTCAGTGATGGAGGAGTTGGTCAATTTTGCATACTTAGCGATCGGGATTAGGACACACGGATATTAAAATATTGATAGATCTTTGGTCTACATAATAAATATGTAATAATCTTCAAGTTTAGTCTCCCTCATCGATCCATCACATGGTTGCTGTAAGAGTTTGGGCGACCAAGTAACAACAGACTGACAAACAAGTCTGGATCCTCTCGTGATGATTCCCTCGCCGCTGTGGGTGGTGGTGGGAGATCTGTTTTTCTCCGTTGCTTGTTAAGCTACTCCCCGCCCGGCGATCAATTGAATCTGAGTCAAAACATGTGAACTAACATTTCCTCAACTTGCAAAGTCATTCTGGTACCGCTATATGTCTGGAGGTAAGATATGAGTGGTCTGGTAGAGCGGGTTCATTGTCTTTCCTGTGCCTCGATGGTGAGAGAGAGGAAATATGGGGCTGTCCGAGATGGTACAAGCGCTTATCCTCGCGCGAAACGAGGAAATGGTGGCTGTTAACAGACTGTATCTTAGCTACTTGTCGTCTACACAAGAGATCCTCGTTTATGTAGATAGGACATCGGCACGCTACTACAAGCCCTTTAAACTGAAGTCAAAGATAACAGGAAAAATTGGTACTGTACCAAATCTCTATTGTCTAGATCTTGATGTCGATGGTGTGCTGTTAGAAGGGGCTTCCAAGTCACACGTGATCAGACGTGATAGGCTATCTGTCTCAGCATCACCTTACCCGCGATAGTCACTCCGAACCATGCCTTATATCCGACCCATGAAGAGGCGATTCATCGAAACATTTTAGGACATCAAGACGGATACCATCGCGTGAGCCATCGCACCACGCTGTTCTGCATCTTTGTGTGGTAGGTTCGTCTCCATTCGCGTCAGATGGCGTCCGATCCCTCTCCCTCGGTCCATCTCGCGTCGGACTCGGCCCCGGCGGCCGAGAAAAGCGCGAGGACAGCTTCTGCCTCCACAGCCAAGCTCCGCAGCTGCGTCGTCTGCCGCAGCCGCAAGGTTCGATGCGACAAGCTCTCACCATGCTCAAACTGCCGCAGGGCCAATATCCCCTGCGTAGTGCCGTCTAATGACCGACCGCCGAGATGGGCGCGGCGTCTTGAGCGCATTACCACTGAGGGGCAGGGCGCTGCAGGCCAAGATGGCGGTAAACCCGCGACTGACCAGGTAATGGGGAGACTAAGAACTCTTGAAAATTTGGTAAAGGAGTTAAATGGGCAACTTGAGGTCGCCAATGCTGCCGCGAGTCGGGGCGCTTCCTCTGAAGCTGCATCTCCTCCCGAAAACAGGAGAGATGCAGCGAGTCCTTCTTCGACCTCGACAGCTTCAGATGTACAAAAGCACTTTGGAAGAATGGTGATTAAAGATCCAAGTCGAGGGCGCTATGTTGCTAGTGGCTTTTGGTCTCGCATCAGCGACGAGGTATGCAAACTCCAGCTTCATTATTCACCGTTCATCAGTTGACCTGTGTGTGCATAGCTTGACGGGTTAAAGATGGACACTCGCGAGATGGCAGGAGATGACGAATCCTCCGAAGACGAGGATCTTCCTGCAAGTACCCCGTCAACACAGGAACTCTACCGGGAACCTTCAGAGCGACACGCATTCTTGTTCCAACGAGGCCCCACCCCATCATCTCCTGGTGGGCAAGACTTTCAACCATTGCCGTCACAAATCCCATTCTTATTGGATGTGTTTGATGAGAACATGAACTTGATTATGCATATTGTTCATATGCCAACTATCAGGAAGATGGTTCGTCCATCACGTGGTCCTGTCACCAACATCTCCCTCAAGAACCAGGCTCTGCTGTTCTCCATCTACTATGCCGCAGTAACGTCAATGGAGGACGATGATGTGTTGACCAACTTCGGCGCTACTAAGACCGAGCTCAATCTCAAGTACCGTCGAGGTCTCGAACAAGCTTTGGCAAGAGCAGATTTCCTCAATGAGCCGGATATCATTCTCGTACAGACCCTGGTCATTTTCCTTGCTCTCGCCCGTCGTTACGATAGTCCAGTATACGTGTGGATGATGACGGGACTTCTCATCCGCATGGCGCATGCCATTGGTCTTCACCGAGACGGCGCACACTTCGAACATCTACCTCCTTTCGAAGTAGAGCAACGACGCCGGCTCTGGTGGATGGTCATTACCATCGATATTCGCGCGTCTGAAGACCAAGGAACTGAGTTCACAATCACCAAAGACAGCTTTGATACCAAAATGCCCCTCAACGTCAACGACACGGATATCGAGCCGGATACAAAAGAGACACCTGTGGAGCGTCAAGGTGTTACGGACATGTGCTTTGCACTTGCCATGTTTGAGCTAGCCAGAGTCTCCAGGCAATTAATGGCCTCAACTATCCATACAGGTGGCCCTACTCTTGATGAACAGACTCGATTACTGGGCGAGCTCGAAGATAAGCTTCAGAATGGCTATTTCCAGTACTCAGTCGAACAGGATGACATAGCAAACTGGGTTGGCATGCTGTGCGCCCGCTTGGTCTTATCCAAGTTGAAACTCTTGGTGCATCTTCCTTCGCTCTTCGCGTCGCCCAACGAACGCTTCTCTGATGAAGTCAGAGACAAGTTGCTCGTCGCAGCCATCGAAGTAGCAGAGCACAACCATGCACTGAACTCAGAAACTAGATGTCGCCAGTGGCGTTGGATATACCAGACGTACACTCACTGGTATGCCATTGTCTGGCTCCTCATCGAGGCCTCCCGGCGACAATGGTCACCTCTTACTGAGCGTGCATGGATTGCTCTACATAGTGTCTGGCTCATCCCTTCTCAGCATAAAATGACCAAGAATATGCGTATGTGGGTTCCGCTGCGCAGGTTGATGGCTAAAGCGAGGACTCATCGAGACGGGCAACTTGCGCACATCCGGAACAATGCAGCCGTTATTGAAAGGTTGGAGCAGACTGATCACTCACTCACTATACCGGTAAGCCCGGAGTTTTCCTCGGACGGACAAAGTCAACAGCGATTTCTCGACCATTGGCGTAGTCTAGTCGGCAAGTCGGCAAGTGTGGCTCCTGACTACAGTGTCCCGCAAACCGGCGATGCTGGGATCTTTCAGTCTCAAACGACTGCCCCGAACCTCACTACAGAAAGCCTCGCTGGTGCGTGGCCAAACGCCTCCCTGGACTTCACGTCTTACCACCCTGGTCTTCACCAGAGCGCAAATCTAGGCCTGCAGCCGGAATCAAACACGACGTTGTTTCCTCAGGGCTGGACTGGCGAGCAACCATTAGAAGAAGGTCTTGCTTCATGGCTCTGGACCGATCCGGAACCAGGGAATGGGTTAGGAGATGCCGACGTCAACATGGAGATTGATACCGATATAGATTGGAATACTTGGCTGCAATCTGCTACAGGGATGGAATTAAGCGCCGGGAAGCCAGATGCCTCCTGAGCAGATAGTCCAGAACGAGCCATATGGTGAGCTCTTGTGCTCAGGTAATTGTTCATTTATCGAGTTGCCAATACCCTTGAATCAAGAATGTTTGTTGGACTGTTAATCCTGGAATTCATGCATATGGTGTTGTAGAAGGCTATCATTTCGTATCAATAGTTTGTAGATATTTTGTGGATTTTGCTTATGGTTTTTAGATGGGCGCATCAGGTAGTAGACACAAGTACGCCGTGGACACAAGAATGTAACGCGAATCGAAGATTTGCCATGAATGAAGCCTTACTACAATAACGCTCCGCTGTCAAGTATACATCATCCAGTCTGGTAGCTTTAACCTCTAAGCAGTCGCACCGTATAACTCTCTCTGGCGCGCAAGCACAGCAGGATGACGAATTGCTCCAGGCTTGAGCTTACTGAAGTCCAATTCAACTCCTTCTTCGATGTCAGGGAACGGACCAAGAGGCGTAATAGCCAGCGGATTGATCTTGTAATGACTCTTGCTGTACTGCGCGCACTGTCAGTATCCATAGATCGAGCCACGAGTCAGTGTCTTACGTTTTCTTTAATATGCCTGAAGTCTGTAGTCTCTCTAAATCCCTTCACGTTCCAGTAGAGGTTCTTGAGCCATTCGTGAATGACAGGATAATTGGCTCTTATGGTTCCGAGGTTGCACTTGAAGTGCTGCACATAGATGACATCGAAGCGAATCACGGTCGCGTATGCCCGGACATCGACTTCAGTAAGATCCTTACCAAGGATATAAGGGCCTCCATTCTGGTAGATTAAGTCTTCGAGTTTGTTCAAGGATGCAAAAACCATTGGCACATTGCTATCGTACTCTTCTTGAGAGGACGCAAATCCGACTTTGTAAACGCCACTGTTGAGATCTCGCTGCATCCACACATTGATGTCGTCGATTGTAGACCTCAGCTTCTCAGGGTAAAGATCGAGATCTCGCCCAGGAGCATTCTGGTCAAGGATTGAATCGAACGCTGTTGGCAGCCATCGAAGCAGTTCATGGCTCTCGTTATTGACCATTCGATTCTCTTTCTTATCCCAGAGAACGGGTACGCTGTATCGTCCTTTGTAATCGGGATCATCTTTGAAGTAAACCTCGTGCAAGTACTTTGACTCAAAAAGATGATCCTTTGTGGCACCTTCATACAGGTCATCGGGTTGGCTCGGAAACTGCCATCCAGGCCAGCCCTTGTCGTCGCCCTTTGGATACGGTTTCACAACTGACAAGTCAATAATTGAGTCAAGGCCTTTGAGATGTCTAACCAGGTTGGCCCGGTGGGCGAACGGGCAGAAAAGGCCGATGTAAAGGTGATAGCGGTTCTTCTCAGGCTGGAACTGGCCATCTGAGCTGATGACTCCGTGCCATGAGTCGTCGGGGTTGTTGTGTATCGACATTGTGACAAGCGTAGGACAGACGTGATCGACGGCAGGTCAGCAAACCAGGTTGGCTTCCTTCTTGTCGTTGAGATGCTGCGCTTGTGACATCAACAACCAACCCCGCTTTGAGAGTCAGGGTCGGATAAACGGAGGTTATGTGCCGAAAGCCTCTCCTCTCAAGAACCCACGATCTACAGGACTTGCAAATTACAAGACGTGTCAGGGTATTTTTACACTGTAAGATTTGAGATGGTGGCTAGAAATGAGCTTCCCATCTACAACAAGATCGAAGTAGCCAACTACGACTAGCATACGGACGTTATCCGGCATTGGCCGTCTTCTTTAGACACACTCAATGTAGCGGCTCGCTATCGCTAGTAGACTCACTATTAGCGCCTGAAACATTTTAATAGGTGTTCATGTTATTAAAAGGATAAAAGTACTACGCGCTGTAATGTACGTTGAGATGAATCGATAAACAACACATCTCTTAGTCCTATAATCAACCATCTGTACATTTGAGCATTTCACGTAGTATAAATACCGCTATGCAATCATCCCGAATGCACAGTCCATCACCTAATCTTTTGTATGCATTGATATCGAAACAAGCTACTGGTTTACTTTGTGAAATGCGCACAAGTTTCATTGATGTGATAGTCTTCAGTATGATTTCAAGTTTTCCTTCCATTTGTCCAACCTAAGAATTATAAAAAGCCATTAAGGAGAGTGAGAAAAGAAAGAAAACCATTGCAAGAAAATCCACATAGTTCCAAGTGTCCAGTAAAGTAGTTACTATGGAGACCCATCTTGAAAAGATAAAAGGAGTGCAAGAACAGACTAAACCTGGCGTGTTATACCCCCCACAAATACTAGCTTCATATCTCCATAACCCACAAGCAATTTCCAGACTTTTGTTCCCAGATGTAGCTTCGCCGAATGTTTTCTTTGCATCGAGCAAATTTCGTTAAGTGTCGTATCGTTAAGAAAAGAAATGCCTAGAAGTCTGACCACCCAACCACGAATGGAGTGCTCTCTTAGACCACCAGGCTACTTGCCAGTCATCAGACTGCTGGCCTGGTCCTTCAGTAGTCCGGGTTATCATAACCAGACTTGGGAGGACCGCCATGACCGGGCTTGTGATCGCCAGGCTTGGGATACTCATGGCCGGGCTTGTTGTCACCAGGCTTGTTATCACCGGGCTTGTTGTCGCCGGGCTTGTTGTCACCGGGCTTGTTGTCGCCGGGCTTATTGTCACCGGGCTTAGGATATTCATGGCCGGGCTTGTTGTCACCAGGCTTAGGATATTCATGGCCGGGCTTGTTATCACCGGGCTTGTTGTCACCGGGCTTGTTGTCACCAGGCTTGTTGTCACCAGGCTTGTTGTCACCAGGCTTAGGATATTCATGGCCGGGCTTGTTGTCACCAGGCTTAGGATATTCATGGCCGGGCTTATTGTCACCGGGCTTGTTATCACCAGGCTTGTTGTCACCAGGCTTAGGATATTCATGGCCGGGCTTGTTGTCACCAGGCTTAGGATATTCATGGCCGGGCTTGTTATCACCAGGCTTGTTGTCACCAGGCTTAGGATATTCATGGCCGGGCTTATTGTCACCGGGCTTGTTGTCACCAGGCTTGTTGTCGCCGGGCTTAGGATACTCGTGACCGGGCTTGTTATCACCAGGCTTGGGATACTCGTGGCCGGGCTTGTTGTCACCGGGTTTAGGATATTCATGGCCGGGCTTGCCATGGCCAGGCTTAGGATACTCGTGACCGGGCTTGTTATCACCAGGCTTGGGATACTCGTGGCCGGGCTTGTTGTCACCGGGTTTAGGATATTCATGGCCGGGCTTGCCATGGCCAGGCTTAGGATACTCGTGACCGGGCTTGTTATGACCAGGCTTGGGATACTCGTGACCGGGCTTGTTGTCACCGGGTTTAGGATATTCATGGCCGGGCTTGCCATGGCCAGGCTTGTCGTGACCAGGCTTGTTGTGGTCGGGATAGTTGTCCCATGGGTTGTGAGGCTTTGGCTTATCATGACCAGGCTTAGGATACTCATGGCCGGGCTTGCCATGGCCAGGCTTGTCGTGACCAGGCTTGTTGTGGTCGGGATAGTTGTCCCATGGGTTGTGAGGCTTTGGCTTATCATGACCAGGCTTGTGATGGTCAGGCTTGTTGTGGTCAGGGTAGTTATCCCAAGGATTGTGAGGCTTTGGCTTGTCATGACCAGGCTTAGGATACTCATGGCCGGGCTTGCCATGGCCAGGCTTGTGATGGTCAGGCTTGCCGTGACCAGGCTTGTTGTGGTCGGGATAGTTGTCCCAAGGATTGTGAGGCTTCGGCTTCTCATGACCAGGTCTGGGAGAATAGCCATGACCAGGCTTATCACCCTTTCCGTGGTCTTCGTGATCTCTCCAGTGATTAGAATCCTTGGGAGGCTTGTATCCATGGTTGTCGACCTCCTTGCCTGGTTCGGCGACCGGGGCAGCAACAATGCCCGAAGTCAGAGCCAGGAGGGTAACAGCAGACAGCTTCATCTTGGTGGATGTCAAGCGGTGTCTTTGTGGTCAAATAAGAAGGATGTTAATGAAAGGGTTTGATCTCTTGAACGAGTGAAGAGAGAAGTAGAAGGTTGATTGGGAGAAAGGAAGGCGGATGAGGAGTGAAAAGAAAGTGAGTCCAAGGTGGAACGACTGACTTTTTATATTTTCTTCAAGACCCTCGCTTGTTCCGCCTACTCTATAGGAACCAAAAGTCATAGACATGAGTATCAGGAGCTACCATGCTATGCCTTGACGGCATATACTAGAGCTGGTCGGATCCTCACCCGAGTCCGTGGTTAGCTTTCCTGCGATGATGGCAAAGATACAGTGCTTGTGCATCATGATGCCTCGTTCCAGGACTAAACGGACAAATCGGGAGAATGTGGCGGACGGATGAGCGTGTTCCGTTCCAAGCTGAGATGGAATAGGTGTCGCCAGCCACCTTGATGTGTTGATCCCGAGATTCTCTGGCCAAGTCAAGCCATGTCACGTCGCGTCGTTTAGCTGGCATTTTGCACCATCGCCCTTATTGCAGCATTATGTTGTCATGCTCGTATCGCCTTCAGATGGTGGCTGACTTATTGAACGTAATTCGTGTCTTCCAGTATAAAGCGCACACTATTAGATGTGGTGTTTTGTTGTGCATTTCGCCAGCCAACGTCCTGAACCCCTTACCCCTGAGGCTGAACGCGGTAGAGTTCCAGCCGATCTTCCCCACCGGCAGTTGGATGGGGCTGGATTAGTTGGTTGTGGTGCATCCAATGATCCACTGGCTTCATGATCTGGACCTGACGATCGTGTTAAGATCCGACTGACAAATCACTGTGTAACAACAGAGCAGAGGCAGCCGGTACGAGAAATCGATCAAATGTGTGGTTGAACAGGATGATAACAATAGAACAGGATCGCTGTGTTGGCCCAGTAAAAACCGGCGATGGCTCCACAACCACCAGCTTCAGTCCCTCGGCCATGGCATTGTCCTAACCGAGTTCGCCGAATGGATTGCTCGAAGTGGGAGCCTGAAACCACCATCCATCACCAAGCTTTCAGCTCATGCGGGGAGAACTGACCCTGACATGACCGAGTCTATCCTGATCTAGACTTCAACGGCTATTGCAAGCTCGGGAATGCGGGAACCAAGCCCTACCGGGCCTCAACGTTTCCACCTGAACATCAGCACTAGCCAAAAATCAGAAGCCATCTATGTCACCAAACCGTTTATCCCCTGGAGGCTCGTCAGGGGGATTTCCTGTTTCTTGGCGACAATAAGTCGACCTTTTTTGAACGGCCCCAGCTGAGTGTATCCAATTGATCATGACGAATTGATTCAAGATCGGTTTAGACTTTTTCGTGTGTGTGGACCATCCACATTGGGCCTCAAAGTTTGACTACAACTTTCTCTCCCAGGCAAACGATTTGCCTCCAGTTGGCTCAACAAAACGTGCAGCGTGCAGTGATGCATTATATTCTGTGTCTAGATGTGGACTGGCAGTATAAGCCCACGTAATTGCGCAGGCGCCTCTCGCTGTCGTGATAGCTCCAGTGCAACCGTGGGGCAGGACTACTGTGCAAAAGGATCATGGCGATTGGTGCCCGCCTAAAACCTCGTGTTGGTTGCCACGCACAATGGCATAACTTTGCTGTCCAATCTTGTAGCGTTTGAGTTTTCAGTTGTTGATGGTTTTGATAGATTTCCTGAAGCCTCACGCCACCAATGCCAATGGCAATAGTTATAGAATTCTTACCTCATCAGTCCATCAAGTTCGCGGATGAATCCAAGAGCGTGTCGCCGGTCTACTCCTAGTACCATCAGTTGTTTGCAATATTCATCGTGGTTGGGTCCGCAATTCTGTCGTTTGAGGGTGTGGTAATCTGTCCAATATTCTGGAGCACAACATTCAATAGTCCCGTTTAAGGTATTTTTAGGTCTCGGGGAGGGAGCAGGCTTATTCCCAGAATGGGAAACCCGATCCCGATCCGGCCTGAGGCTCGAGTCTAGCACGTGACTTGTGAAACGGCTTGCGTCTCGTATACAGTTATAGCCGCATTAGTTTGACGACTAACTGTCATTGACTTTGTTGTCTGCACGCCAAAACGGGGGTAGTCAAGAAGCGGATGAATAAGAACACAAAGCATCGGAGACATGAAGAGTCAGCTGCATGAAGAGCAAGCTAGGTGGTCACTTAACTCGGAATTCCTTGGAACAGGCCAGGCTTAGAGTAATCGTCGATCTCAGAGCGTGCCTCGACCAACATACTCAGTAAAACCTTGTGCAAGAAGCCGATGATCGCTGCATCTCGGGGAGAAGGACTAACAACAGGTTTGTCCAGAGTGCTCCAGTGTTTTCTAAGCTTATCCCCACGTTCATCATTCATGCTTAATTCTTGCTGTGTGCATGACTAGTAGATCATGTTGTGAGCTTATTTCTTGGTCCACTTCCGTAACCTATAATGACAATATTGTGCGTGTATTCATTGAAGGGTGCCCGCACGACCAGCTTGTACATCCCTCAGAAAGACAACAATATCGATACGATATTCTTTAACCGCCATTTATCTGTCATGCTTACCTCGTCAAGTCTTCCAATAGTAAGAAATCGAGCTGCATCCCTTTACAAATGTATAGAACGAGAGAGTGGCGACATTTGCTACCAGAGTACTGGCACCATAGGCTAGGAGCGAAACTCCCAACTTGACTAGGAGCCGGGTACTCCCCTGCTAGCTCCCGAATATTGGTTGGTTAGGAATGTTTCCAATCGTACCATTGAGTTTATAAGCCATAGAATCCTGTTTTCTAAGTTGGAGCTATTTGTTGGATTTATTGGATTTGTTCGCTCCTCATGCAATGTGCAGGGGATAATGCCACAGCCCACCACAGTAGCTGGACGATTTGAGGTTGTCAAATATAACCAATTCTTCCAACGGCTGTATGCGTGACGATTCTATTACGCCCATCACTCGCATTGACTCTACTTTCTTTGTCAGATCCGAAATAGATCGGATGCACGTACGAATGCGTTGATGGGTTTATCAAATATTGCAAGAGTTTGACGTGGCACAGGTAGCTGTGGTGGATCCGTTCTCATGCTGTGTTAAGATAGAATTCGAATCAATGCATGGCATGAATTGCACCATCGCATCCTACTCTGATGTGACTGATGGCCCGGGAAATTTGCTCCTCTCACCTACATCTAGTCTAATTACAGTGAGTTGACCTCGCCAAATAAAGACCGGCTCACTGTGCGTACATGACTACCCAGTATTGCTCACAGAGCTCCAACTAGTTAGGTTAAACAATGAAACCTCGTTAAACTTTTCTATTGCGTCTCATTGAGGCGCCGGTGCCTCCGACCTGTGCAGCCATCTGAGGGTACATATCACAAGCTAACATGGTAGTAACAGAAAGTCCACAGTATGTGAGAGTTGGCATGAAGGTACCCGGGGCCCCGAGGAGACACATCTGTTGAAGTAGAGTGATACACCTTGAAATGGTTCTTTCCAATCTATTGTTGCGACAAGCGTCTTGCAAGGACTCGGTTAAGCTTCTTTTCACATATGGGGGGAGTATGGGGCAGCTAATCAACGTTCTTCATCACACCTATATCTCGGAAGAGTGGGTATAGAGGGCACAGTCCTACTCTCTTGATTCACTATCGTTCTAATTGTGTTATGGGAAACACTGTGACTCTTCACGGCATCGATTGTGGTCATCCTGAGGCTACTGCAGACTTAAGTCTATTTCTGCCACAATAATGGATTAAGTGTATTAAGAGATGCTGATCAGAGTCGGAGTAATGTTTCTCCCACTGGTGCTGTTTATTATGAGCAGTGCCCCAGCCCGGACTCTAATCCTGTTACGCTGGCGTTGTAATCGGCCCTATACTTGTTCCCGGATAATTGGCCAACACCGTGATTAAAGAAAAAGGTGGCCTATCTTACGAATTTAGCAATGTGTTTGTTATGATCAGTTCGGTTGTTAAAGTTAGCTCGGGACAAATCACAAACGGTCTATAAGGCAAAGATGACCTTAGATAAACCTCGAGGAACCTAAGCCTACGGATAAGGAAATATATGACTCTTGGAATCAACTTCATCAAAGGAGGTCTTAGCATTTTAGGCTCATAGCAACAAAGATACATAATTCGTGCTTAAATAAAACTTAGGATACTTCAGCCTGTCGGAAAGACTCAACCAGGGTTGTTCAACCATCCATTCGCCTGTAATTCATATCAGGTCGTAAATAGAGCCGCCAGGCTATCAGCCGGGCCTGTTAACGACGCAACATACTCGCTGTATATGATCTTAGTAGCAGGATCTCTCCAGAATTCGATATAGAGATAGCTCCTTAAATTTCCAAAATTTCTTTCCGTACCATATAATGCAGTTCAAAGATGTCGCCTCTTCCTGGCTAGCACTATTGCACTCAAGTCGGAAACCCTGAAGAAATACAATGCTGGGCCTTATCATGCGCGTGATGTCTGTGTTACCTGTTTCGTTATCTTCTTAATACTGCACTTTGAACTGACGGGTGTTCTTGTAGGGCGTCAATGTTATTGCATTCTTGTTGGACTTTCTCGTTGCTCTAATAATATGAGGTTCGTAGGCATATCAGACACGGTGACATATGCAAGCATGTCATATCTTGCGGGTGTATTCCACGGAGTCTACTGCGTCAGCTCCTGCGAACAGGCTTGGCAGTGTTTAAATGGGAAGAATGAGCTGTCATGTCTATACAAGTATTGCGCTGAAGTTCTTATTTTCCGTCAGCAACTATTTGAGGCTTCTCTCTTATAATCTGCTGGTAAATCAATTAAAAGAAGTTGTGAATGGATAATTTTAGCTAAATAAGGGGTTTTCAGAACTGTAGGTAAGTATTAATCCGGCCATAGCAAACTTGGTTTCCTTGTCTAAGTATCCCGTTTTATGTGAGGAGTAATCTTCTTGGCCTGGCTCATATGTGATATAAAGGGGTTTAAGCGTTCGCTTCTCGATATGGCTGATCGACGGCATACAGGGGTTTTTCAAACAACTAAAACTCTAGCACGAATGGTTTTCAGCAACTACCGGCACTTATTATAAAGGGATATAACTGTACAAACTTGGGGTAATGCACTCCGCGAAGGATAATAGAGATATGTACTATGCTATCTGCTAATTTAGAAGATTAATAGTCCGAATTTCGTTCTAAACCTAGCTCGCATATTAGCTGTTTGATATGTCAGTCTATCAAAGGCGAGTGAGGTACAATGCCCAACCATTATAGTCTAGCAAATGTATTCTATTAGTTGTCTTTTTGAAGTTTTAGCTGAGAAAGAACTCTAGGCGTGCGATCTGCTCCTTTATCATTCATAGTGATTCGTAGAGGTTAATCACATAAGAAGCAGCCCGATGATACGTAGTTAGACCTTCACAGCTTAATGGGTAGATAAGATCAAACACCATGAATGTTGCAAGTAAAAATCCATATTAATTCAACTTTATGTCATAACAAAAAACGTTGCCAGAGGCGATAAAAAGGATTGTAACTTGAATGAAGAGTAAAGGCCATTGCTATGCCTACCTTACTCCAGCCTGTTGCTCCCAGGTCCGTGAAGGTCCCCAAGCATCGTGTCCTTCTAGTCCAGCGCTTTTCGGTTCTTTTCGATAGCCTCATCGTTTCCAACCGCTTAGCGCCACATCTTTCCATCCCAACAAGTCACAACTAATTGTACCCTTAAACTTCTGGTACTTGTTCCCAGCAAAGACTATGTATCCCATCCCCGATTGTGATTGATCCGCTATTTCAGGCATGGACGAATTTGTAGTGCTATCAGAGTGGGCGAGTATGCTTCCTTGCCACGAAAGCCAAAACTTGGGCTGCCGGAATGTGTTCTTCTCAAAATTGCGAAATCTCATCTGCTCCTTGGCTTCTCGATTCATCGGCTCGGCTGGCATGAGGGTGTCGTGTTCGAACCCATCATTGGACTCGTCCTGAAGACTACAATCGCGTTCGGAATCTTCGCCATCTGCGTGGTTTGCCGGCGGGCCAGGTGGCATTTCGGAAACTCTTTCTTTCTGTTGGACTTCCTGCGTCGAGCATTCTCCTGCATTAAGAATCTCTTTGAGCTGTTTCCGACTTCCAGCCATTACAATCGAGACATCTAAAATACCCGGGAGAAATATCTCACCGACAAGCCCGTCCTCATTGTCAGTGAGACTGTGGATATCAAATCGTGGACGCATGGATTGCTTCTTATGATCTTTGTCTTTACCGGTCCGCCCCCGAGTCCCTTGAGCATTCTCAAGATGGAGGGCTGGTGTCAAGCTCTCTGCTGCAGAGCATTTCAGGTCGTAGGAACCAAATGCTCTGGTTATATCGGCACTATTGTGGCTTTGGAAACCACGGTTTCGAGACTTTCGGTTATGCACGTGGCGCGAGGTTAAGAACTCTGCTTGCCAGTCTTCTTCCATATTGCAAATGCCAAGTACGGCCAGTTGCTGAAAAGATCAAAGTGGTAGGAAGCTAAGAGAAGAAGAATCTAAGACCGAGGAGGAAATAGCTGTTAATTCAGGTCTTAATATTTACAGACTAAGTAGTAATGCAGCAGTGGTTGACGTCATTTCTTTAAGCTTATTACTTTAAGCGATATAAGCTGTAGAAAGATATATTACACTGGATATAAGCCGAAATAATAAGAAGGTTGTAAAATAAGGTATATTATAGGTCGCAAAGGTAATAAAAGGCTAGATTAATATACTACTTATATATTAGTTTTAAAAATAAGCTTTAGAAGTCTCTTATAAGTATATATAATAAATTAAAAGTAATATTTCTTTTTTACTAATATGATTAATAAGTAAGTAAGTTAAGTAAGTAAGTAAATTAAAATCCCTTAATTTATATTACTTTTAATTTAATCTAATAATTTATAATAATTTAAGTTATTTTAAAAAGCTTAAAAGCTAAAAAAAAGAAATTATATTTATTTAAGAATTATAATATATTAAAATTATATTTTAAATATATTATAAATATATATTAAATACTTTTTATTATTTTAAATTATTATTATTATAATATTTAATTATAATATAATTTTATTTTAAACTTATAAATATTATTTAAGTTATAAAAATAAATAATAACTTATTTTATTTTTAATTTAAATTTATAATTAATTTAAGCTTATATAAAATATAATATTTAAAATATTAATAAAACTAGCTATTAGTAAATATTATAATAGCTAGAATAATTAATAATTATAAGTTTAAAAAAATAAAAATAAATTTAAGATTAATATAATTTAAAAATAAAAAAAAATTATAATAATTTTAAGTAATTAATATAAAATCTTTATTAATTATATTATTAATTTTTAAAATAAATTAATAATATTTTATAAACTAATACTAGAAGTATTATATTAGCTCTTAAATAGAAAGGCTAAATAAGTTTAATAATTATATTATATTAAAGCTTATTTAAAAAAAGTTTATAATTTTTCCTATAGAAATATATTTTTATAGACTTTAGGACTAATTTAATAGGGCTTTAACTAAATTATATAACTTTTAAATATTAATAGGGCTAGTATTATAATTATTTCTCTTAATTAATAAGTGCTATTTTTAGCCTTAAGTTATAAGTAATAATATTTATATTATAGCCTCAAGGGGTTTATATTATAAATAGTAAAGACTTATAATTTATTATAATAATATATAGCTATTAAAATAAATAATATGCCTTATACTTTATAACTTCTTTCTTTTTTTATTACATAATAATATTTCTTTATATTATTTAATATATTTATCCCTTATTAAATTAATCCTATTAAAATAAGCTTCTTAGCTTATATATATTACTTTTATACTTAAATTAAGAATTTTAAAATCTTTCTTATTATTACTATTAATTATATTAATATAAAATAATTACCTTCTTTAGTTTATTATTTTATAAAATCTAGTTTTATATAATATATTAAATATTATATTAATAATAACTTTTATATTTTATAAGTTTTAGGCCTAAAAATAATTTTAATTTTTTTAGCTAATCTTTTTATATTTTTTAATATTATTATAATAATAAAAAGTAATTAAGCTAATTTAATAGCTATTTTTAAGTAAGTTAAAAAGTATATTTTTATTTTAAGTTTTATTAAGCTTAAAAACTCTAGTCTTTACATTTTAATAAATTATTATTATAATTTTATTATAGCCTTATATTATTTAGCTAGTATGTTTTTTATTATTAAAATTATTTATTATTAGGCTTATAAGATTATTAGTATAAAGAAGAACTTTATTATAAGTGCTTTTTTTTAAATTAATACCTTTTTTAAGTCTTATTATTAATATCTTAATTTTTTTCGCAGAAATCTCTTAATATTTATAATATTTTTATTATTAAGTATTATACTTTTAAAATAACTAACTTTATTATACTTAATTATATTATTATATATATTCTTTTTTTTTCGCTAAGGTTTTATTAATATCTTAAATAGCTTATTATTAATTAAAACTTTTAGTATTATTTTTAGCTCTTAACTCTCAGATTAAATAATACTAATTATAATACTTAGCTTATTATTTAATATTTTTTTAATTATAAGGTAATTATAGCCTTTAAGAATTAAAAATACTTTATTACTTATTTAATTTAAAAGTAATTTAAGTTTATTAAGTTTATTTAAAACCCTTATAAATTAGCTAGGTAGGTAATTTTATATTATTACTTTAATATTTAAGCTTAGCTTAAGGTAATTAAATTAAATTATAATTAAAATAAAGGCAAAAATAATGTTAATTTAAAATTTAATTTTAATAGTTTACCTTTTAAGAAATTTAAATTTAAAAAAAAATAAAAATCTTATTATTTTAATATAGTTTTAATTAATAGTTTAAATTATAGTTTTCTTTTCTTAAGTAATAATTTGTTTAAGGCCCTTATAGTTATTTAATTAATATTTTCTTAACTCAAAATCTTTTTTTTTAATATTCTTATTTATAATTTTTTTTTTATACTTATTTTTCTTTTATACCTAGGATTTTTATTAGTCTTAAATAATAGCTAAGGTATTTATTATATACTTAACTAAGACTTATTAGTTATATTTAAATAGCTATTTTATTTATTTAACTAAATAATATAATTTTCTCTTAATTTTTTTGTCTTTTTTAAAGTTAAAATTCTTAGTTAATAATATTACTAATTAGCTTATATAAACCTTTATTACTTTATAGTATTTATTATAATACTTGATTTGCCTTTTTATACCTAATTTCTAATAATTTTAAA